>CM021733.1:4310295-4379399 GCA_011075105.1 Heteronetta atricapilla
GATCCTGTGAGGGGAGATCCTGTGAGGGGAGATCCTGTGAGGGGAGAAAGGGGAGCCTGTCTGAGGGGAGATCCTGTGAGGGGAGATCCTGTGAGGGAGCTCCTGTGAGGTGAGAGAGGGAGTTAAGAGAATCTTAGCAGATAGGATGCTGATTAACGAATACCTAGATTGTTGTATTGAGCTATTACACGTTGCTTAACGTCTTTGCTTATTATTGTGCAAATTAACCCAAACAAGAAGTCTTGGGGCCCCTCACAAAGGATGGTTCCAGATAAAAACGGGGAACCTGTTTTTATCTGGAACCATCTGAGACCGACCCTGTGGTTTGGACAAGAGCCAAGGAGCAGCTGAGTCTGCTTAAAGGCAGCAGGTGATGAAGAAGAGTCATCAGCCTTCATCCCCACGACCCCTGGCAACCACCACCAGGAGACCCTGCACAAACGCAGATGGGAGGAGCTTATGGAAATGACCTCTTGAATCTAATTTTAATATGAAGCAGGAATCGGTTATGCATATGTATAGGTGCATTGGGAAACTTCATGCATACATAACTCTTTCCTGCATATAACTAAGGTGAGTTGCTGTGTTGGGGTGTGCATGACTTTGGTGGGACTATCCCCCATGCTTCTCAGAGCTCAATAAGCATAGCTACTTTACGATCTCACTGTTTGTGGAGTCCGTTTTCTGCGTGTTAGTTTGGCAAGCCAGCCTGGAGGCTCTCTGCTCAACCGTGGGATCGACTATGGAGCAGACACCCCTGGGTTCCCCCCAAGCATTTTCCTTGGAGGAACCTCTGCTGCCAGCCGCTCGCCACAGGAGCAGACAACGACCTCCTGAAGCCATCGATAAAATGGTATGTGTTCTAAGAAGGGCCCGTAAGCTGTACGCGTGGCCAAGGCAGCTGGTAAATCTCACAAACATCTGGCGTGCAGCATAGTCCTCGTATGGGAGGAGAGCTTAGAGAAAGAGCTTAGAGGTAAATTGAGGTGGTGTTGCTCGGCATGCGGTATTGGACAAAGGTGTACTAAACAAGATAAAATTAATCTGGCACCAAAGCCAGAGAAGAACAGGGTGTGGACTCAGATGGAATATCCACTCCCTCGGACAGTCCTGTATCTTCCCATACTAGGAAGAAATCTGCCCCCATAGCCTCTCTGAGAGGTGGTAGGGCCTGATGGTGGGACGATGCTGATCAAAGTACCTTTTTCCACCACTGGTTTAGGGGAATGGGAATGGGTTGCAAAGTATTCCTGGAGTGATCCGGTAAGTGTAACCAAACATTTCCAGTTCATTGTAAAACAACATAACACTGACTGGAAGGACATACAGTTATTATTAATAAGTACATGACTGAGACAGAGAAGTAACTGATTTTTCAAAACAGCAGGGAATTTGGCTGAAGACAATTACAGGATGACAGGAGGGGACATTAAGGAATACTTCCCTCTCCAAGACCCAAAGTGGGATGTTGATAGATCTGTGCATGTGGAAAGATTGCAGGAGTGTCAAGAGCGGATTTAAAAGGGAATGGAGAGGGCCACCCCCAAAACCATAAACTGGTCAGCTTTGTATGCAGTTAAAGAGTCCTTCTGAGTCCCCATCTGAATTCCTGGATTGTCTGAGGGACGTAATGTGCTGTAGTACACCGCTGGATCCTGGGTCAGAGGTAGGACTATAACAATTAGTCTCCCTGTTTTTGGGTCAGTCCACAGGGGACGTCAGGCACAAGCTCCAGAAGTTGCGTCCTACAGAAAGTAGAAATCTGGAATTGTCGCTGGATGAAGCATGGAGAGTATTTAGTAGTATAGAGGAAGGATATAGACAAAGGAGACTGATAGCGGTTGTCAGGGAAGAGAAGGAAAAGAGGCCTAGACAAGAAGAGTCCTGATTAGGCAAGGATCAATGTGCTCTGTGTACGAAGTTTGGTCATTGCAAAAAAGAATGTCCAAGAAACAAAGAAAGGGGAAAAAGCCACCAGACAGAGAGAATAGTAGCCCATGCAAAGGAAGTTTGATGGGGACCTTGGGAATCTACCCTAGCAGATCCACTGGTTATAATAAAGCTGGGAAGAAACAACAAGAAGTAGAATTTCTAGTTGACGCAGGGGCAACATTCAGTTTTGAATCAAGCCTTGATGCCCCTGGGAAATGACTATATCATGGTGCAAGGGGCAACTGGCCAAAGCGAAGGCATATTTCTGTGAGCCTCTAAAATACAAACTGGGAAAACAATGGGGCATCCACATATTTCTGTCTATGTCCAACTCCCAAAAAGCCCTTCTAGGGAGAGATTTGTTGAGACAACTGGGTGCAAAGATTGCCTTTGAAAAAGGGGAAATTACTCTGAAGGTAAAAGATCAGCAGTACATTCAAATTCTGAGTCTATCCCTAACTAGTCTTCTTACCGAAGGAAAAATCAGCAAAGAGATTCTAGACCTAGTATATCCTGGGGTATGGGCCACCGATGTACCTGGAAAGGCAAAGAATGCTCCACCTCTTGAGGTTAAACTCAAGGAAGGTTGACAACCAGTAAGAGTTAAACAATACCCTCTAACAAAGGAAGATAGGGAAGGAATTCAGCCAGTAATAGAAAAAAAATTACTATTTGGATTAAGGTTAAACCACTGTATGCACTAACAACCACTGATCAGAAACACCTTAAATGGGACAAGGAGACCACGCAAGCCTTTGAGTCACTGAAGAAGGCTTTGGTGTCAGCCCTGGCTTTAGGGCTTCCCACTGTGAGTAAGCCATTTTTCCTTTTCTCCCATGAGAAGTAGGGGATTGCTTTGGGAATATTAGCACAAGATCTAGGCCCATATTGACAAGCAGTTCCCTACTTTTCCAAGCAATTGGATGCAACTGCGAAGGGTTGGCCTGGATGCTTACAAGCAGTCACAGCAGTAATATTGAACGTACAAGAAGCCTAAAAATTTATCCTGGGCGAGAAAATGACTGTCCTAGTGTCCCACACAGTATCTGCAGTACTAGAAGCAAAATGTGGACATTGGCTATCTCCACAAAGATTCCTGAGATATCAGGATATACTGGTAGAACAGGATGATGTGGAGATCGTAGTCACTAACATTGTCAACCCAGCTTCTTTCCTCAGCGGAAACATGGGAGAACCTGTGCATCGTGACTGCTTGGAGACTATTGAAGCACCATATGCAAGCCATCCAGACCTGAGAGACAGTCCTATGGAAGATGGGGAGAACTGGTTTTACGGATGGAAGCAGCTATGTTCTGAGTGGTAAGAGGCATGCAGGATATGCCATCACCACCAGCCAAGAACTAATGGAGTCAAAGCCTCTGCCCATGAATACCTCTGCACAGAAGGCGGAAATAATTGCTCTGACTCGTGCCTTGGAATTGGCCCAAGGCAAAACTGTGAACATCTATATAGACTCAAAGTATGCCTTCAGGGTCGTACATGCACATGAAGCAATCTGGAAGGAAAGAGGATTATTAAACTCTCAGGGCAAAAACAAAGTATGCAGAAGAGGTCCTGAAACTGTTAGAGGCAGTCCAACTCACTGAGAACATGGTGATTTTGCACATTAAGGCACACCGGAGAGTGAGCTTGGAATTGGAAAGGAAATGAACTGGTGGACAGAGAGGCAAAACAAGTAGCTAAAACCAAGGTAAATACAGAAGAGGCTTTGATCCCTGATGGACAAATTTCCCTAGAAGGTAAACCAGAATACACTAAAGAGGATCAGAAACTCATCTCAGATTTAGAAGGGTTGTATAACAAAGAAGGGTGGGCTCTCACAAGGAAACCAAATTATTCCTTCCTGCCTAATACGGGATTTGGTAGAGAAGAACATAGGAAGAGGCACTGGGGAGCAGAAGCCCTGTATAAACATCTAATCGAAGGAATTGTGGCCAGAAAACTATATACTGCAGTGAGACAGGTAACTCAGCAATGCGATCTTTGCCTCCATACTAATCCCAAGAATACCCCCAAGCCAGAAATGGGCCAAATTGGAAAAGGTAATGGGCCCGGACAACAATGGCGGATTGATTTCACAGAACTCCCAAGAAAAGGGGGTTATCGGTATTTATTGGTATTAACTGACACCTTTTCAGGATGGCCAGAATGGCCAGAAACATACCCGACCAGAACAGCTAAGGCTCAGGAGGTAACTAAAATATTACTACAAGAGATAATACCACATTTTGGGGTTCCAGCAGCTATATTCCCTGACAGAGGACCGCACTTTATCTCAAAAGTGGTACAACAATTTAGCTGCCTTTGTGTATAGACTGGAAACTTCATACCCCATATTGCCCTCAGTCGAGTGGCCAAGTAGAAAAAATGAACCACTTAATCAAACTGCAAATTGTGAAATTGGAACAAGAAGCAAATTTGGCTTGGCCTCAGTCTCTTCCTTTAGCTCTTTTGCATATACGAAGTAGACCAAGGACGAAGGAGGGACTAAGCCCCTTTGAAATCTTGTACGGATGACCCTACGGAATACAGAGAGGAATATCCGTGCAAGCTGGGGATGAAATTATGACCTCTATATGGTGGCACTAGGTAAACAGCTCAACAAAATTGGAAATCATGTGAATGGGACGCGGGGTAGAGGGCTGGATGGACCAGGGCACAATATACAACCTGGAGATTATGTGCATGTAAAGTCTCTTGCTGAAAAGACTTTGGAACCGCAGTGGGAAGGACCATTCCAGATACTCCTTACCTCTTTCACAGTGTTCAGAGTCAAGGAGCAGAACACCTGCATCCATCACACCAGAGTGGAAAAGACAACCAAGACCCCGTGGAAGGCTACCCAGGTGCAACCAGGAAAGTTATATTTTTTCATGGTCTTAATGGTATCATTGATAAAGGAAACTGAACAGTGGGAGCACAATACTTATGTGAAACTCACCCAGGCAGTGGAGTGATAGTTTCAACCTTTCTGACTGTTGGGTGTGCATGCTGCTGCCTAAAGGCAACCTAGAATTCCCAGGATGGGTATACCCAGTATGGATTGGACACTGACGTTTGCACACCCAAGAAATGGAACATGTCCATTTGGCAATGGCGCTCATAAACATCTAGGGGAAAGATGTGAACTATTCCCACGGGAGAATGTTAACATATGCACCCATTGTTTAAATGATAGCTTCCCATGTGTAGGTACAGGTCCCATTAGCCATTTAGCCCAGGAACCCAACAACTGCAGTATGGCAGAATATGTAGGAACTTTTAATCTTACTAAAATTAAAGGTTATGGTGCAGAAGGCACAGTATGTGCCAATAACAAATATAATACAAACTCAGGCCTCAATCCTCTCGTGCAAACCTGCAAGTTACAAATAGGATTCTATTGGTTATGCAGAGATGGATGTGCCCTCAAATTGGAAGCGTCATTGTATAGGGGGCTACCTCAGTCCTCGAGGGGGTATATTCACTGGACTACCTCTAGGAATAGTCCGAACTTTATGGAGACGACCACATACCGCTCTGGATAACCCCCTTGTGATGACACCTACGGGATTTCGTAGTTTTGTAAGGTGGTTAATTCCATCCCTGGGAGTAAGTGAATTAGAAAAAGATGTTGTAAATATCTCAGACACACTGGAAATGATGGAAAATGGCACAGCTGATGCTCTTCTGGCATTGCAGGAAGTAATTGATTCCTTACACAAAGTAGGGCTTGAGAATAGGATGGGATTAGATATGCTTTTAGCCAAAGAGGGAGGATTATATACAGTCATAAACCAAACTTGCTATGCATATGTAAACAAACAAAAACAGAGACCAACCTGGAGAAGATTTGGGAAAATAATAAAATTTTGCATGCGGTAGCCCAGGATGATACATCCTAGGGATTTACAGATTTGGTAGAAAATTGGCTTCCTGGTTGCCAAACCTAACAAGGCTGAAGCAGTTGTTTATCACAATAATTGTGGTCATAATTTTGTCCATGGCTCTTTGCATGGTGATCTGATGTACCTTATGGTGTTTTAAGAGTACAGGAGTTTCCTACGGTGTGTGGAAAAAGAACCAACTAAGACGTAAGCTTGAGTCTAACAAATATCTTGATGGACGTTAGATATGGAAACACTGTATTAAGATTAGACGTAGTAAAAGAATTTACTAACTTTAGAAAAGGGAGGACTGCGAGAGAGAGTTAAGAGAATCTTAGTAGATAGGATGCTGATTAATGAATACCTAGATTGTTGTATTGAACTAGTACACGTTGCTTAATGTCTTTGCTAACTATTGTGCAAATTAACTGAAACAAGAAGTCTTGGGGCCCCTCACAAAGGATGGTTCCTGATAAAAACGGGGAACCTGTCTCAAGAACCAGCTGAGACCGACCCTGTGGTTTGGACAAGAGCCAAGGAGCAGCTGAGTCTGCACAAAGGCAGCAGGTGATGAAGAAGAGTCATCAGCCTTCATCCCTACGATCCCCGGCGACCACCACCAGGAGACACTGCACAAACGCAGATGGGAGGAGCTTATGGAAATGACTTCTTGAAATGAATTTTAATATGAAGCCGGGATTCGTTATGCATATGCATTGGGAAATTTTGTGCATATGTAACTCTTTCCTGCATATAACCAAGGCGAGTTGCTGCGTTGGGGTGTACATGACTTTGGTGGGACTACCCGCTGTGCTGCCCAGTGCTGAATAAACATACCTCCTTTACAGTCTCACTGTTTGTGGAGTCCGTTTTCTGCATGTCAGAGGGAGCCCCTCTGCGGGAGCCTTGTGGGTATGCAGGCCCAGGCTGGTAGCAGGGAACGGACTGGGCTCTGAGGGCATAGGGTGCTGCCTCAGGCACCCCCTGGCTTGCCCCTATTCTGCCCTAAGGCCTCCGGGGGACAAAGGGGTTTTCGTCTCTGCCATCAGCCATGTATCTGGGGGTGCCCGGCTCTCTGTGGCATCTCTGTGCCCCGCAGCCTGCTTTGGGCATGGCTGCCTGGCACAGAGGAGAGTGAAGGCTTTAACTGAACAAGGAACACTCTCCTGCCACATGTAGGGAATGAATGGGGTGATCTTAGGGCACAGACTGGGTTCTCAGGGGTGATGCAGGTTCAGCAGCTGTGGTTGTGCATCTTGCTGTCACCAAAAGGAGTGCAGGAATGAACTTAGCACCTTTAGTAGCAAAGAACAGCCTCATGTGAGTTCTGTTGTACAAACAAATGTGCTGTATTACAACTTGCATTCAGTGAAAGTACTTGGTATCTGCATACATGTTTCAAAACCTTATCTGGAGGAATAGTAGTTCTAGAGTTTTTACAAAAAGGTCTAATTTCTGAGGGGAGGATAATTATGAAGTATTTATCCCAGGAACAAGCATTGCAGTTCTTACCACCACTTTACTAAAGCAAAGCTTTCCTGTTGATGATAGTCCTGGGACACCAATATACTGTCAGTGAAACTGTTTATAGATGTACTTTCAACCTTTAGGATACCATATTGTCTTGGTAGAATCTAAAGGAAACTTCCTACGTTCCTATACCCTATTAAATGGGGTATATAGGTGTTAATTTTTGCTGCTAGTGTTGTTTGCTAAACTACACTCTTACATTATAGATTATTGCAACCTGTAAAATAAAATGGCTATCATAGAAGTTAATAAATTAGCTTAATGAGAATAAGCCCTTTGATTCCTCACTGGGTTATTAAAATAGGAGTTACAAAATTGAATTGGAAAATGGAGAGATGTAGACGCATCTGTGCCCCTTTGTCAACATGTATTTGTTCTGTATCAATTATGGCTTCAAGTGGTCTGCCCTAATTGTCTGAGCTCCTAGCATGTGAAATATAAGCCTCTCAATTACTGTTTGTTTTTTTCTACAGGCTCTAAGAAGCTTGTGGTTGAACCTGCTAGGATAAGTTCTCCATGGCTTTATATATTAAAATAAAATAAAATAAAAATAAACAACTAGCAGAGCAGAAAGGAGTATAGAAATAAATACAAATACTTGGCCATAGCATGCTGAGGATAATAACAGAGAAGGTGGCTTCCTATGGGACCACTTGTCCACAAAATGTGTGTCTTGTAGAGTAATTCATGCAGACATGAAATGAAGAATTCAGTAACGCTAAAGTCATTACTTCAGGTTGTATAAATCTTTAATTTTTTCCTACTTTATTATTCTAAAACTGTTGTCACTGGCAAAAACATTTCAATATTTGCTGAAGTGAATGGATAATTACAGCACTAGCTTATTAAACCTTTTTTTCTGTTTTTTTTTTGTTTTTTTTTTTTTTTGTTTTTTTTTTTTTTCATGTGAATGCTGAAGTTTTATCAGAGAACACCGGTTAACTTAAAAAAATCTCTACAATTTACTGAACTTTCCTTGCATTATAGACGACAGCATATATAATGTTTTGAGCGCTTGCTGCCAATATCTTAAAGTTTGCCTTTAAATAAAGCTTCATGCTTCTTTAAAAATCAATTAACTTCTACAAAGGAGTTTAAGGAGCTAGTAGGTTTAAGTGGGAGCTAACCCTTTCAACTAAGGGTCCGTTAATAGGTTTATATATATTCATGCTGGGAGCTTATTCTGTTAAGTTAAATGAACTAAGTTACTAGCTCTGCAATGCCATGTGAGATTATGAAATTGCAAAGTATATGGAATAGTTCAGAACTGAATTTAAGAATTACACCTTCTCAGTAGGTTATTTGTTCCCCAGTGCACTCGTTTCTTTAGCTGAGGCAGCTTTTGAGATCAGAGTCCAAAAAAGGAAGGCATTTCACATGATTAATATCGAATATTGAGCAATGATGCATTATGTTTCCAGTTTGAACAGGTACTTCCTCACTGGTGGAGAATCACCAAAGAGAAAGTTTGTCAAAACCAAGTCATTAAAACAACACTTAGCCTAGCAACACCGAGCTCAACTTAATACAGGAAAACTACCTTCAGTACAGTTGCCTTCCCTAACAGTAATAATGTAGGGCATAGGGCAGGATCATGCAGAAAATCTCAAATGATATAAATAAAGATGACTGCTAAATTACTGGTAGTGTGAAATATGTATCTTAGCAGAAAGGAGCTCGACAGTTATGGACTGTGCTGTTGCTGATAAGTTACAAAAAGGAAGTTGATACTGCTTTTTCTGAAGTCTTCTCATTAGCTTTCCACCTTTACAGATCGCATGTGTTCCGCCATGAAACTGGTGGGCTGCGTGCAAGAACTGTTTTTTCCTATCACTTTAACCTATTCCTTCTTTGAAATTTAACACTTTAAGGTTGTTCCTGTAGTAATTCCCAAAAGATTTCTAGCAGTAAGAAAATCGTAATTACCACTACTTTATGTTCTACTCTTACCTATGATTCTCAACTACCCTACGGGTTCCAAAAGTGCTGTGGGATTCTTTTTCCTCAGTCTTCATTTTGTGGATTTGAGTTGTGTTTTTACATATAATTCTGGGAAGGCCAGGGAAATAACATTAATATCCAAATATGTGTTTTTCAGGCAGAAGCTGAGGAGATGCAAGACCATACATTCCCAAGTTAGATCCTGTGTGATGTATTACTGAAGAAGGTGCCATGCCATCAGGATAGTCACAGGTCAGATGGAGGGGCAGGAGGAGGTGTGACTGAAAGTTGCATATTAACTTAGCTTGCCTTAATTCAAGAAGGTGTTTGTGGAAGCTTTGTTACCCACAGATAGATGTTGTTTCTGTAGTCAAGTTCACAAATTGTGAATTACTCTGCCCTTCACAAATGGAAACTGTAACTCTGAGTCTTTCTTACAAACAATAGTTGTCTTAAAGCAATCAGTGCAGAGAGCTTCATTTTTACTGCATATGATTCATAAATCATATCTTTTTTATGAGGGGAGTTTTTGAAGTGTTTAAGAACTTGAATAGTTGGAATATGAACGCTCATATTTTTAATCACACACAAAAGTAATTGCATCCTGTGACATCTGTCGTGATGTTAACAAGTAGTGCTTTGTATCGCCTTGTTTACCTTAGTGTCATGGGTTGACTTGTCTAGCAATTAACAAATCTGTAGTTTTGGCAGTGTGACTTATGAATGAAGATAGCATTGCCACTGGTTGGATTGAATTTGTAAGCAACTCAAAAACAGAATGAATAGATGTAGCAAGTTGCTGATGGGTTAAAAACAGGGTTGTAATTCTAACACTTAGAATAAACAGTGTGTCTATGTATGTTTTGATGTTCTAACTAAGCCCTGGTGTTCAAAACAAACTGATGTCAGAGCCCAGAAAGTCAGATATTTTGTTAACTCCTTTGGCTTGTGCAGAAGGTTCCCTTTTCTGTTTTCTTTTGTTTGTATTTTTATGCCGGAGAAGAGTTCAAATCCTTGAGATCTGTTTGTTAAACTGAACGTTCACTATTTCTGTTTCAATTAGTTATTTCAGATGGAAGGTAAAATGCAGCTTTTTGTGCTTGGATC
The DNA here is from genome assembly GCA_011075105.1 of Heteronetta atricapilla. Classification (NCBI taxonomy): domain Eukaryota; kingdom Metazoa; phylum Chordata; class Aves; order Anseriformes; family Anatidae; genus Heteronetta; species Heteronetta atricapilla. The sequence goes on from CM021733.1 coordinate 4,320,693, forward strand.
TGTACCATCCCAGAACGAAATGTGTTCTTTAAAAATCATGGCAGTAAACCAGGCCTTAGTTTGGCAAGTTTGTATGCTATATCCTGTGCTCGAACAGGGGGGTAGTTCCTAGCTCTCCTGTAGTAGGAAGCAGTTATCACTGGCTCTGCTTATTTCAAATAACTCAAATAGCTTTTGGTGGAAATGGCCCTCAGATCTTTGTGCAAGATGTGGCTGTTACTAACAAGCTGTACTATGAGAAGACAGAATACTTGTTTCCTCTCTTCTGTAACAAGCTTGGTAAAGGGTTGTTCAAAAACTGAGTGCAGTCATGAAAAAGCAGCTCTTTTAACAGGATAAATGTATCTGGATCTCAACTTCTTTCTAATACACATACCATTGGTTGTTATTGTAAGCTTACGCCTGGTGTTTTGTTGCCACTGTTCCCTGTCTCCTTTATTATATGTTGTCTCCTTTATTATATGTTCAGTCTGGAATTTAGGCCTTGCTGAAATCAATAGGAAAACTTGGTCGGGTTTCAGGTCAGCAATGTGCCCTGGTAGTGATAAAAGCTAACGGTACTGGACTGTATCAACAGGAGTGTAGCCAGTAGATGAAGTGAAGTGATTATTCCTTTCAGCTTGGCACTTACTAGGCTGCATCTAGAGCACAATGCTTGGTTTTTGGTCCTTCGGTACAAGAAACACGTTGAAAACTCCATGGGAGCTCTTCAGAGACCGGGCAATAAGAGGGGGAGAGGTTGAGTGAGCTGGGCTGCTTCTATTCTGGAAAAGAGATGGCTGAGTGGACACCTACAGGCAGCCCCCCAGTGCCCAGAATAATTCTACAGGAAAGGGCGAGCCAAATTCTTTGAGATGCATGGCTGGAGAACAAGAGGCAACAAGCATAAATGCAAGCGGGAGGTTCCTACTGGAGATGAGGGGACTGCTCCGCACTGTAAAAATAAGCATAACAAAGCTGTGAGTTGCTTGGTCTGAATTTGGCATTTATTGTGGCTTGAGCGGGAGGTTGGATGCTTGAGCAGAGATGTCCTAAGGTCCCTTCCTTAGTCTGAGTGATTTGAGAGAACTTTAAGTTCTGCATTGGTGTATATAACTTTCAGTGATATTTTTCTGTGTGAAAATGTTGCTTATTTCTGGTCTTTGGACATAGTTTAACTCTTGATATGGTCGGATGATTTTCTTCAATTGACATCACTAATTTTGATTTTAATAAATGCTGTCAGAAATCTTTTGTAGCCTCTGAAAGAAATAGATGTTGAAATGATTAGTTATCTTGTACCCCACTAGCACGTGGGGTGCACTGCATTGGAGGAGTGTTTACAGGTTTAATATATTTCTCTTTCCCAGATAATCAAATCTCTTCTACTTGATTTTAAACCTGGGTGCTGTGAGTCGATTTTTCAGGTGTTTGTGAACGTATGCCAGTATCACTGATACTAACCCCTGGGCAGAGGAAGAAATGTATAATACTGTGAGAGTGAAGTTGGGAAGTGGGAGTATTTAGTTTCAGTTTTCCTTTGCCAAAGGAAAACTGAAGTGAATGTAAATTAGTCCTGTGTAATACCTTACACCCACGTCTTTAGAGACTTGAAGGATCTGCTTTCCTACCTTTTATGAGGAGATCTTAACTTTCCATGAAAACCAGCAGCAAATATGGTGTAGGTAAGAATGGTGTAGGCAGAATCAAGTGAATAGTTTAGTCTATTTGTTCTTCACAAGGGCCCCACAATTTGTGGCAGCAATAATATTTTGAATGTTTTCCTAATCCCTACACATGCTGTTCATGGGTGAAAGGATGGGCCACTGCTCTGGTTTTGTCACGAAATAAAGGTGATGTGGATTAGCAAGAAGTGCTTACTAGCTTTCACCTTCAAGCTGGAAAGCTATGTAGCATTCTTCCTTCCTGTTATCTTCTCAAATGCAAGTTTTTTATTTGTTTGTTTGTTTTTATACTTCTGATAGTTTTGGGGTTTCTGAACACTCTTCCCATAATTTTTCTCTATCAGTTCACTAGTTTGTCATTTGCAGTTTTAGCAGAAGAGCTTCTTGAACAATGCTTACTTTTGGTCTCTCTAGGTTTGTCAGAAGCAGGACTACTTTCTAATGTGGTGCACAAGCATTAGGTGGTGTGTACCGCAGAAAGGTGATGTTCTAAAAGCAGATAATGTCATGCAAGTAGGAGAAAAACCATCACCCTGTAAAGAGATCATGACACTAACTCGATGTAGGATTAATAAGCAGAGCAGGGAGGGGAGAAAGGGGCAGCTAAGGAAAGTAAGGGAAAGGAAAAGCAAAAGCAGGTGTTGTGTAATGGTGAAGTGAAGGGAATGAGGCATTTAGAGGAAATTGCCAGCTATAAATTTTCAAGGATGTCCCGGGAATGCACAACAAGCAATCTGTTAATGACACCAGTGTCACTGTAAACAGCTTCAGCCTCTACCTTATTCTTCAGTAAAGGTCCTTTCCCAAACCTATTCAGGGGCTGGGGGGCTGGGAATTCTGCCGAGTTCTTGCTTGACCACGCAATGTCCTTTGTGAAGACTTTATTCAGAAAGCAGGCAAAGATGTTGGGTGGCCTCATAGTTCACACTTTCTCATGCAGCCATCAGCTTAGTGCTATGATTTTCTGATGCAATGGGACCAGAAAATATGATGGGCTAATTATTGAATGTAGAGAACTTAGTCTGGCCTTACAGGCTTACTTTATCATTCTAGACATGGCAGAACTAATCCACCTAAGCATTCCTCTTCTCATTGAGCATCTGCTGTTGTTTTTAATTGTTCTATTTTTTTTCTTTAGGGAGAGATTCTAATGTATGTAACTTATTCTTCAGTTACTTTTGGCTCTTTACCTTCCCAGTCCAAATTTGGCCAAACTAATTTTGCACTTGAATTTATTCTTGTATGGAAGAAAACAACTCATCTGTCTGGATGAACATCCTGACATGCGGAAAACGGACTCCACAATCTGTAAGATGTAAAGTAGCTATGCTTATCGAGCTCTGGGAAGCATGGGGGGCAGTCCCACTACAGTCATGCACACCCCATTGCAGCAACTCACCTTGGTTATATGCAGGAAAGAGTTACATATGCATGAAGTGTCCCAGTGCATCTACAAATGCATAACCGATCCCCGCTTCATATTAAAATTAGTTTCAAGAAGTCATTTCCATAAGCTCCTCCCATCTACGTTTGTGCAGTGTCTCCTGGTGGTGGTCGCCAGGGGTCGTGGGGTTGAAGGCTGGTAACTCCTCATCATCACTAGTTGACTTCCTGCTTTTGTGCAGACTCAGCTACTCCTTGGCTCTCGTCCAAACCACAGGGTCGGTCTCAGCCAGTTCTTGAGACAGGTTCCCCGTTTTTGTCAGGAACCATCCTTTATGAGGTGCCCCAAGACTTCTTGTTTCGATTAATTTGCACAGTAGTAAGCAAAGACATTAAGCAACATCTGGTTTTAATACAATAATCTAGGTATTTATTAATCAGCATCCTATCTACTAAGATGCTCTTAGCTCCCTATCTACTAAGATGCTCTTAACTCCCTCTCTCAATCCCAGATCAATGATTTCAGAGGGGTTGTAAAAAGAATATTAACAGCGTTTACAGATGATCTTAAGTTAGAAGATGATCTTAAGCTGTAGTAAGAAATAACGTAATCCAAAATCCCTGGAAACAGGGAATTGAACGTAACTGAGTGGAGAGGAAAAATACAAACTGATACGTCCTTGGAAAAAAAGTGAGAAGTTCAATAGAAGGGAAAACTTGGAAGACAGTAATAGATATGGGAGCAAATGGAGAGCAGATTAGATGTCTTTGTTCAGTGACTGGGTGAAGAAAAGGACAATATAACTATGGCATATCTGTGGGGATTGCTTTGAACAGTATCAGGAGAATGGCCTTCTTCATATCATTTTCATGAGACCGCTCATGGAATGTTGTAGGTAGGCTTGAGTATATCGTTACCAGTATGTTGCAAATAGATGGACACAATTTCAGAAAAGGTATGTTAGTTACTTCTTTCTTAGGAAGAAGAGAACAGAGGAATGAACTCAGTAACATGACTGAAAGAAAAACAGGTGGGAACATATTAATAAATTTCCTAAGATAAACGCTATTGATGAAAGTTTTAAGACAAGGATGTAATTTAAATAACTGTAACTAAGTGTTAGTCATTAAACTAGAAAACAATTTTTTTCACAGTTTGTTCAGATTCATGAAAAATCGGTTTTGAGATAGAGCCAAATAACACTGGGAAGTATATTACAACGGAGAAATTCTGCCTCTGCAATCTTTTCAAGGTGTAATGTTTGTGGTGTTTTTGCTGATAATGGAATTCCTTTTCAAGCTACACCTTTCTTGCCATGTTCATGTGAATAGCGTTGATGCCCAAAGCTAGGAAGACAAAGGGAAGGAGTAAGAAATTTGTCCCCCTCAACAACTCGGCTATCCTTCTGTTAGGACACTTTCCTGGTTTTTACGTTGAACAGCCTGTGAAATTAAAATGTGTCCCGAGTGATGAATGCAGGACTTCGATTCCAAAACACATATCGTTAGCTTGTTCATTGTGGAAATCAAACAACTAATTACAAATCTTGGGGAGGGGAGGAAAGGTTGGGCGGGGTAAGAAAGGAGTAGAAACTAGAGCACTTTTTAGGGTTTTCTGGAAGATAGGATATTTAAAAAAAATAGTAAACTACAGCTATCTGTTTTAGGGAAGTAAGTCAGTGCTGAAGTAAACTATAATATTTTTCCAAAATTTTTTGAAGACAAAGATGCAGCTTCCTGAATCTATCAGCTGTAAATGATTAATGTGTGAGTAATTCTGATCCAATTCATTAAAATGTTTTGTTTTTTTTTTTTTTTTTTTTCAGGTTTTCATATGGAACTCTTTGATTTAGAGACTTTCTTGTGTGCTTTACTGTATTTTCACTGATCTTTCTTTTTCAGACTATATGAAATTAATATTCAGCCTTTCGCAATCTGTATTTTTAAAACACTTTCTTCTTTCATACCTGTGACTAAACTTAGTCTTTGATCCTGCTCCTCTGTGATTTCCCTTTTCTCCTCTAAAGGGAAAAGTAAGACTAAAAGTAGGAGTATTCCTGTCCATAGAAAACTTTCCCTTGTGAGAATCCTCTGGACAGGTTTAGTGGAAGAAAACATCCCTGCAAGCTCTAAGTGCCTATGAACAATTAAGCAATTTATTATGTAGGCAGGATAGAACCAGAAACTTGTCATCCCAGGATAAAAAGGAAAGAGTAAGATCATCCAACCTCAAAGCAAAAGGGAGCATTGTGGGTCTGAGACTTGACAATTTCCTGATCTACATGAGTAGTAAGTAGAGGGTTTCAGTCAGTATACAATTACGTGGTAGACAAGACTCCTCTACTGTCTCTGGCAATATCTAAACAATAGATACAATAGATACAAGAAGGAAAAGATGCAAACTTTCAGAAATTTTTGAGAAAAATAAAAGCTTGTCATTGGCTTTGGATTATCTGTGGGCAAGACAAATTCAAGATCTTCAAAGAATGTATTAGCAAGAAGCAGACGCTTTGTGAACCTTGTGCTGTGCGTGGTTAACAATGCTGTAACAAGACACAGCAGAGGTTACCAGGCTTCTAAGGGTGATGTCAGTGGCACCTTCAATGTCAAAAGTTTATTTCACGGCTCCCCGTAAGAAGACATTGTGTCAAAATAACTGCAACCACTTCTCAGTGTGATGTGTGTGAAGAAGGTGCTGGGAGGTACCAAAAGCGAACTTGTAGGTGGTTATGACAGTCCTCTTACAACGTCATCTTGCCTTATGGTACTGTGGGAAAGATGGCTGCATACGTTTTCTTACCAGGGAATTAGATTTCAATAATTTGGGAAATGCAGGTCTTAAGATATGTCTGCACAGAGAAAATCGGTAATTAGAAGCATGTGTTCTCCTGTAAGTGTTCCAGTGAACCGTCTGGATCAGGATGAAAGCCTAGATTAACGCAGTGTGACAGTATTGTACAGATGCAAACCTGGTGTGCCCTTAACCATTTCAGCTAGGCTTGTAATGAGGTTAAAAACTTGTGTACTCATAGGATCTTTAGTTTGATTCTTTTTTACTCTACCTATAAAGTAAAATACATACTAGCAGTAGTGTGATTTTTAACTAGGTGCCACCTAACAGCAGGTAGCCTTAAACCTAGAGCTCTGATTTTCCAGATCTTAAATGGAAAAGGATTTGGGATTTTGAATCTTAGTTTCAAGTTGCATGTCAGAATGCAACTTAAATAAATAAATAAGTAAGGGTTTGTAGGACAATGTACATGAAATACATGCACCCTTTTTACCTGTTTTGTTGTTTTTTTTTTTTTTTTTTTCCATTCTTGCTTTGTTTAAAATTGGTAACCTAAAGGTTAGAGAAAATAGGGAGGTAGAAAATAATTTCACATAGTGATTCAGCCAAACAAGTTTGTGGTTGTAGCAGAATAATGAAGAACTTTACTTTTTTTTTTTTTTTTTTTTTTTTTTTTAAGTAAGTGGGTTTTATGAATTTGATAAAATACTCCATAAAGTCTACGGTTAAAAAACAGAGATGCTACCTCCTCTTGCAGCAGATATGCATCCCAGTTTAATAATTTACCTATGAAAATAACTAGCTTTGTAATGTTAATATTTTGAAATATGTTAGATCCTTAAAGCTAAAGGGGAAAAGGGCATCCTGCCCATGATGTTCAATAGATCACTCAAGTATGATCAATAATCTATTAGCAGGAATCTGTTCTATTTAACATTTACCACTAACGTGTTTTTTTTTTTTTTATCCTTTCCAACTGTGAAATAATACAGAGAAGTAGTCCAGAAGGTTGAATTATGGAGGAGGTCAACATAGCACCAGAAATAGTCTATAATAAAGATATTTAGCAGAAAACGCATCTTAAGCAACCTTACTTTTATTACAAAAGTTGAAAATGTCACGTAAGCCTGCCTGTCTCTCCTGTCTAGTTCAGAGGCACAGCAATGAGCACTCCTTCATTAAATAGCATAGCATCATAGCTCTGTATACAAAATCAATTTCTTTACAAATATTTATCGCACCTGATTTAACAGAGTGGTATGGAATACATACTGCCATAGGAGTAGAGAATGAGAAAATTTCCAAGCATAAGTATTTTTTGCATTCTAACTGAGAGTGACTAGGATAACATAAAGCTCTAACAAGTCTCTATCAGCTAGCTTAAGTGGTGTCCGCAAGTTTTTAGTGTTTGGGGTGATCATTTCAGCATCTTTTGGAATAATTGTTCAAGGCCAAACCCTATTTTTACTTGCTTCCTTTTGCACAGGAAGAAGTATAGGAAAAGGAAATCTCCTTATATATATATTGGTGGTTGGCATGCTCTAAAATATAGCTTTAGCTTTTCTAGACTGAGAAATCAACTTTGAAAGCAAACCAACAATAGAGGAATTTATGATTTTTTTTTCAAAAGCCACACATTGTCCTATCTTATTCAGAGCAGGATTTTTCTAACAACCAAATTCTATGAGAGTCTGTTTTTCAAAGTTATGTAATAAAAATAATTGTCAAAACTATTATGATAGTCTAGACTACACACAAAAAAGAGAACTCAAGGGAAATCATGGAGATTTTCCCATGGAAATAGAGAATGAAAAGACCGAAATGTTTCATCTATTGTAAATAAGTATTATCTATAACATTTCAGAATAGTTTAGTTGCTTCTTGAAAAAAAATGGGTAGCGTAAATTGTTCTGGAAGAAACCGTGCTATTGTTAGCCCTGCTCTGTTGAGTTAGTGATAAGAGCTTGGGAAAGCTCTGTGATTTCCTAAGTAGCCTATTAGCAAAGCTTCCCTCCTCTGTAATAGATACGCTAGTCGTATCAGATAGTAGTCTGTCAGAAAACACAAACCAAAGCATCTAGTTTAGCTGGAATAAATGGTGGTTTCTCACTTGGAAAATCTGTTCCGCTGCGGATTTCAGAAAAAAAAAAAAAAAAAAAAAAAGACATTTCTTGGGCTGAGACACAGTATGCCTGTTCTGGGGGGTCAGGCAATAGCCTTACGAAAGGGGTGGGAGGAAGGCTTTCCTTAATCTTCCCAGCCTGACACTACATTTTCCTCTACCTGTTGATAGCATGTGGAAAATAGAATCACAGAATCATAGAATATCCTGAGTTGGAAGGGACCCTTAAGGATCATCAAGTCCAACTCTTGACACCAATAGTTCATGTAAAAGGGAAAGTTTGTGGGATCAGGTGAGAGATTTCTGCATTACAGCAGTAATGTGTGAGCAAAAGACCATTGCAGATGCAAACTGGGTCTCAAGGGCAATAGGATTTTGTTCATATGTGCTAGTATTTGGGTCACAAGCTTGATGAAAGTGGAGAACACAACCCATGGAGTTTGGGAATGGAAGCTGTGAAATGTTACAGCAGCAGGCTCATCCCTTGTGACTTCTGGTAATTAGATAAAATTTGCTGATTAACGAGGCCATGGTTTCATGTACACTTTAAGCTAGCACTGAAAACTAACCTGACAAAGTGATTTGTTTTAACCTGGTTATGCATCACTGCGGTTGTAATATCACTTTTGCTGGGAGGGACAGGTATGTAGCTAGGAGGAGGTGGGAAGGGGAATGACAGAACTGTGTTTCAGCAGCATTGCATGTTGGTAATGATTTAAACAGTATATAAAAGTAGCTTGAGAATACAAAAACCAACAACAAAAAAAAAAGGGCTGGGGGGGATAAGACAATGAAATGTGTTTTCTTGGAGTGAGAAAAAAGCTTCTCAACTATCTCTTAACTTTTCCAGACCCTTATTTGCATCTTCTGCTGTACCTGGCTTTTTGGGTTAGGTGAGGATGCCTCCGGGCTGGTAGCCATCTGATCAGGTAGTGATGCTTGCTCTCATCCTGAACTAACCGTATGTCTGAAATGTAATGTAAAATAAGTCCCCTTAAAGGTATACAACTAAAAAATTAACACACAGGAATTTTAAACACAGAGGGAGGTTTTCAATGAAAGATAAAGTTCAGAAATCAAAATTCAAGCCCTTTGACTTCAAGGGAAGTTGTATGTTTTTTGTACAGTGTAGTCTAATACATTTTAGTTTGGGCAGCAATTAACTACAATTCTTTAAGTGAAAATGGTTAGCAACCTGGATTAATGGCATAAAGATTAAATTACATAGGTAAACACTGCTTTTTCTATGTAAGTTATATACCTGATGCAAATAACGCCATTCTTTGCATAGTCCACAAGAGGTTACTTGGAGAGCTGTGATATCACTGTGGAAAACCAGTAGGAAATAGCACCAGTGGACAGAACGTAAAACACATCTCAAGAAAAGTGTTTCCAGAAAAGGTAAGGTAAGGTTTCCAGAAAATCAGCTTGCCAGTAGCTGGATGGGGCAGGGTTGGTGGCAGTGGTAGATTGTGGGAGCAGCCCAGTGATCATCAGAAATATGATGATTGTGTCAGAAATGATGCAAATGTAAGGTGATAAGGCAGGCTGGAGGTCAACTCCCAAAGTCCACTGAAGACAAGCACAGCAAGGGCACGGCTGTGCACAGACCTGCCTACACAGCTTGGAAAAAGGATTGGAGGTTTCCACTAGAGATTAAATGTGCCAGTGGACTGTGTGTTTGGGGTAGGTCTCAGATGAGGCTGCTCAGGATAATTAGAGTGCAAATAGATTTTAATCTTTCTACGTACATTTTATTAAAGAAATCCCTTTTTGTATAGAGGAAAAAAATACTTTCCTCTTGCATTAAGCTTTAGCCACTTTCATTTTCATCCTAGCAGAACTCCCTGTTACAAAAAGATCAAACGGTGCCAAATGCTGTTCTCATTAAGAACACCTGAACAACATATACTTTTTATAAAGTTTTTCCTTGCTTTTAATTTAGGTTAATTGTAGCTTTGCAATAGCTACCCACAAGAGGGAAAAAAGTTTCTGCGTCTGAGCTATAATTTGTATTTATAATTTTTATTATGATTGAAGGTATCACCAGTTTTAGTTCAAGGCACAATGTACACACACACACACACCCCAGCCAAAGACAAGTATTATACCTCAAGTTTACTAAATAGGCCAAAAAATAACGTAGCAGTCTCACAACATTGATACAGAGGGAGAGTTGAGGAGTCTGCGGACTTTGCCTTGCTCTTGTTTGCAGAAGAAATATTTTTGACCTGAAACGGAAATCAAGCATGTTAGCTACAAAATGCTGTCACAACATGGAACTGAATGCTTTCTAGGGCTGCCAAATTAGCATATGTCAGAAGATGATAAGGCTCCAAAGAAGCAGGTTTTATTCTGTTTCTTCCTTTTTTTTTTTTTTTGTTTGTTTGTTTGAGATGCAGATGGGGGAAAACATCTGGAGATTGTAGCCAACATTTAGCAATAGAGTTATTTAATTTTGTATTTGTTCTTTGTTTCCAGACAGATTTTCTCTAGTGAATGTTGCTAGAACACTTAAATATGACATTTTTTCTCCTTTTTTGACAAGAGAAAAACCCTCTAGTTAAATGATTCTTTGAAGAGTAGTCCCTAATTCAGGGAAGTTAACTTCAGCAATGTAAAAGCTGTCTTTTCTTGCCTCGGAAGGTAAAACTGAGGAGCTTGGAAAGCCTTGGAAACTTGCTGCTAACCAATCTGCAAACCTCATATGCCTCCTATTTCTGTCACAGTGTTGGAACAAGGAATCTCTATAGTCTTCTCGAAGACCCGTACCTATCATCACATTAACTAGCTTTGTTTTTAAGTATTTTCTTTGTAACGCAGTGCATATTTCCTTTGTTAACATAAATACTTTTACTGAAGTTTTAAGACTATGATGGTTATAGTCTACTAAAAGAAAGCTTTCCACCAAATGTTAATGTGTAGAATTTCTGTAGTCTGGAGTGGCCTTTTCAACCAGGGTTATAAGAAAATAGCCAGTAACAAGGTTATTTTACTGTTCAGCTGGGATAAATCAGTCTGCTGCAGCATCTTGTATCTAAAACATGTGACTCTAATTGTCATTATTCTTTTTGTCAGCCAGCAGTTTGTGGTTTCCATCTCAGCAATACTCATTGTCAAAGAGCAATTTCACTTGTTGATCCTCCTTCTGTCTCCTGCTGAGGTAGTCGTTTTGGCCTGTTTTTGATCCAGCATTTTCCTTCTCTAGAGAACGCAGTATTTGAACTTTGAACAAATCTTTTTTTCCTGCTTCCCTGTGTCCTTTAAAAATAAAGACAAAACTCCGTTGCTAGCTTATGGAGGTTTACCTACAAGCCTACTTTTAGACTCCTACAGAGAATAATTTGCTTCTTTCATGTCTGGCTGCATGTTCACAACTCTCCTGTTGCATTGGATCTAGGAAGCAAGTAGCACAAAATTGGATTGATTCACCAGAAAACAAATTATCAAAAACAAAATTCTCCTTCGGGTCTACCTGTTGAACTGACTCCTTGCGTGATTTACTGAGAGGCAGGAGGGACAAGCACTACCTGGGGCTCTGTTAGCCTGAAGATGTGTTAGATTAGAGGACAAAACAAGACATTCATACTATTAGCATTATAGTTTAGGAGTTCTTGGCTCAGTGCAAAAAAATACTCTTGCTTGTATGTTCCAGCCCATTACTCATCTGCTTCTTTCTTTTTCATAATTATTTGATAAATTACTTGCTATTAAAATAATTAAACCATGAATCTTCACATTACTTATAATTTTTCTCATGTTAAGTCGTAATTTGCCCAACAGATATGAGGATAATTTACCCTATGATTGCATAGCATTTAATATACTTCTGCAGCAAATAATTGCTATAAGTGGTGTGCCCTGTAAAGTGACATGATGTCACAATATTTCTTTGGAAATATAAAATTAAGTATTATTAAGTCCTATCATTATGTAGGTATAGGTTATCTTTGCAGCTTAGAAAATGGAGCCTGGTTCTTCTTGCTATAGTATTCCAAGAATTTTATCAAAATTGTATGGGAATGAGCTTTGTGTGCTACAGAATGGGAAAGATGCACTTCCCCTGCCCTGTATTTCAGTGTGAATCACTTCCTTTGTTCTTTTTTTCTTTCCAAGAACTAAAGTTTTCCAAAACATGTTTATAAAAGTGAAGCAAACAACGGCTATGTTTCAGGAGCTGTATTCTTTTTGAAATACAAACGGTCTGTTTTACAATGTTTTTCTTGTTTAGAAAGATCCACTGCAGAGCCTGATAACCCATGACTGTCATGAATGATTTATGTGGAAGTGTGCTTGCAAGTATGCCTGCGTATGAACTGATTCATTTCCAAATATTTAGGGTTTTTTGGCGTTTAAAACTTTCTGATTCTCTTATACAGTGGAAGAAAAGCCTGTTTCTCTTGGCTCTGGAATGTTGTGGATTTCAAAGATGCTGTTGTATGACTGGCTATAAGTTTATTTAAAATTTTTTGCTTTATGCATATATTTGGAGCTCTTGATTTTTACCTGTCAAATTCTTATCTTTTTTTTTAAAAAAAAGGTTCAATTATTGGCTGTTTCTTTTAAGCCTTTTCCTAGCTCTAAAATAAATAGCTACCTTTTTTCCCCCAGTTGTCAGTTAAACCTGATATGTATTGCTTCTACCCTATCCTGCTGAAGATTTTGTTTTCTAAGGCACAAGATATTTTGTCAACTGACAGAGGTTATTCCCAGCATTTGTCATTATAGGAAATCTGTTAGTCACTTTACAGTCAGTTACCCAGTGAAGTTCTTTCACCAGCCGATGTATCTTTTGCACTGCTATCCCATAGTCTTTTCGTGTTATTCTTTTTTTTTTCCAGTGTTGAATAATTTTTTCATATTTAAGATTATTATCAGTTGTTACGAATATGCAACAAGCTTAAAATGAAGAATGTACTTGCTAACTATTTTTATTGCATGGTTATTTACTTGGCTTCAACATAGTAGAATTATTGTATTACTTTTAAGTGTGTTTGTTTGTTTTTAGAACTAGCTGTTAATTCATAGAATCATAGAATATCCCGAGTTGGAAGGGACCTATAAGGATCATCAAGTCCAACTCCTGGCACCGCACAGGTCTACCCAAAAGTTTAGACCGTGTGACTAATTGCACATTCCAATCGCTTCTTAAATTCAGACAGGCTCGGTGCAGTGACGATCCCTTCCCTCGACCGACTAGTGATGCCGTGCTTGATGCACCCCAGGATCCAGCTGCCCCCCTGGCTGCCAGGGCACACTGCTGGCTCATATTCAACTTGCTGTCAACCACAACCCCCAGATCCCTCTCTGCGGGGCTGCTCTCCAGCGTCTCGTTCCCAGTCTGTATGTATAGCCAGGGTTGCCCCGTCCCAGGTGCAGGACCCGGCACTTGCTCTTGTTCAACTTCCTGCGGTTGGTGATCGCCCAGCTCTCCAATCTGTTCAGATCTCTCTGCCAGGCCTTTCCACCCTCATCCGAGTCCACAACTCCTCCAAGTTTGGTGTCGTTGGCAAATATGCTCAAAACACCTTCTAGTCCTACATCCAAATCATTTATAAAAACATTGAAGAGGACTGGCCCTAAAATGGAGCCTTGAGGGACCCCACTAGTGACATCCACCTGATGTGGCCCCATTTACCACTACCCTTTGAGCCCTGCCCATCAACCAATTGCTCACCCATCGTATGGTGTTTTTGTTCAGTTGTATGCTGGACATTTTGTCCAATAGGATCCTATGGGAAACCGTGTCAAAAGCCTTGCTGAAGTCCAAAAAGATCACATCAGCTGGTTTCCCTTGATCAACTAGATGGGTGATCTTGTCATAAAAGGAAATCAAATTTGTGAGGCAGGACCTACGCCTCATGAACCCATGTTGGCTGGGACCAATGACTGCATTGTTCCCTACGTGTGCTTCAGTAACTTCAAGGATCATCTTCTCCGTAATTTTACCAGGCACTGACGTGAGACTGACAGGCCTGTAACTGCTAGGGTCTTCTTTCTTACTCTTCTTGAAAATTGGCACAACATTTGCCAGCCTCCAGTCTACTGGGACCTTTCCAGTTTCCCAAGATCATTGAAAAATAATTGAGAGAGGTCCCACGATGACGACAGCCAGCTCTTTAAGCACCCTGGGATATATCCCATCCGGGCCCGTGGACTTGTATGGATCAAGGTGGAGCAGCAAATCCCGCACACGTTCAGGGTCAGTTGGGAGTTTGTCATTCCCACCATCACGGTCCTCCAGCTCAGGGCACCCTGAGTCTCAAAGCCCATCATCAATGTTGAAGACAGAGGTGAAGAAGGCATTGAATGTCTCTGCTTTGCCTATGTCATTGTCTGTGAGGAGACCATCCCCACCAAGTAGCGGACCTATATTTGCTTTGGTTCTTCTTTTTCTGTTCACATATCTTAAAAAATCTTTTTTGTTGTCTCCCACAGACAAGTCCAGCTTCAACTCAAGTTGGGCTTTGGCCACATGAATTTTCTCCCTACAAACATGAACAGCATTCCTGTATTTCTTCCTCATCGCCTGACCCTCCTTCCAGCAGCCGTACACTTTCTTTTTTCTCCTAAGCTCCAGTAGAAGATCCCTAGTCAGCCAGGCCGACCTTCTGCCCCACCTACTTCACTTCTGATATTTTGGAATTGCCTCATCTTGTGCTTTTAGGAGGCAGTGCTTAAAGACTGACCAGCACTGATGGATGCCAATGCCTTCAGAAGGAGTTTCCCAGGGGACGTTGCTGAGCAGCCTGAAGTCTGCTTTCCCCATATCCAGGGCTGAAGTTTTGGTGACGGTTTTGCTTCTGTCACCATAAATTCTAAACTCAACCACTTCATGGTCACTATGGCTGAGACGGCTGCCAGTTACCACATCTCCCACAAGACCCTCTGTTCTCCAGCAACAGACCTAGGAGGGCACCTTTCCTAGTTGGCTTCCTTAGCACCTGCACCAAGAAGTCATCTAGGTGCTTTATGAACCTCTTGGACTTGGTCATGTCAGCTGTGGGGTGATCCCAGTTGATGTCTGGCAAGTTGAAATCCCCCGGAAGGACAAGGGGAGCTGATCTCGAGGCATCTCTTAGTTCTGCAAAGAATAACTCATCGGCATTGTCGTCCTGCCCAGGTGGTCTGTAACAGACTCCCACAACGACATCCCCTTTATTTGTTCGTCCCTTAATCCTTACCCAGAGGCTCTCAACTTTGCCATCGCCAACCTGAAGTTCCACACAGTCCAGCCCCTGCTTCACATACATCGCTACCCCACCACCTCACCTACCCTGCCTGTCCCTCCTGAAGAGCCTGTAACCATCTGGTGCAGCACACCAGCCACAGGACTCATCCCACCAGGTTTTGCTTATGCTGATGATGTCGTAGCTGTGGGACTGGGCCAAGACTTCTAGCTCACCCATTTTATTCCTCATACTGTGTGCGTTTGTGTAGAAGCACTTCAAATGCGCCTCCCCACACACAGCACCTTGTGGAGCTGACCGAAGGACCTCACTGGCACACAGTCCCTCTGATTCTAGCACACCATCCCTTAGCTCATCACCGGCGTGCCTGGTTTTATCCCTTTCCCCCTTCGACTCTAGTTTAAAGCCCTACCTATCAGCCCTTCCAATTCCTGAGCAAAAATCCTTACCCCTCTCTGAGAGAGGCGCATCCCACCTGGTGCCAGCAGGCCCGGTATCGCGTAGACCTTCCCGTGATCGAAAAACCCAAAGTTCTGCTGGTTGCACCAGTCCCGAAGTCACGTGTTAATATGATCAGTCATCGTGTTAATGTGTCAGCATTGATCCCCCCTATCGGAAGGACAGAGGCAAACACAACCTGTGCCCCTGATCCTTCAAGTAGTCACCCCAAAGCCCTAAAGTCCCTTTTGATCGCTCTCGGGCTTCTCGTTGCTACCTCGTCATTACCAGCCTGAAAGACCAGTAGCAGGTAGTAGTCGGTGGGCCGTACCAGGCGTCTAAGTGTCTCTTGTCACTTAAAGACTATAGTTTCTTAGTGTTCCTATACATCCCTGTTTATTCTAAAAACAGTGAGTCCTCTTTTGAAGGTAATAGGTGATTCTTTGACATCACAATAAATGCTGTGATGAATATAGTGAAATAAATGGTTTGTGCCATCTACTGGTCTGAACAGGATCTGCATTTCGGTTCAGACTGAATTGTTACTGAAGCATACAGCATGAAAAAGTAGGAAACTCACCATAAATAGTAATTGTCTTTTCTGTATTAAGTGCTAACAAACGTTAAAGATGAGCTAACTGAAAGTGCAGACGCTAGCCCTTTTCACACCCCTGACCTCTCAGCCTAGAACTTTATCCTAATTTTGATAGAGCCTGGAAGCATTTGCAGGTAGGTCAGTACTTCTTCAGCAGAATTTAACTGTCTAAATTGGTGGCGTAGAGTCCTGTGAATATGAATACGTTCTGTCTAAACATGTTAGATGGACTTGTACTTTCTGTAATAATTCATAATTACACTATATCCCATTGTCACCTCAACTTATAAAACAGTATTAAAAATTAAAAAATATCCTTCCTTACGGATTTTCCCTGTATTTCAATGTTAAGCCTGGAGTAATAAAGCTGCCAGTATGGGGTCAACTTCAGCATGGCAGTTATGTAAGACCTTTTAGCTGAACAGTCTTTGTATCCCACAGCCTAATAATAGGCTATTGTGTTTTCTGTTACTTCTATAAAGCTCAGATTCCACGTTCTTAATTCTTAATTCAGTATTAATGTTATCACTCCTATGTTTGATACATTTTGTATACATTCAGATTATCCTGCAATGAGCTTCGTCTCTTACTGCTGCTTTTTAGTTATCTCAAAGGCATAAACGGTGGATCTACAAATGCTACAGTGTCCCTCTGGTTATGGATGTTCTTTACAAAAGGCGTAAAACCAAGAAAATATTAATGAAAAACACTTGATGCATTCTGAGGAGATTGTATACTTCAGTATCTTGTTCAGGGGTCCAAATATTTCACTTGATTACATAATCAAGAACTCATTTTCAGCAGAAATGTAGCCTGTGGGATGGACAACTGGCCTAGAAATGAGCAGGCTTTGGGTCTGCTTCTAATAAATCATCTCTCCTCACGTTGCTTCAGTTTTCTCTCTCTGTAAGACAGCTATTGGCCTCTTATGAAATCCTGAGATTTGTTGATGAAAAATACTGTCCAAAGAGCTAACATATTTTAAATTGGTTTTGATGCATATTGTAATTGGTTATCTAAGTCTATAAAATGTAAATTTTAGGGAGGTTCAGTATATTCAAATCCTTAAAGTTTTAGTTAATTTGGAATTATCTAAATGTGTACATATATATGTATTAATGTATATGTTTGTGCAAATTTCCTGATACAACCACAGGTACAAAAATTGAATTACAATTTAATGAACTAGTTTACTGTATTAAACTTTAAATCTTTAAGAAAAAGTAGTATTAATTTCAGAAAGACAGGATTTTATATAAGTGCAAAAAATGCATTAAATGTGATGATAGGAAGATATTATTAAAACTTGCAGCTTTTCAAATTATCTTTCTTGTATTTGAAGGCAGATGCCCAAAGTAGTTACCTTTTCTTCTTCGTGACTGATTGCTATACCTGGGAAAATGAATTGTAGTAAGTGCACAGTTAACATGAATTTCCATGGGAAAAAAAATAAAAATAAAAGTTAATTATTGCACTGATCATAAGAGCTGTAGCGCAGCAGTGGCTCATACAGATGGAATACATCATAGTCCATCAGTCTTGTTTGAAGTCAGTTGAATTCCAACATTCTGTTCCTGCATGGAAGTTTTTCAGTTTTCTTTATATGTTCTTCCTTCAAAGTCTGCTGGAATTCACTGGGTGGTGGTGGGATCACTATTACAATTGGAGGAAAATAGATCGAGTTGTGTCATACAGCCTGAGAGAGGGAAAGGAGGCTCTGCAGCTGCTTTCCCCTCATGGTCTGATTCTAGTTGCAAGCACTCATATTTTCACATGCACGTTCACTGGAGGGTCCCTAACACAGGAAAGAGAACGGAACCTAATAATGTAGGACAGGCTGTGCTGATGAGGTGCATGGCATGGCCAGACAAGCATACCAACCAGCAGGCTATGTACATGCAACCAGCACTCTTTAATCCCCTTGCCCCTCAATTTTCCCATGCTTCTTCCTCTCCAAATCACCTATAGTTCCTATAGTTCCTCCCATAAACATCCCATAATAAATCCCCTGCATCCCATACTGCCTCTCACACCCCTATAGGGGCAGCAAACCCCATGAGTCTGAAAGCTGATCTGGAGAACTGCTCTCATCCCGGTGACCTGCTGTGATGGGTTTCACACCTAGCCCATTAGTGCTGATGGCTGTGCTGGGACAGCCCTGGGAGGGACCTGGACCAGGTGGTTTTCATCTGTAATTCGTGTTCACTGCCTGCCCTTGTGCACCTGAGCCTCCCTGGGCACGTGGAGATGGGCCTTTGATGGGCTGATGGCTGTGTCTGGGAGCAGCCCAACACGATATTGGTTGGATGGTTCCGTTCCCTGTTTCTCTGTGCTTCTTTGGGTGTTCTTCTACCACCTAAAATCTCCTTTTAGGAGATTGCCATGCTAACTGAATAGAGCTGATTTATTTCTTTTAATGATTATCTGGTCTTTCCCTAGATAGTACAAACAGGTACCAGTTAGATGGACTGTCACATCTCACAACTGGAAAAAAGTTTCTAATTCCTATCTTCCTCTTTACTGTCGCTTTTAACGACTTTAATACTTTTTAAAAATATATATATATAAATATGTGTAAAATATTATGAATTTGGTTTAGATTCACTACAATGGAAAGTATTACGATGCATTTTGGGCAGGAATCAAATTCTATACAACTTTGTGCTGGTGGAATAAAAAAGTTAGTCTGTGAAAAGCTTGAAACTGCTTCTTAGTTTTGAAGCTAACTCTTGTCTCTATTCTACTAAGTGTGCTTTGTCTGTCACCTGAAATTCAGGAGAAAAATACAAACTTCCAACTTCTGAATCATCTATATACAAATATTTTCTTATAGACACTACTGCATCACAGGTATTGAAAAATAGTGTGTTTTTAAAAATAGATTTATACAGGTGTTGCTGGCTTGAGTTCCAAATGGTATGCAGTGCAATCCAGTTCTGCAGACTTACAGATACCTTCCCGCTATACTTGCATGTGTTCATTGGAAGAAAAGACCCTTACTAGGGACCACTATTTACCACCCACCTAGTTTACAGTTAATTCATTTCAAATATGAAATGCTTTTTCACTAAGCAACGATTCTTCTTAAATTACAAGTATATTCTCTCTGCATTTGTCTGGTTGTCATTGTTGTAACTGGTGAGACGCCCACACAGCTTACATGTGCCGTGTGTACATATTCGTAAGGTTCTCTAATGTGGTGTAGGCCAGGTTTCCTTTTCACTGAAATGCCTTCATTCCTCACTTAATGGTTTTGTCAATGCAAAGCACAGCCCTCTTGCATGTGCCCCCAGCCTAGGTGTATTGGTGGCTTTTCTAGTATTAGAGAAAGAGTTGTTAGATCATCCTTTAGGAATTCCAGGAATGAAGACAGTTTATCTTTTGCTGGGTATGTTACGCTGATCCATCCGCCTGGGTGGGCATATCTTTGAAGCTTTGACTATTTTTTTACTTTGAGTTCTGTAATTTCTACACACTTTCCCACATCACACCCACACAAAGAAATATATATATATATATATATATATATATATATAACGTTGGGAGAACAAAGTGTTTCTCACAAGGAATGAAATGGAGCCACAGTGTGGCCTGCTGACAATGCCCCTGCTAACTTCTTTTCAGTAGTGCATGGGGTCCTTCCAGTCCAGGGGCACTGCTGAGCTGCACTGCCTGAACGCTAAATAGCTGCACAGGTAGGCTGTTTCTAGTAAATCCATCTATTTTTATAGTTTGCATTTGTTTGTTTGTTTTTCCTTTATGTTTTTATCTTTATGTTTTCTAATGCTGTTTGCAACCCTTGTTTTTTGTGGTATCTTCTATTTTGCTGTTTCACTGGCAGGTGTTTTTTTTTTCTTTTTTTTGTTTTGTTTGTTTTTAAGCAAAATGTTAAAGTGGTACCTGTTTCTAGACAGGCTGCCATTGTGGCAGGTTCTCATTAATTCCAAGTGCAGGTTCCCAAGGACTGTCACTGCTGTAAATACATCTGCAGAAAAAATCATGACATACAGCAGCCTTTCTACTTGCTGAGAAAAGAAGCAACAACCAATTCCTGACCTAGATTTGTCAGCACACAGCTTAGTTTATTTCATACTGGGGGACAGCATGAAGGAGACTAGCATGGTAAAGACCAGCAGAAAGCTATGAAGAGTTGAGTACCATGAATCTTAATACCTTCTATCTTTCAGTCACGAGGTTAAGACAAATTAAATAACCTTTGGAAGAAGATAGGATAGGATTGGTGATAATGTAAGAATCATAGCTATTAGTATCAGTGAGGAAGAACATGCTAAAGACATGTAATCAGCTGTGTGTACTATAGGCAAGCCTTCCTGTCCCACCAAAGTGAAATTTCATTTATTACTTTTCATCTTCTTCCGTATTGACTGCACAGCCCCACTTCTGGTATCAGTAAAAGGTGATCCCAAGCTCCTCCTTGAGCCTTGCATGGCTTCTGCTTGCTGCTCATACAGCCAAGTCTTTCTCGTACCTGATGTGGCATCCCCCTTCCCTTCCCGGGACAGCAGGGAGCAGGCAGCTGGCTTTTAAAGCCCAGCAAAGTTTGAGTCAGGCTTCACTCTGCTCCTGTGATTTATAGTCTTGAGCTGGGAGCTAAAAAAAGCCTAGCGCAGGGTCCGGCACTTTGAGAAAGACTTAGGTTAGAAGGTGAGAGAAAGAGCGGTAAAGGCTGACGGAGGTGTCCAAAGCAGCTATCTGTTCCTCTTGCACTGGACTTGAGAGCCAAGCACAGGGCAGGGTACGGATGGTGTGGGCAGCCGTGTGATTCCCGTGGCTCTGCCCCTCTTCGGCTCCTCCTGTGCGGTGGGGCTGGTAGCACCGTGTGGCTGGCTCCTGCCCCCGGTGCTGACAGGGTAGGCGGTGGGAGCTGGGTTCTCCAGGTAAGAGCAGGTTTGGTGGCAGGACGGACAGAAGAGGGAAGCATGTGCATCCTTCATTACAAATTTGTCACCAAAAATTTGTGCATGGCGTTTACTTAAATCCACACTGCTGCTTCATTTTTTTAATTTATTTTTTTTAAGAAGTTCTTACTTCCCTCAGTAGAGGGCTCTTCATTTAGGGCCATAATTCACAAAATCAGCACAGGTCCACATGTGCCGATTAGGTAAGAGATCTGACTGAAAAGAAACGTGTTCAGCGTGCTCTGTGGTCATGACAAAACATCTGGCAGACAGCCTGATTCTCCTTGCTTTGTGATAACTGCAAGGCAAACTTCACTGGAAACAGGATCACTTATTTGTAGCAGGGACAGCGCAGCATATCGCCTCGCTTCCGGACTCTATCTGCTGTTTGAATTCTTTCCCTTCCTTTTTGTCTCATCGGCTCTCCTCCTCCTTGTCCCCCCAGCTTTAACCTTGCCCAGGGAGCGCGGAGGGCTGCTGGAATGCACATAAACACGGCACAAAGGCAGGGGCCGCACTACCGAAAGGTCAGGCCAGCCTGGCGGCACACAATGAGGTGCAGTGGAAATTTACAGCCCGTGGCTGGGCTGAGAATCGCTTCTCCTGCAAGATATGCCCCACTCATTCAGCAACGTGATACGTGCTGGAGAGATTCAGTGTAGAAAAGCCTTTCCAGAACTGTTGCTCCGGAAAGCGTTGTTGCAAAGGCCCGTTTCCATATTGAGAGGAGAGTTTGGGGTCATCTGTGACATACTTATGATAAGGGAAATTTGGTTTAATCACTCTAATCTAAACCTGCTACGTAGGGTGTCAGATTCTGCAGTGCTGTTTTACCAGGACTTGTTCCGTGTAAACGACCATAGCCTTAAGCATGATAGCTCTGCAGAAAAACGATAGGAAGTGTGACCCGGAGAAAAGTGATCTGCAGAAACTGGAATGGGCTTCACTCGGATTTGAGTTCAGGAGCTGTTGTCTGTTACTGTGTTGCATCAGAGCATGCACACAGTTATGCAATAATCTCTGCTTGTGGCTATTCAGGTTTCATAGGGATGTGGAGCAGTAACCAGTGGTAAATGCTAAAGTGATTTTTTCATTCATCCACAAGAAAGAGCTGTCTATCAAAGAACTTAACATGAAATTTCTTTATCTCACTAGCTGCTTTTAGTAGCAACTCTCCCCATGCTTTTGCATTTATTTTTACATGACATTCTAGTTACTATCAAAAGATCTGGGTGAAGGGTCATGACAACAGTCCAGCTATTTAGCACAGTTTTTCTGTAAACAGATCAGTGAATTGTTTGGCCAGCATGAGGTAATAATTCCCCACTGCAGTTTGAATGAATGTGCTACAGATACAAACAGGTTTCATTAACTAGTGTGAATCTCCAAAATGGAAAGGAAGTATAGGAAGAATAACTTTGTGATGTTCATGTTATAGCTGGAGGGTCATGCAGCACGTTTTGGGTCTGGCTTTTTGGAAAGGATAGATTTCTCCTTCTCATAAACTGAACATTGTTCCTCATGTTTCAATAGTGCTTGAAGACTGAGCTCTCATTCTGACAGGTGCTGCCTAGAGTAAGTGCCTGTGATAGACATACTACGAAAGTAAATGCTATTATTTTCCTTGCAACAAAAAGCCTGTAGTTTGAATTTACAAGGCACGGTGTCCTTATTGTTCCCATTTTGAGGAGATGTGGAATGGTCAGACATATCAAATGACTTCATCAGCATCATGAGGGATTCAGGTAGAATCATGCTCTGGCCTTTTTTCTTCTCAGCTGCAAGACCCTCTGGTTCCCTGCCAGTCTTCCTTAGCTGGGGTTAGTCACCCACAGCTATGTCCCACAGCTCAGGGACAAAAATGCTGTGTGGTGTACACAGTGCCCAGGCATCTCCCACTGCGTATGTATGTACCTAACTCACCTCTAACTCAAGTTCCACACAAAATTAACCTGGGAGATAATTTCCAGTGATGAAAGACCTGATAGCATGGGGTGAGCATTACCTTTTTTTATGTAGATTACTCAGCAGTAAAGAAAGTTTACATTTTTCTATCCTTTCTGTAATCTAGCTCCCTTAGAAACACTTTCAAAGGGTTCATGAAATGCAGCCTTTATCACAGTCAATACCAAAGCCATTCCAGTATGTTAAATCCTCTTTGCATACCTTGTAACGATCAATACAATTCTGTATTAATATAAAAGATTAAGCGACCTCCCTAATCAGTTCTGCCAGCTATGAATCTGTTCAGTTTATAAAGGCAGTGGAAAGACAAAGTGGTCAGGATCAAAGTGATCTTTGGAACCTTGTGAGACCTAAACCAGGAGTAATCTGTTCTGTCATGTAGCTGAAGGAGGTTTGGCTCTTCTCCTTAGATATGCCCAATGTTACAGACATACTTTATGCTGTGTTTGAAAACGTGCATCTGTGTGTAGAAAGTTCTTTATCAGAAAAGATAAGAGGTGGAACAATTCAAAGTTTCAGTGAGGCCACGTCAGTTCAGGGTAATGTAAAATAACGGGCAACCAGTGTGGTTGTAAGTATGTGGAAATTGTATCACTAACTGGTGACTGAATCCTGATGTTCTGATCCAGTGCAGACAATAAAAAATAGCAGCAGGGTCAATCATCACCGTAGATGTAATTTACTGTACTGGTCAGAACACACCGGTAGCAGACTTTAAAATTAAACCATATAAGATCTGGGAGTGTACTCCACAAATGTCTTGCAAACTACTGGGAAATAGTATTTGTCACCTTCTTACTAATATTTTGCATGCCATTGCTTTGTGTGAGGCAGTGTTAACACCGAGTCCAGGTAGGTATTACTTGAGTCGTGATTGACACCCTTTTGTAATTACTGCAGCCTTTCAAACATTACTTCGATGCTTTTATACAATGCTTCTAATCCATACTTTGCACAAAGACAGCTTTTTATGCAGGGTAATTCAGGCTGGTTGAAATGTCTACCCACTTTTCTGTGGTAAAGGGAGTAAAAGAGCATCAAGACTGATGATCTAGCTGGGTCATCAGTTCACCTCCAAACCTCTACACTAATCATAATGAGTTACCCATGAGATTCTTAACTTTAGGCCTTCATTATGATCTGTTTCATAAAACACCATAGCGAGAAGGTCCATAGGTGACCAAATGGAAGACAAGACTGGAAAGCTCTTGTACTTTGTTTCTGACCATTTAGACGGACCCTGACAGCTTTTCCTCAGCCCTGCTCCCATATCAATGAAACAGGTGAAATTAGTATTCTGAACTGAATCTCCGCCCCTAAACTGGATTTGACTTCGGTAAGTTTCCAGTCAGTCTTTCCAGTGAAGACTGAAGTAAATAAGACATTTGATGCTTCATTGTGAAGTCTTAATGCATTCAGGGAAGTATGCTTTCTGAGAAACCCACGGGGCAAAAATACTCCAGGCACAGACGGTGGCATATAACCCCTCAAAGTTTCCTTGCAGTATGGGGAACCTGATCAAACAGAGCAACCAGTTATGTCACGTGGAAAGATCGTTTTTTATCCAGCAACCAGATGCCTGAAATGCAAAGAGAAGAAAATCTCTTCCCTCTCTATCCTTCTCTTTTGTGGGCCTTAGGTACGAATTACCATTCAGTTTGAAAGCCTGGTTCTCCGTTCTGGCAGCACTTGGTAGCATCATCCCACAATTTTTTGTAGTATTGACTGACTAGAGAAAGCCATGTCAGCCTTGCAGAGTATAACACCCTAAAGGTGATATTGCAACACGCTTCTTAGATGAATTTGTGTCTCTATTAAGACAGGTAGACAGGAGGATGATCAGCTATTTACAATTACCTCGAGCAAATTCTGAAGGTGTTTGAAGGTCTTTTTCCATTTCTTGAGGGTTTTGTTCAAGCTTTAAGACAGAGGAAAAAATAAGTAGCATGCAAATGAACATTACCTTTCCAGTTCTGAACAGACACTTTACATGCTGCTAGAGATGATTTATGTGACCTCTGTCACAAGTGTGTTTCAACGGAGTTTGTTCCCAGGAGTAGCCCAGGCTGCTTTCAGAGTAATTGGATACTGTCTGTGTACAGGAGGTTGTTTAGTGCGAGCCTGGCAGAGTGGTAATGACTTGCAAGGGTTGGTTTGTTTAGCTTTCCTTGAGATTGCAGAAGGTCATCTCTAGCAGTAATGTTCCTTATTGCAGTTCACTTCACAACACTGTTTTGACTATGAATCTTACTTAAAATCCACTCCTGGCCAATGAGTGGACACAGGAAAAGAACAACATATGAGTACTGATTAGGAGGACTATGTGACCTGCTTGGGAGAGGTGGAAGTGATCTACCACCAGTTCTCAGCTGGGGACTGTAAAAATTGTCTTGAATTTGTCTGCATATTCAACCAGTGCTCTGAGAAGAAATCTTGCTTAGGGTCGTAGCTTTATCTCAGTAAAAACTACATGCATGTGGGTGGAAGGCTTCAAGTCTTTTAAAATTCCTATCCCCCCAAAACAAACAAACAAACAAACAAACACCGTTCACTACTCTTTAATGTATCAGGAGCTGTTAATGTTGTGTTTAAATTTCTGAGTGCAAAATGAATACCCGAACTCCAGTTGTTTTTAAAACACACTAACTCTTTTTTGTTCGTATATGTGTACTTGGAGCCAGGAAGTTTGAAGACCAATGCAGATTTCTTCCTGTGTCCTAACATATAGATTTAGCTTCTTACCTACTTTATGCCTCTGCAGTTCTTTAGGGAATTCTTCACAGCAATGTAAAACACCCTGAAGTTCAAAGATGTTGCGTGGTGTTTGTGCTTCCTGTAGAAACACAGGCTGTGAACATGCTGTGCTGCTAGCATGCTAGTGTTTTATATTGCAATACAATATGCTGTTTCCAGTCTTATTGCGATGTCACAGTGTCTTCCGTGATGTTCTCAATGCCCCCAGGCTTAGCAGAGCAGTGACTGCAGGGCAGTGAAGGGAAAAGAGCAAGATAGTCAAGTTCTACAGGGATAAACCAACTACAAAAGCTTTGTGGAAGAGAGAGTCTAAAGGTAGCTTGATTAGATCTACCTGGAACTAGAGCTGGGTCTGGGAAACAGCAAGCCTGGGTTTCCTTTAGGTTAGTGTCTCCTTTTTATCTACCAGTGCCAGTTGAAGCTTTTCTTTTAATTGTAGTTATGATACCCACACATCATGGAATTTGATGGTATAATGTGACACCTTCTAGTAGACTCTACAGTAGCTGAATCCAAGTACTAGCACACAAGGCTCATACGTGATTTTTCGTTTGTTTTGTTAGAGACACCACAGGCTAAATTCTGCTTCAAATTCTGAAGGACACCAAACAGCTACCTGTGGGCTTTCACTGCCCCTGTCTGGCATTCTGGGCTCTCAGGTGTTTTCATACATCAACATGGTATCATTCGAGAAAATGGTTTAGGCTTGGTCCCTGCATTTTGAGAGTGGTCTGATCCACCCATGCCATTCTCTTTAAAGATTACTCATGCTTCTGGCAGAGCTTAGCCTGCCTTTCTCCTGGGCTGGCCATAATGCAGGTGCAAGTTAACACTGTCAAGTATTAACTTGTTTTCTCGTTTTCTTGTGTGAAAAGCCAAAGAAAGCCCTAATCTGACTTCACGTCTCTGTCTTCGTCTAGAACATTTTTCAGTATGAGTTGCAGATTAAAGGCACAAATTATGAATTGTGGTGTCTTTATGCCCTCGTTGACAACGTATCCCATCAGTTTTAAGAGAAAACAGTTCTCACACTGGGGAATTCAGCTGTTGAAGATACATTCACGTGTAGTGAGATCCAAGTAAAATTAAATCCGAAGCGGCAATAGCCCAGGATGAAACTTGATGCTAATTGTACATAAATAGTAGAAGGACTGTCATATGACAGGCTATAATCAATAAAACATGCCTGTTGTGACTAATGTGCATGTCAGATGTCCTCACTGGGACAGCGTGTTGGCACTGTTGTTTACCTTACTGTCTCCAAGCTCTGCTGGTGATTTAAGCTTTGTTATGTATTCATTCCTCATGTAGAGTTTATTTCTATTTTTTTCCACCAAAACAAAGACCTGGACAGAGCGAGTGAATGAAACGCCGTTATGCAGATGCTACAGGCTGTGTATATAGTTTTGATAAAATTATATGCAGAAGTGTATTCATTGAACAAAATTCCTATTTTGCCATAAAAGGAAATTTAGGATCACTTGTTTCATAATAATTGGTGGTCACTGGAACACTTTGAAAAACTGAGGTCAGCCTTAGTGGATATAATTCATGCTTTTTTCTTTGCACAATGTTACATGTCCAAAATTGTTCCAAGGGACAAATGTTTAGTAGACTTTGTTCAATGAGGAACAGTTTGTTGCTTTCTGTGATCACATCACAAATACAACCTTATGTTTTGTTTTGTTTTCATTTTTTATATATCCTAAATTTCTAACTGCAGCTTGTAGTGCTAATATTACAGTTGTGTCTGGTACTGAACATGTAGTTAGTTTACTAAACAAACAAAAGAAAACAAAGCCTCCACACAAATACAATTAAAAAAAAAAAATCCCAAACCTACATTAAGATTGGGATGGGAGAGATGGGGATTTGTGTTGGCTCCAGAGGAAATGGTAGAACCGGGTTTAAAAGGAAAGGTATGTTGTTAATGGTTCCAGAATGTGTGATTTCATTTAAATGAAGAGGAGTAACTAACCCAAAGATGAAGTGCTAAAAAGATGGGTAACAGAGCTGGCGCCATAAAATGTTCTAACAAATTTACTTGGTGTTTCTGGGTATATAAGTGGGAAAGTATGAGTAAATAAAACCAGTGTAGTCAGATTGTTTTAATAAATAATAAATAATTTAATAAATACAGAATTTTGTTACACAAGTTACCTACAAATAAAATCTGAATTTACAAATGTCAATTAAGCAACAGAGTTGAACTGGTACCTTACGGAAGAGGATGCAGCTCCAACCTGATCATTCTTTTGGCGATTTCAAAACTTAATTGCAGTTCATTACAACTTTTGATAGCAAATTCCCAGCATGGAAGAGGTCTCTTCAGCTGTCTGTTGCTATTTATTCACTGAATGGTTTGGTACCCAATGTTTTTGTTGCTTACAGGTAGTCAGAAAAGCACTTGCTTAGTAGCTTGTACCAAATCAGCCAGTCACCTTGCTCTGACATCCTCTCACATGCCAACTAAAGATGCTTGACTTGGCCAAAGTCTTGGAGTAACTAATGTAGGAGCTAGCACAGTGTTCTCCCACAATCTACTGTATTTTTCCTTCTTTTTCCCTCTTCTTGTTTTCCTCTATTTCCTGAGTGCCAGGTGAGGCTTATTTGAAGCACAGCCCCTGAAACCTCTTGTAGCTGTGGTGGCCTTCAGCACGTCACCAAAGGGCACAAATAAGGCTTGAAGAGTACTCTGATTTGGGCCAGGCAAGAACATATCTGTAATTGGAGCATTATATCTGTGAATTATCCAGCTAAATGTCTGGTTATCAAAGAAAAGCTGCTGTTCTCATTTATACCAGCATTTATAATTTTCTTCCTGAGTTTTTTTAAGCCTATATTTACACTACCAAATCTATTGGATCCAGCTTCCATCTGAAATCATGAAGAGCCAAAAGCAAGAAAATCTCTTAGATGTGGGTAATGCTGCAGTCCCTTTCCTGGCGGAGCATCTCAAAAGTCAATACCCCACATCAGGCTTCATTCATGACCGTTTTTCTTGCAAACAAAGAATCCCTGAGCTGTATTTCCTCATTTCCCTTCTCTTAACAGTCCATTTTCTTTTCTCACCTTCTCACGTTACTGTCCTGTCATTCTTGCTTGCGATATTTATATAGTTCCCAGCTGTAAATGGATTTCTTCTGGACCTTGAATGATCTGGGAATTGCATTACACTTCAAGGTGACTTTCCCTCTAGTTACAGCTGTGATCTATCTGCTAGCAGGCAGTGAAATACAAGCTCTAGCCTGTTATTGTCATTTCATGTATTTCTTTCCCTTCAACAAGGAAAAGAATATCCTTGAAAGAAATTGTTATTCTTGATGTAAAATTGCCTGATGGCTTCTGATGAAGTCACCATTGTGATCCACCTGCTTCATCCGAACGGATGAAGGAACCATCAGTGTTTTACCATGGCACTGGTGATGCTCAGCTTTTAGAAAACTTCAGCTGGGATTGTCATGGATCTCACCTGGACTCCTGCAATCAAGTTGTAATAGAATTCTAGAAATGGAATGCAAGTTAAATTAAACATTATAATTTGCCTTTAAAGCTTCCCTTTCCATATGACAATACAATCAGAAAGAGGCAATGTTTTGTTCCCCACATAAGAGAGGTTTATGCCGGGTTCTTGCCTCATGATATTTTGACTCATTTTTGTGCAGTGTTAGTACACAAATGTGAATGCAGCTTGATGTGGTGGTTTGGACAGCTTGTTGGTCTTCTCTTTCAGCATTGCTAATACTTCACTAGCAAGAAATCTCCTTATAAAGGCTCAGAGGTTCTATTTATTTTGGATAAACATGTAACATTTCACGTAGTCTCCCAAAGTGCAGAAAAAAATATTTTTTCTTTAACTGTCATGAGTTATGAAGGAATTATGACAAGACTCTCCAGATCAGTCTCGATTCATTGCATAAACTTACTTGTGGTGTTGGAGAGGAAGGGTTGGTATCCAAATTAAGACTTGTGTTTTTTTTTTTTTTTTTTTTTTTAAAAGGAAGATTGGTTTAGTTTCCAAACTTCAGATAATATATTTAGATTGGTTTAAGTACTGTCTTTGAAAGCTAATCTCAGCAGAGTTGTCCCAGTTTACTGTGGTATGTGAGAGATGAGAATCCCTCTGCCAAAAGGAGCCAGCTCTGATAGCAGTACTACTCCATCCAGAAGAGGAGGATTACACAAGTTTCAGATAAACTTGTGTATTCATTGTCTGGGCCAGTGGAACAGGTGTGCCTATCCCGTGTCCTCCTATCGCATGCACTGTGAACTATTCTGGGCAGAAGCAGGGTTTTTGGAAACTGCCTGGCACACTGTGGATATTAATGGAAAGAAAAGTAGGTGTGAAGATGCTCCTCTTGATGCTCTGAAATGCTCCGTTAGTATTGGCACTGGGTAAGGAATGGGAAGTGGACGGGAATCCAGAGTCCTGAGGATCTCTCCTGAGTTCAAAAACCATTTAGAGAAGCACCTTTTCTGCATCAGTAAGGAGGAGGAGTAGCATCATACTGCTTGGCATGAGCCGCAAATACACACATGGCTGGAGCTACAGTGACGTGAATGCTCTCAGAGCATGCAAGATGTGTGGCCTTCGTTTTACCTTTTGCAGCACGCTACCTTTCACCGCATGCGTTCTCTTGGGTAAAGCAGACCTCATTTCCTTTCTTGCCTATTCCCTGGAAAACTGGAGCACACGCTCCACTAGGTAATTTCAAAGTAGGTTAGGGGGTTTGCTTGGTACTTAGACACTAAAATAATCCTGAGACCTAGGACGTAAAGAAGTGGGCTTTGAGGCCATTGTGTGGTTCCATGTATTTCTTGTGGAATGGATGTGCCTGGTATGATCAGCCACTCGGATCTTCGTGCTTGAGTAAGTTACCTGGTACAGGCTGGGGATCTGCAGACCACTGAGAAAACAGGTGGGTAATAACCACCGTGATCTGCAGTAGCGCGGTGGTGCTTATGCCAGCCAGCTTTAAAAGTTGTTGCTTGTTCATGTTGTCCTGTAGTTCATCTCTTTCACCATTTCTCTGTTGCCTTACGCAGACTGCGGCATACTTCTGACACAATTGACTGCATCTCAGCCAGGATAAGAAATAAGTATTCACAGATGTTACCAGCTAACCCATTCATTCATACAAATCCTGCAGATCCTGGTTCGTATTCATACAAATCCTAAGCCACAGTCCTTCATGAATCCCTCTGCTGATAACAGGGACAATTCCGCTAGCTGTTACCCTGTGCAGACTGGTTTTTGGACTTGGAAATGGGGTGTCGTGATGAGAACTAGACATCTATGGAAGCGATAATGGTACCAGGAAAGAAGGTGTGGTTGGGGTAGGGACATAACTGCAGAATCTTCACTTATGTCAGAGGCCACATCAATCACTTGAAAGTGTCTGCTTTTTGTGGGTTTAAGTTATTGGTTTTGACTCTTCTCTGGCAATTGGATTATTATAAAAATAGGAAATGTGCCATTAGTTTTGTCAAAACAGATGCTGTCTGTTGCTAGCTCTTTGTTTATAGTCAAGCCTATGGTGAAAGAACAAGTGACTCTGTGTGCATGTCAGCTCTAAATCCTATTTTAGTTCTTTTCAAATAGCAGGCAAAAAAGGAAACAAGAGAATAAATTTAGTGGAGAGGAAAAAAATTGACAGCATTAGGTGTCCATTGTACATTTATGTGACTACATTAGCTGCTTAGTGGTTTACCTTCTCTTTGATTTTGAATGTTGGACTGCAAACCTAAAGAGAAATTCACTTTTGCATTGAGAGCTGGAGCACAGAGCACATGTTTGTGTAGTTTACAGTTCATGTTATGAAATATGTTTATAGGTTCATTCCAGGTCTTTTCCCTAGTAGTAGATTTTGCATAGCTGGAGGGTTTTTTCTGAGGTAGCAGAAATGTCACTTCTGGGCTGACTGAAAACACACAGTACTGAATGTTTTTTTTCCCAGACAGACGGGGACAAATCAAAACAAAAGCATAACTAGTCACACCCAGTGCTTTATACTTGTGATCGTTATATAAAGGGCATTGCTCTTGAGAATATACTGAGACAGTGCATTGTTCCCCATATCAGCACCTTTTACTGTGACCAGAATTGGATTATTATTATTATTTTTGTTAAGATTTCCCATTCTTAACATCTCTTACTCAAACTCTGGTTAATTTCTTCACACACGAAGTTGCACTGGTGTCACAGAGGCTGCACACAGAAGTAAGGATGTTTGTTTGACCAGTCACTCGGAGGCTGGGGCCTCATGTCACGAGGTATCAAATTCCTCGCTGAGGAGCTCAGCATCCTTCCTTCTTCACCAAGGCAATGACCTTGCAGGACTGGAGGCCGGAGACGGATTGCTCTGCTTCATGAAAAGAAAGTTCTCTTGCCTGGGTCCTAGCCCACGCTCCCGCAGAGCTGCTGTGGCACCTGAGAAGCCTGCAGAGAAATTTACGCAGCTGCAGAGGTCCCGGGGGGAGCTGAGGCCTGGCCTGAGCAGCCGGTGTGCGTGGCGCAGGGCAGGGCCCCGCTCTCCACAGGTGGCATGCTCACCTGTGCGGCCTTGCAGGGAGGCTCCTTCCCTCCTCCTCCTTTTCTGGCTGACATGTTTGGAGGAAAGCAACTGTTTTGTGATAAATACTAACGAGATTTTATGCAACGCGTTTGCATAAGAGTACGTTGCTTAGTATGTGAAACAATACTGCAATTTAAAATCGGGGGCGTGTATTAAAAGTTGTATGTGGTAACTGTGGGATCTTGGAATGGCTCGTCACACCCAAAGAGTGTAGAGGGACATGCCTGTGCTGTATTTCTGAGCTTAAATCTTTAAATACCCATTGTATGTAACTTTGCAGAGTGTGCATCCCTATGAAAACTCTTTTCTCTCCTTTCTTATCTTGTAGAAACCCCATTAGAAATGCCGGTGGCATTCAGTGGTCATATTTTGACATGCATTTAGGCACAGAAAATCAAAGAAAGATACCTCTGACAGTTTTCAGAAGTGCTTAACGTTATTTAGAATACGATGTTTTCCCACATCCAAGCCTTCTCTTCGCTATGCCACATAAAACAACCCCTGCTGAGAGAAAGGGCAGATGGAGATTCAAGTACCAGCGAGTCGTATTTGTGTAGATGCTTAGCTGAATTGCACGAAGTTGATAAAATTTGTTCTCCGTTTCAGCTCAGCAGTTTACCGTTTTCTTCCACCGGTCTCTACAATCATGAGAAAGAAGTGTGCAAAGTTTGTAGTTTGAGTACTACCCTCTAGTTCTATTTGTTTCAGCAGGAATGACAAGAAAACTGCTATTTAGATTATGAAGGGGCTCTCACCTTCCTGTAAGCTGCCATCCAGGGATACTCCCTGCATTTACTTAGTTGCACTTTGATTGTCAAAATATATTATCTGCAGAAAAAGTGGAATTTGGCAGTGATAAATATGAACCTGAGGTCTTGCGCTGTTATGTTTAGAATTAAGGGGGGTAAATTAATTCAATGTACAGAAGGATGAAGGATATCTGAAAATGAGCCAGTGTGAATGTGGGCTTCTCGGAAGGAAATCGCATCATGAGGGGGAACTTTGGGGAACAATTGAAAACAGATTGGACAGAGCTGAGGCTTGCTGGATTTTGGAAGGAGCTAGATAAGCTGAACTGATGCAGCAAGGCATCTAAGCAAATGTGCAGTATTTAATTATTAGTCTTGGTGGAGACGTGGGGACTCCAAATGCATAATAAGGCAAGTACAGCTTAGGATCACACAGAAGCTTTATTAACTATGATCACAGTAAGAGAACATTTGGACAGCATCCCTGCCTCTGCTCCTCTCTTCCCTGCCAAGTGGTTGCAGAGCCCCAACCCATGTCCTGTTTCAGGAGAACAAAAGAAAGAGGTGAGAAAAAACAAAGATTTCAGCTTCTAAAAACAAAGATCAAAGGCTTATTCTGTAAGTGTTCTGTTTGGTACAAACAAACAAACAAAACCCCTGAGTTAGATGTTAATTGAATTTATCTTGCTCTTTCCACATGGCTTGCAGCCAGAGTAGGAGAAGGAATTGCTGCATTAAGAGAGATCCTTTTATATCCTTTTCTATATTAAGAGAGTCCTTTTATATCAACAGTACTTACAGAGGGCACAACTGTACAACAATATCGATAACCTGTAATACATTTCCAGCTTTCCAATTGTTTTCTAAATCCACACCAGAATAAATTGGGCCGTGGATCACAGAACTGAAAACATCCCGGTCTGAAAGATGAGGGTCTTTCACTGGCTGAGAGCTACCTGCAAACGGCCTGCTCAGTGCTCCCATTAAATTGGGGCTGTGACTTCATGCTCACTGGTTGTGATACTGATTCCTGTGCTGTGGTGCAGTAACCTGGACCATCCCTTGGGCTGATTCCCCTGGAAAAAAAACAGCAGGAAAACATCGCAAGGCAGAACTATGAAGAATTCCAAGAAGCAGGTTTAAATGATTGCTCAGCAATTAGCTCACTGGTAATGTTTTGTTACACGTGAAACATCCTAAGCACCTATTTGCTGCAACACAAAGGTAGGCCCCGGTTCTGCAAGCCGTTTCTTGTCAACAAAGCCCTGCAGGACGGAGGCCCCTTGCAACAGATGTTTGTACAGACTGACAGTCTGTCCATCTGAAATAATTTAAAGGATCTGGGCTTTAAGGCATAATTGTATTAGTGGGGTATAGTAAATCTTTTGTGCAAAGCTGTCACATTCAGTGGACTGCTGGAGTGCAAATAGATCTGAATGATTATGTAGGCTTAAGGTGACAGCTGCTGTAAAGTTGGGCGATGTCTCACGGAGCGGTGTTTTCAGTCTGCTAACCTGACTTGTAACTGAATAGTTCTCCTAAAAATCACACTGAGCAACTACGATAGCTAAAGATTCCCCTGTAACTCGCAGGGAAGCTCCTGAAGTTTCCTACGTGATTCAGAGGTATGAATGCCACTGAAAGTCACCTCTGAGCTTTCAGAAATCTTCTCTTAAATGTTTGCACTAGTTAAGCTTTTCAAAAAAAAAGCAATGAGAGCCTCACTAAAGAACTGCTAGTCTCGATTCTTGGCTAAACACTCTCTGTAATAAAGATAAACACAAGCAGCAGCTCTGAGATAGCGGGTCACAGCTCCTTTTCATCACGTTGCAGAGTAAATCGAACTTCCTTGGTGTCAATGCAGTGAAACTTCAACATTATTTGGTTGATGACTTTCAGCTGAAACACCAGTTGTTTCTACAATTGTAGGCGCTAAATAAAATAACCTTATCCTAATCTGACCCTGTAGGCTTTTCTGTACCACACTACCCTCTGTGGTTATTGCTGGGGAGCAGTTCTACTAGAGATAAGCATCTCCTTAAGCCATCTTTTCTTCCTGCATGAAAACTCTACGTCGAATATTATGCTTCATATTTTAATGTTAAAGAAAGAGTAACCTACCGAGTTGTAACTTCAGATGGTCAGCAAACAAACATTTTGCTTTTGGCTGAGCAGCAACTGTTGTTGCTGTGCCTTTGCAGAGCAGCAGTTGCGTTAATGATGGCTCAGCACATCCTGCAAACTAACACTTCACTTTCACCTTCTTTGCTTGGAGGAGAAATGTCGGTAATTGCGGTTTGTTGAACCTGTGTAGAAATTCACATTCAGTGCAGCCACTTGGAAAGATGTGCTGCCCCTGCAAAACAGAACAGATTAAGCAGTTGGATGTATCCTGGAGGAAAGTATTGCTCTGGAGTGATCTGTCTCAGCTCAGAGGAAAGGATTCAGTTCAAACTCTTTTCTAATGTTTCACTTGCATGTTTTTTTGTTTGTTTTTTGTTTGTTTTCCCCAGGTGTCACTGTGCTAACACTTGTTGGGTTTTTTTTGAGCTCCTTGCTGAGATCTGTTAGAAATGTACAAATCCATCAATTTCAGTTTTGCCCTGGCACTGCTCAGATCTACAGCTATCTGGAATTCGGGTTTGCAGAAATTGGTGCCCACTACAGCTGGGTAAACTTGCGGGGCTGAAGCTGTGAGCTTGGATTTGAGTCTCGGATTGAAAAGAATCACGGCCCTCCATGCCTGTCTTTGGAATGAACCTGCATTCCCCAGCTTTCTCAAAAGCCGATGATATCTAGGATCATTGGGATAAGAGGTGTAAAAGTCGCAAACTAGTCACACACAGAAAATGTCACACAGCAATCATTTAAGAGATTCAGTGTACAGCACTTTGAATATTTACCTTTAGTGGGTCTGAATTCTTAGCAAAATATTTTTCCCTTTATCCTAATTGATGTATTTAAAATAGCAAGAAAAGCTGAAACCCTGGTAAGAGACTAACAACACAATACAGACAACATCCTGTTAAAATAATGATTTCAGCAGTGAGTCTAGTGTTAGACACAGAGACATTTTATAGGAAGAATATTTTTCCAAAGAATCCCATGTTATATCCTTCCAGTCCCTAAACAGGGCCTATGGGAAAGCTGGGGAGGGGCTCTTTCTCCGGGATTGTAGTGATACGACAAGGAGTAATGGCATTAAACAAAAAGAAGGTAAATTTAGATTAGATATCAGGAAGAAATTCTTTACTCAGAGGGTGCTGAGGCCCTGGCCCAGGCTGCCCGGAGAAGCTGTGGCTGCCCCATCCCTGGGGGTGTTCAGGACCAGGCTGGATGGGGCTGGGGGCAGCCTGGGTTGGGGGCAGGCGGCCCTGCCCATGGCAGGGGTTGGAATTACATGAACTCTGAGGTCCCTTCCAACCCAACCTGTTCTGTGATCCTCTGTTTCTATCTGGAGCATATTAATTCTGTTTCAGATGTATCGCATTATTACCTGATGTTCATAGGCTTTGAAACAAAATTTAAAAAACAAACACCCCCTCCCCCCCAACTCACTATTTTTTGTTGGTCTCATGAAGGCACGTGCCAGTCAGCCACAGACATGATCATATGCTCTAGGAAGATTAAAAAAGCAGAACGAAATGGTCAGTTAGTCGTGGATCTGTAAGTGTGCTGCCCAGGTGAAGAAGTGAGGATTAAACCTCAGGAGCGGCCCAAGTGCCTTGAGCAGTTACGTAAAAAGGTCACATTGCGGTGGCTTCTACATAGCCAGTATCAGCTCTCCTGGCCTTTCCGTTCCCTGTCAGTCACAAAGAGGGGGCACACGTGCTGGAAGGAGGTAATTGCTACAGATCAGAACCTCACGTGAAATCAAAAAGCCATAAAAAAATGCTTTATTGTTGCCTGGTGTGAGTTCCAATAATACAAAGTTCTTTTTTATTATTATTATATGATGCAGCCACCTACCACAGACTAAACAGAAGTCCTACAAGACAATAGCTCCAGCCTGTGAGCACAGCGCCTGTAACTGCTGTGCACAGCCAGAACTGGCAGGTGAAAAGTAAAGACAGGATTGCTTGTCCAAATAGGAAGACTTAGATTTCTTCTACTTCTTTCCTGTTTAATGTAATCTTTTTGTATTTTAGCTGCCACAGGATGGCTGATATTTTCCCATCTTTTAGAGCTATCTAGCCGTTCTTACTTTATGTATACACATTTTTTATCTCTTGCTATCTCATTGGTAGAACTAAAAAAAGACGATTCCCTGGTGGGATCCCAGTGTGCAAGAATGATCATCTGGCAAGCTTGAAAAAACACTACTCTTGAAATGTCTCTCATGAAACTTACACAAGTAGCAACAGCTTGTGACTTGCTACGTGTAGAGTCAACCCTATGATGACACTGTTGAGACAGATGCGTGCACTTGGGCAGAGATCCATAATTTTTTGCATTTCTGGCTTGAAATAACAAACAGTTTCTCTCTAGGGAGGAATACAGGGCACTTTCTTACATTTGTGTTTTTCCTATTGCCCATCGCCAAGAACGATGCAGTGTATTTAGATCAACTGCCACTGTTTTGCAGAGTTACTGATTTCTCAGTACTCTGCACATTTTATGCCCTATTTTGAGATCCTGTTATTCCTGTTTCAAGTCAATAGGTGCTCTTAGTGCACAAAAAATGCAGTCTTGAATGTTATGCAACTAAATTAAGCTTCCACCTGCCCAGTCCTCCAGGAAACAGCAACACTTGGTGATAGGAAGAGGCCTCGTTATTAAGAGGTAGTTAATTTTACTTTGATGCTTTTCAGTGCATTTGCTAGTATATTATGATCACAAAAATGACTAAATTGCTTATATATATTTATATATATAAAACTAAGAGTCTTGATACGATATTGTAGCTCAGATTTGATAAAATAGTAAAAGTTATTTATAAAGGTGATGTTTCCTTTGTAAAATCTTAGGAGTATACACAGAAAGTTTTTATATGCAGAGAAAATGTCAACATGCAAGCACTGGTATACACACAAGCTATTACTTTCTGTATTTGTGCACTAAGGGCAAAATCTGCTGGCTGATGTAGTGCAGCAGCTCAGAATGGTCTTGGGTTCTGTTTGCAAAAACTCAAGCACAATAGTGTTGAGTTTTGTCTTTGCTTTCGACTAAGAAAAAAGAAAATATGCATTGTAATGTTGTTGTTGGGTTATGCTTGTACAATCAAGTACATTAGAAAGCATATTCCATGTTATCTGCCTGAGTATTTACCATGCCCTGTGCATAAACAGATATTTTAAGTCAGTGTGGCCTCGTTCCAAATTAATTCAGGTTGACAGATGCTGTCATGCTTTCAATGTGGATAAAGTTCTCTGAGATTTTGAAGTTTTAAGTTCCTAAATGCTGAAGCAACTACTAGTGCAGCACTGGCACTTTTCTTAAGTGAATTTAAAAAATACACCCACCTGGTTTTGCAATCATAGATTTCAGTGCAAGATTTTCTCCCAGCCAAACAGCTGAAATACAAGGCCAATAAGAAAAATCTCTCAAAAAGAAGTGTAAAAGAATTATAAAAGAAAATCATTGTTCCTAGAAATGTAAATGTCAACTGGACTCAATTCTTCCACTTGAATTTCTGCCAAACTCATTCAAATGTTTGGCATTTCCTTTCTCTCTACTGTATGTTTTCTGATTTGGTCAATTGTGGAGTTTTGTTTAGTTTTTGTTTGGCTGAAGCAATTAAATCAACCCACAATCAAGGTCATTGTAGAAAACCAAACTTTCAGTAAAATTTGAACAATTTGAACATGACCTCCCCACATCTGTTCTCTGTTCTCTGACCTACTCTTTGTTCTCGTGGTGTTTTAGTCTTTTGCAAAGTCTGCATTTTCCCTCATCCTCATGTTTCTTCTCCTGTCCCATCGGCTCCTTCATCAGCTCCTTGTTTGCTTAGTGGTGGTCTTTTTTTTTTTTTTTTTTGATTTTGCTTTTTACCCGTTTTTCTTCTTTAAAGAGGGTGGGTTTCCCTCTTTAAAGAGGGCTTTTCCCCCCTCCTTTTCTCCTCTCAGCTGATTTTTCATGCTTTGTCTCATTCCAGGGACACCTGCTCTGGTGAGGTGGAGGGGGAAAAGCCGTGAGGAAGAAGGGGGCAGTAACCGATGGGGAGGGAGACTTCCATGGTACTGAATGCATTCCCCTTTCATACAAGAGCAGCCTCAGCTCTTTATCTTTCCTTGGGGGCTGCAGGGTGGGTTATCAGTGGAGTCCCAGCCCCGTTTCCTGCCTGCAATGCAGCCATCCTTGCCCAGCCGGTGGCTGCAAACTCCATGGCTGACAGCAACTGGGTCATCTTGGCCACACAGAGAGCCCTGTTTCTGCTTGCCTGTTCCAGTGCAGGATGTATATATTTTCCTAATGCTACCCTTATCTGAGTAGATTTGTCTTGGCAAAAGACAGACCCTGGTCCTCCAATGTGCTTCTGATCCTTGGTAAGTAACCATTCAGAGAAATTCTAGTAAAAACATGTGATTTTCATTCTCCAGCTATCCTTGATGTGACTGTAACAGGAATTGCTGGGTGAGAAAAATAGAAATTAGTTTAGAATTGCTTCAGCTTTTGAAGTTTGCATCTTCACAAATTGATTTTTGATTTTTTAAAAAAGTTTTTATAGCCAGTGAGTTTTCCTGACATTTTACCCTAACTGTTGCCTTTGTTGCCATCTCTGCCATTTCACCAAACTATAATTTACCGAGTCTGTAATGAGGCAGTTGTGTCTATTCTAGGAGTTTACGCAGATCTTTGCTACCTTCATACTGCTCTGGAGGAACAACAGGACGAATCAACCTGTCACACAGTGCCACTGCATAAGCATAGAGACCCCTGGATGTGAGGATGCTGTGAGTTCAGACTGTAGCTGTGCTGCACAATCACTTGTTCTGAAGGTAAAAGACTCCGTGTTACATTTGGTAGTGAGAAATGCAATGGGGGTAAGGCACGTTTCTTAGGTTTGTGTGGTAGAATGCTTGAGAAGTAAGAATATGTTTCACGTCTCTGTTTTACTGGCATCTGTTTTGTGCTGTTGTTTTCTTCCATATTCCCCAGGACATTCCATGAAAGGCATGATAGTGGCAGGAATGGATGGGTTAGAGCAGTTTTACTTGTGCTTGGCCTCTAGCTCTTGCCTGCAGATCCACCCCTACTGTTCTCGTTGCTTGGCTTCCTAGAATCTGAATGCTAAGAGTGATAACCAGTTCATTTTCTTCCTCTGTGGCATTGGGGCTAGTCTTTAGAAATTCTGTTTGCTTCCTTTGCATTGCTGGTTAAATCTGAAAGCAAATAGGAGTGCCCTTTCTTGTGGTTTCACAAAAGGATGGTTCCAAAAAATCCCTATGTGAGTTTAATTTTGAATCTAAGATAGATGAGACAAAATCTTCACTTGAAATTTGAAGAAAATATATATATATATTTCTATTTAATACTGAAATTTTAAACCCGTTTGGTTGTCCAAATGTCAGCTGAGACTTATTTCAAGGCTGAGAAATATAGCTCCATCCTAAAAGTAGCTAAGTGTTTATTAAACAGTAAGTCTTTTCCTTAATAAGGCTGCAGAGTGTCGAATAGATGTATGAGGGAAGGAATAAAATCATTTAAATAGGTACAGCTCAGAAGAAGAAAAGCTAGTAATCACAAACCATCTCTTCTGGAATAGTATTGAAAAGTCTGAAGAACCTGGAGGGCGACGAGGCAGGGAGAGTAAAAAAATCACAACGTTAAGTGCTGTTGTGCAAATTTGGAAGAGAAAAGATTCAGCAAATTACTCAGGGAAAGACAGGCCTTATAACATGTGGAAGAGCTGCCCTTTAGTTGATATTTTGGATCAAATTGGCTGTCCTGGCTAGAGGAAGCATAATTCTGGCCTGCTGCTTCATTTTGCTCCACCTAATAAAAGTTACTTACCCAGCTGCTGAGCTCCATGACCTTGAGAGAGCTCATAAAGAAAAAGGCAGTATTCACGATCAGCCTGTCTTCCGTTTCAATTCCTTCAACTCCCACTGGGCAGTTCCCATAATGTTATTGTGTACAGCTGTTTGCTGCTGGACGTTGGCATTCCTGGGTCAACATGATCCAGTTTTTGCTTGTAAAGTCTGTACAGAGACAGACTGTTTTGCTGTTTGTCTGTACAGAGACAAGAAGTATTTCTTCTGTACACTGATACAGATTCATACCTCTGCTTAAGTAAGTCTTGTTTGCCTTTATATTGTTGCTTCTGATTGTTAGGAGATCGAGCAGACCTGGCCTTCTGTACCAGTGTGATGCTCAGTGGGAAAAGCTCATCACACTGCTGAGTGTCCTCAGTACTATGATTTGGGACACTCTCAAAAGCAAAGGAAAAAACAAAACAAAACAATCATCTGTTTTGTTTTCTGCCTTCCTCCAGTTTTGTATGTACACAAATAATGCTGAAAAAAAACCAACATTATTTTTTATTTTTATCACCTTAGCCCTCCTGGGGTCAGTTGTTGCTCTTACCAAAACCAGTGCCAAAACGCATCTGAAAGTAAAGGATGTGACTGCTTTCTTTCTAGAAGGCCTGTTTGAAAATACTCTGCTTTCCTCACAAAGTGTGTAGTGATGCTGTGTCTCTGCTGAAAAGCTCTGGTGGTGTATTTTGTTGTTTTGTTTTGTATTTTCAGAAAGGTTGGGCTGGCAGCCACTTTCCCTGGCTGTGCTACAAAGACTAATACACTTGCATGGATAAGTGGTCGTTCACTGGTTTTACATTATCTTACAGATGCAGCTTGGGAAATTAAAAAAAGCTGATAATGTTTATGGTTACTTGCCTGTTCAGCTAATAGCTGAAAGTTTAGTAATAATGCTAATAAATTCAGCCTCCATGCAAAGGGCTAGATTTATTGTCCATACTCTTCTGCATGCTCATACTTTTCTGTAACTGCTGCTGGCACCGAGTTCTCCTCGCGGCTCCTCCACGTACCTTGTGTGGCCCTGGAAAGGCTGTGCTAACGTTTAGCCAGCATCAGTCAGCAGGAGTGAGATTTATGTGAAAAGCTGAGAAACGGCTGGCAGTCTGGGGCCTGGCCTCTACTCGCGTTCTCTATGAAGTTAATTTGGATGCTTCTTCTAGGTTTATTTCTGACTGGTGATCTTGCTGCACAACATTTCTGTCGGTGATCCCTACACATAGTGGAAAGATCCCTGGCCTTTGAGCAAGTATGCAAAAACAGCAAAGAGAAGCTAAGAAAGTGGTCACGGGGTCTGCTTGTTTGAGTGCATCAATCACTGCTACTGTAGAGAGGTTTGCAAATATAACTACCTGTGTGCATCACCCCTTTTTAAAACAGATTTTAAAATTGCCTTCCACTATGTGCTCTGAAATC
Organism: Heteronetta atricapilla; assembly: GCA_011075105.1. NCBI lineage: Eukaryota > Metazoa > Chordata > Aves > Anseriformes > Anatidae > Heteronetta > Heteronetta atricapilla. The sequence continues at coordinate 4,363,230 of CM021733.1, forward strand.
TGCTGCTTTTCCCCATTACTGCAATAAAAATTGCTTATGGTAAGTGCTGAAAAGTGTATCATTAGTTCTGTTCCTCCTTCATGGGAATTACTTGTCTTTTACCCTCATCAGTGGGATGTAAGAACACTGTATTAAAATAATAATGGCCTATTTATTCATCTCTAAAATGTAGTCCTCCTTTCTGTTTGTTTCTTTGTTTGTTTTTTGGGGGAGAGGTTATTTAGAAAATAAGCAGGGGTTCTAATGAGAAGATATTTGGTAGCAATATAGCTTAAATGTGTGTTTGTCTGTCACAGGCAAAGCAACAGTTGGGAGGGGAAGAGCCTTGTAATGTTTTGGGGTCATTACTAACTGCTTGTCAGGCTTTACTCAGAGAAGGATCTGAATCTGGTGGAAATTAGACCAATGACAGTGTCCTGATTTTTGTATGCTTGCAGTAATTCCGTATCGTCTGGGTGAGGTGTTTATAACATTTCAACTTCTTGCCTCTAAAGCTGTTGACAAGCACATACATCAGTTGCTTTCTTTGGAGCTAAAAAGTACGCATACTCTGAGGGCACGTGCAATTGAGGAGTTCATCTGCTTCGTAACGAAGATGTGAGCAGCAAAGCTGTGTGCACTGCCTTCTGCCCGACACAGCTCCCTTTTCTCACACAGCAGATGTGCTGCTGGCTGCCAGCACAGCGTCCCGAGGAAGTCATTCCTTGATACGCCGCGGCATTTCTTCCAGAAAGCTGGGTGGCAGTGTGAGAACGCAGGCCTTGAGATGTCCGTCTTTGGGAGATTTATTTTTCTCATAAGGATCAGCTTGCTTTGCACTCTGTCATTTTTTAAAAAAAACTTGGCAAGGATAATGTGAACACTGATGCTTGTCGTAGCTTGCAATATATATCTTCTTGTCACAAGCAGATGTTGCAGCAGAATAGATAATGGTGTTGGTCTGGCTGCTCTGAGTTGTCAAGTTGCAAATAAGTTATTTAACCTCTATGCTTTGGAGTACCCCTTTAGTCCCCTGACCCTCCCTAGCAAGGAAATGTCCTCCCTGCTCACCCACTTGGGCTCCCAGTCCCTGCCTCGTAGCCCCGTGCCTTTGAATCTGGCTGTAGATGCGCTGTGTTGAAGTGCCCCCATTAACAGATGTTGCTCTGCCTTAGGCCGAGTGAATGTTGTCGTTTTGTTTCTAAATAGCACAAGAAATAAGGTGTTTGCTGCTTAATTGAGTGCTTGGATAGATGGGCTGTGGGGAGACAGATCTGTGCAGGCTCAGGGACAGCCCCTGCAGCAGCATTGGGCCGTGCATGGCAGCAGATCAGACCTCTCTTTGCGAGAGTTTATTGCGGGTGGGAGTCACCACAGCAGACTGAAGCCTGGGGCATTCGCCTGGCACCGGCATCCTACAGAAGCCACAGCCCGGCAGCTTGTCCATTGCTGAGATTCTCATAGGACTGAGCCAAAGCCTCGGGATCCTGTCCTGTGGCCTCGACGGGTTTTGCACCGGGTTGCTACTGAGAGCAGGCCTGGGGAATCTGCCATCCACACAGTTCTCCCTCCCCGAACAGCAGAAGCAATTTGGCAGCACACCCTTTGGTTTTGTGTGGCGATATCCCTTGCGCAAACTTCCTTTGTTTGTGGTGCTTGGCAGGCAGTATGATTTATCCTAGTTTAATGTGAGGTATTAAGCCTTTTGTGCAAATCTGACTGCGCCCTTTTAGATAGGACCGAGGTTTTGTAAGAAGAAAGATGACAAAGTAGAGATCATTATATATGGTGCTGCCTGTCCTGCTGTGTTCTAACTAAACACCATCTGCTGAAAGGCTGGATCCCTTTGGAGGGACATCAGTCTCCAGTTATCAACTGAAGCGCTTTCTGAAAAACACTTTTTGTTTTAAAGTGGAGAGTTGCATTTGGATGGTCTTTAAAGAATTTTAAATGGTTGAACTGAAGCTGTGCAGTAGGCACTGAGGAATAGGGGAGTAAAATAGTATTTCTGAAAATGCAATAATAGGCTACCAGTTAGCTTTGTGGACATGTAGAGGTGCTTTACATCCAGAATTTCAGGGGGTTCCCATCATTTTGAGCACCTAAATTTGCATGGCTAATCTCTTTTTCATACGTGCCACTTCTGATTAAGTGTCCAGAACAAGTAACAGCAATAGAGTGTGGAAAACAAACAAAACAGACAAAAAAGCTGGATTAAAAAATGCACAGACACACCAAACCAACCAAACAAAACCAAAAAGAGCAAGCTGCTTCTGCAAGTGTTGGCACTAATTGCTTGGAGATAGAAGGATATTGTGTTGGACTGATAGACTCATCAATTATTTGTAAACAACCGTAAGCAGTTGGTGCTGAGGAATCGGAGTATTTTTCTTTTTCTGCTATTTTTTAACACGGCAGAGGCATCTCTGTCTAGCCAGCAAAATAATTCCAAACTTTCACTAGATGTGCTAGAGGGGAAAATATCACAGGAAGCCTGAGCACTGCTTGTATACTAAAGGCTAGCAGGTTATGTCAATGACGTGTATTAAATTCAGATTATGTACTTGTTACGGGAGGTGAAGTAACAGCGGGGGGGTTCTCCTGAAACTGGCCTCTCAGAGGTTCTTGGGATCAGCTCTGCCCGTTGGCTGTCTTAATAGCTCAGTAAATGCTAATTGCACAAGCTTTGTGTTTTGCCACAAAATGATCAATCAGCCAGGCCCAAGCAAGCTGCGAAGCAGGCTGGGAACTTCGGGAGAACTGTTTTGCTGATCAGAGGTTACCTGCAAGTTACAGTGAATCTGTTAGAAGAAAGCTGCAAACCCCCTGTGCCTCTAAATGCACCCCCAGCCCCAGCGGGGACATCTGTGAGCGTGACGGCCGGGTAGAGCTGGAGTCCTTGGGAACCTGACGGCACTTCCCATTATCACAGCTGGGGTCAGCAAAGTCAAGTAAGGAAAGGAAAGAGAGAGAAACGCCCAATACTTCAGGCAGCTGGCTGCCAACATGAGGCAGAACAGCCCTGCCAAAGTGTTTGGTAATTGGCCTTGCTGGATTTCAGACCAGGAACTGAAGGTGTGTTTGGTGCCCGAAGTAGGATGTTTTTGGAGAAAGATGAAACCCCTGTACCTGCTGAGGGACTAAATAAGAGTTTTGCTATAATGACTGTAATCGGGCTAAGATTTGAATGCATGCCTTCTAGTTCCAAATTTCTGGGCTAGCTGTCGGCTGCGTTTACTCCTTTTTTACCTTCTGCAGTCTAGAGATGACAGCTTTGGATTTTTGCCTTTGTGTCACCATTAGGAAACTCAGACATCTAAAATGCTTTATATCCTGGATAGTACTTCAACAGAGTATTTAAGCAAAAGGAATTAGAAAATCTTTGAGTTTACGTCATTGTCATTAAAAATCAGCACTCTATGACCATTTTTGTTCATTTTGTTTAGCTTGAAAGACGACACTAAGAATTTCCTAGTACTTGATACAGTTCAGGAAAAAAAGTCTAGAAAGACAGATTACATTCTAGAAAACTGTGGAAATAATCACCTAACTGGGTTGTTTTTAAACAACGTTTACAAGCAGGCGGTTCCAAAACTTGCTTCTAAATCACTAGCTTGCAGCATTATTATACATGATAGTAAAACAAGTAGAGCTGAGTTGGATTTAGATTTGGTGCTTTATAATAGATGAGATGCCTGTTGCTAAAATGTTGAAGCAGGAAGGTTTTTTGAGGTCTTGAAAAATAAAACTGAAAAGGAGAAGTTATGAGGAAAATCTGCTAACAGCTGATACTTGCCGTGCCATTGACACTTGGAAAAAATATATTTATATTTTTCTAATGTTTTTATAGCAAGTATATTGTGAAGTACTATTCTGTTCCCTGAAAAGGAGGGATGTCAGGTGAGCAGTACGGCCAGCACGAAGGAAGCTGGAGGGTGGCAGAGAAGGGCTCGGTTACGTCTTGCTGCAGCAGAGACAGAGTGGTATCTGGGCAGGATGAGTGGCGTGGGGACTTACCGGTCAAGAGAGCATCAGCTGGAGGTGGGGAGATGTAAGCTGGCCTGTAGAGCTGAGGCTTTGCAGCGCTGGACATAACGCATTGCAGGGGTATCTGATCAAAGACAGCTGATGTGCCAGAAATCCTGCCAGGACTGACCCAGATAGGGTTCCCAGTTTGTGCAGCTGCCACTCGTGGAACTCGCATACCCATCAGGCAGATGGCACTTAGATGTGAAATAGGCTTTGTGGTAAGGAGGAGGTCACATCCCCACCTTGTGTCAAAAGCTCGTGCCTGTTTCTGTGCAGAAGAAACTTCTTCCCCAGTGCTTCCGTTGCTGAACTGGAAAATCAAACAGATGTGTAAATCTCACCATAAAACAGATAATCTTTGGACTGACTGATTCAAAATAGGTTCAGCTGAATCAACCAACTACTACGTTAAGGGGTGGAATTCAATAATATGAAGAAGTCTTGTGTTAGAAAAAGGAAGCTGCTGTCCAAATAAAACTCCGTGCGTTCAGCATTAGGCAAGGGGAGGGAAAAAAAAGATTAAGCAGTAACTTAATTAAGTTATTTATATCATATATATATATAATTACTGCTTAATTAAAGATTAAGCAGTAACTTCTCCCCCAGAAAAGTTATTCCATGAGATTTTTAGGATATAAACAACAGGGGCTAATTTCTGGGATCCTCACAATCAATGCGTGTGCATGTAGGGCTACGTGCCTGATCCCAACTCCAAATTTATAGCAAATGAAATTGAGATGCATCTTCTTTGAATGTATTTCCATTACTGAACCTCTGCTGTTCTTAAATTCCAGCCTCCAACAGGGAATTATTTGAGAGCAAGACGCAGGTGACAGTGGGAAGTATGGAGAAATGTGTAAGTAAAAGAGCAGGGACACTTTCCAGGCCCCTTTCAGAAAGCTTAGTCTTGTCTGGTGTACTTTGACCTTTTGAAACAAAAACATTTTCTAGTACTCATAGGGTGAAAGGGATTTTGGTTGCCATATCATGAAAACACTGGGATGATGTTACACAGTTTGGATGCCAGTGAAAATTGATGATAGTTTCCCTTTGGTGAATCCATCATGGGAAATCTCAGCCCCTCGTGTGCTGTCATGCTGAACAGCTTGTGGCTCTGCTCCTGGCAGGCTGTCTCACTTCAGGCAGGGACTAAAACAGTAGTTTTGGCCTCAGAGCACTCGCCTCAGCAAAGTAATTAAGGCCCTGACTCCTAGATCTGGAAGAAATCAGGATCCCAAATGATCCCTTGAGTCTAGGCCAACTTGTCTGTGATGCAAATGGAGGTTGCTCATCTGATGGGAGTCTGGTGGATTTTGGAGCAAAAATACTGGCTGGCTTACTGAAATGGCTGAACATCCCTCGGAAATGACACTTACAGTTACTAGCTTGGGCAAACTTATTTACAGTAGGCTGTTTGCTATAGAAATACCCTGAAAAATCTCTCTAAGCACTTTGCAAGTAAATTTTATCTTTGTTGTATCATCAGAAAATGCTGTGTAAGAGAATGCTTGCACCTGCTGTATCTCCCATAATTATCCAGAACTCAGCGCTGGATTTTGTGTTCCTATTTTTAAAAACCAACTTGCTAAATAGATGTAGAGAATGTTCCCTTTGGAAGAGTGAGTGAACAGCAGAGCAACGTTAGGGAGGCACTGTGAACTTGGCCTGCCTTTTATCAGCTGAGAGGGCGAAATGAGAAAGATAAGAGAACAGAATAAATGATTATGTTTTACGTGCAGGATACTGGCTTGCAAATCTGGCAATGTCAGAGAAAAAAAAAAAAAAACTTTCATGTATTACAAGGCACCTGAGGGATAGCTGGAAACTTTTTTATAAGGAATATAGCTCGTCTTCCCTTTCTGACAGAATAGTTAACCAAGGGAAAATAGCATTGGCTTGCAAGCATTTAAAAATGAATGTCTTCACAAAAATAGACAGCAAAACACCAGTATTCTGCATCTTGATTGCCAGATTTTGGATGTGTTTAACGAAGCTGGCAGCCTTGTGTGAAAGAAGAGCCAAGTAGTTGGTTACAGCTTTGGAGAAGGCAGAGAAAACAAAGAGAAGAAAGATACACACAGCTCCCATTTGAACGCACTGTGGTTAGACTGGGTTTGCAAACCTTTGGGCCACATCCTTCCATTTGTTGGGGTTACACTCAGCAGAGTTACATTCAGAGAGTAACGGGAGGGCTGTGAGAAGTTCCCTGTCTGTTCCTTGCCTGCTTTGTCATTCCAACAGCCAGCTGGGGATTGCATCGGCCCAGGCTTCAAGTTAGTACAGGTTTTGCACAGCCAGCAGCGAGAGCATCTGCTGGCTGCCAAAGCAGGAAGGCCGCCAGTAGCAGTGAAGGCTGTGCTGGCTACTTGCAGGAAGATGCTTCAGGTAGCAGGGAAATGCCCGCTGCAAACCCGTCCAGCAGCTCCTTTGCAGTAGCTCTGTGGTTCAACACAGAACCTGCAAGCCGTCCGGGCAACAGGACAAGTGTGTTTGGGCAAGGAGGCAGGGCAAAAAGTTAACTTAATGCTTTTTAGAATACATTTTCAATAAGTACTGTAGGGCTTGTCTATGCTCAAACTTGCATGGTTTAATTAAACTGATTGTTTAAATCTGTTAATATCTGAGCGCATTCAGTTTGTGCTGCTTTTTAAGAGTTTAGCATGCCCTGTAAACTGCAGAGCTTATTTCACTTAATTGGAGAATTTGCCATATGTACCTGGTGTAAGCGTCCAAATTGTGAAGCAAGCAACCAGCGTTTCACGTTCTTGTATGCAATATGTGCGTGTCTTCCATTCTGGGAAGATGTATTGTGCCAACAGTTCATTTGGGATTATTCATGACTGTGTGTAGAGGTTCAGTCTGAAACTGTGCAAGTGGTGGGAAGGCTTATTCTCTGTCTTGATCTTTGAGTCTTTTTTATGTTTTTTTTTTTTTTTTTTTTTTTTTTTTTTTTTAACACACTTGGCCTTTGAGAACCAGGCAAAGGCATTAGACCGAAATTCCCAGGAAGAAGGAATCGCTTATGTATGTTTGACTCTATGTGGTTTGTGCACTTATAAAGGCAAAGCAATTTGCATGTCAGCAATTTCTCCTCCAACATGAGACCGGCTGCAATATTGCAGATATCCGCTGCTGGTTGGCAAAATGTTGATGACAGCAGAACAGGACACACACACATACATATGTAAAATATCTAATTATATTTATTAAAAAAAAAAAAATAAGGACCAGTTCCATAAACGGAACTTCTTTTTAACAGAGTGAAGCACTAACAAATCTATATTACACAAAACTCCTCCAAAAGGATATTGACTTTAAAAAAAAAAAAAAAAAAAAAAAGAACAACAACAAAACAAATGAACAGGAAAGAAATGTAGAGTATCTAATGCTAGGATTTAAGAGTGTGAATCCCTGTGAGAGTAAATGTTTAGACAGAACAAGAAACTTTTAGCTGCAATGAATATTACTGCTTCCTTAAAACAGATAAAGTAGGAAAGAAGAGAAGACAGCCCTCATTGTTTATAGATCTTCACGAAGGAGGCATTGCACATGCAGTGATACATGTTTTCGCCTGTTTGTCCTAACGCATCCAGGTACCCAGTGTTAATTAACAAAGGTACGTGGTATTTTGTTCTTCAGAGTGGCAGCTGCACCGCAGGATATGCTGCACCCAACAGTTGTGCAGCAGGGTAGGTGAAAGCGTCCAAGCAGGAGCAGTAGAAAATGACAGCATCTAGGTACACAAGTGACAAGAGCAGAATCATTTCACACAGGTATCAGTGTGTTGATGAAGAACATGTCTTCATCTTACCTAGATCAATGGGTTAATTTGGCTGAAGTCTGTTATTTGCCTTTGCGTTTTATATGTCTAATGAGCATTTCAGGAGGGAAATAGGAAAGTAGCTGTGACAAATCTCTCCCTTTATTGTCCAAAATGATCTAGGGAAAGTTCCAGACCTGGGTTAGTCTGCCACCACCACCAAAACAACCTTTGTTAACCACTTTTCTTGTGGTTAAAGAAAATCATGAACAAAGCTACGTCACCGGAGGTGTGAGCATGAAGTGAAGAAGGCGCCTTTCACTGCTTGCAAAAGGGGCTCCACGTTTCCCTTCCACACAAGGTAACTCTGTACCCAGGCGGTCCCGGTACACGCAGGACTTGGAGCAGACCTCAGCCTAGATCCTGGAATGCAGAAAACAGCTGTTTTGCCTATAAATAAACCAAGAGGCTCTTCTCATATGAGGCTTTTTTTTTTTTTTTTTTTTTTTTTTTTTTTTTTTAACAGATATGTCGTAGAAATGAAGTGTCACTTTAACTGTTGGCGTTTGAAGTCGGAGTGTGTGGTAGTAGCAGGATTCACATTCTAATCTGTGAAAGTCACACTGTGATCAGGTTTCAGCCTTATCGCCTTGGTATCATGTTTCAGCGAAACCACTTGTACTGCAAGAGTTAAAGCTGTCAGCCTTTCTGCTTCCAATCTCCAGAGTGCCAGAGGTTTACATGTTGGGTAGAGGACAAAACTCCACTGGATTTAGTCAAAAACATCTTCATGCACCAGAGATTGTTTTGTTTGTTTGTTTAAATCACGTACTAAATTATGCAAAATATTTTAAGCATTTGACAAAGATTTTTACTTGGGAGATGTGGGGGAGGAAGCCAGCTTCATCTCCTGGACGCATGTTTTCTTTTTTCTGTTTTTTTTTTTTTTTTTTTTTTTTTTTTTTTTTTCTTTTTTGGTTGAATCTGCAAAGCAGCAGCAGTAGGAATGACGCTGGCCTTGGCAGTGGGCTTAGACCCTGGTGACAGCTTCTCCAAGCAGCCAGCTAGCTCAGCTGCTTCTGTTCTGCCCCCGGCCGCTCTCACATACTGGCCCTAGGGAACTGTGGTGGTAACGATTAAGCGATGGGAACGCCTTACGCAGCGGGCCACTGCGCCACTAAATGGGGAAAACTTGTTGGGCATCTGACCAGTCCCCAGATGTACTAACGGCTGTTTAAGGGGCACAAATCGAGTATTTTTATTAGCCCCCAAATATAGGGCTTCCACTTGCTATTGCACTCCAATCACCCATTATCGGACACGTAGCAGCCCACATTTGGTCATAGCTAGTGGGAAACTAGCACTTTTCCTCAGGTCAGAACAAAAGCTTTCAGTTGCAAGGATGATTTTCCTTTACAAAGTCTAGCTTTGTACCAGCCTTGCTGAACCCGAGCAAGCTGGGACAAGAGCGGAGCCAGCAAACTTCCTGACAGTGTTCGAGCCGCCCAGTACGCGAACATCCCGAGCCTCCCTTTCCCCAGCCGTGTGGAGCAGTTTCCACAGCCCTGGGCTTGCAGCGACTGCTGTTGGAGAGAGATGGGCAGCAGCCAGATCCCAGCAGAACGACCTTCCTTAAAGGCTTCTGGTTGCTTTTTAAGGGGCTGGCTAGGGGCCACCGTCTGAGTTTGTCATCTCTGATTGCTTGGGCTGGAGGGAGGGCAGAAGCTTCTAACCCTGATCCTTTCTGTCTGCCCCTTTTCCTGAGTGGCAGCTGGAGCGATCGGAGATTAAGGAGAGAGCAGCTGCTTTTAAAGGAACCTGTTACCCAGTTTTGGAGGTGAACTGCAGCTCCTGTCTTGAAAGGAGCTCTGTTACCTGTTCAGTCTTTCTCTCTCTGCCACCAGCCTGAAGTGTAAATGCCCCATCTTCTGAACAGGACTGCCAGTCCCCAAAATAAACATCAAATTATGTTTAGCAGGCCTTGACATCCTTCTATTTGCTTTGTGGTTTTTATGAGATTTGACATTTGCTTGGAGAAAATTTTGGGACTGCAATCCAGCCCTTCCTTCTCAGGAAAAATCAGTAAATAAATAAAAATAATAATAAAAAAAGGAAGAAAGAAAAAATCAGAAGTGCAGATTGGTATCCTCTCCCAGTTAGGTAACTCGAGGAGCTGGGAACTTGAGTTCCCAGTTGATGGCTTTTTTATTATTATTATTATTATTTTCCCCCTCTCTTTAAATTAAAACCAAACGAAACTATCCCAAACCCAGTAAAGTAACCTTAGTGGCTGTTCAGCTAACAAAGGTTGGCAGTGATGGTCGTGCAGCAAGCGCTGTAGGAAGCAGCCCCTCCTGTTGCCTCTGTTGCTGGAGCCAGCAGGCCCGTCCGAGTCCCATGCCATACAGGCAGCCTTCGCTAGGTTTTAGGTTTGAATTTTAATACCCTGAAAAGGTTTCTTATAGCTTTTCTCTCGGCTTAGTCAATCAAGTAGTTTTCAGAAAGCATATTACATGCTAGCAGCCCTATTTTTAGGGGTATGATTTCAATTTGTTAATGAAATATTTAGCCCATTATTTCTCTAACAAAAGAACACACACACCCCCCCATTCTCTGATATGCCCTCTCTGTCAGAAACATTAATAAAAGTACCCTTCTAATTGCAGCTCTTCTGCATTGGCTAAAAGGGTTTTTCAAACAGTAATCTCCTTCCAAGAGGGAGAGAACAAAATGGGCCAAATTTCTCCCAGCCCATTTTGCCATGGGGGGGAATTGCTCGGTGTCCTACAGCTGGGTCCAGCCAGACCTCTCTCCGGGACAAGTTCCCCAAGCAGACCCTCTGCTGAGGCCAGCAGCTGCTGCCTTTCTTGTTTGTTATTGAGAGGATATTAAATGTTCTCCTGCTGGTCCCTGAGCAGAATGTATGCGTAGCCAAACAGTAACTGAGGATGGTAGCTGAGGGGGTGAAAGGATGCTCTATTAATAAGGGTAATAGGCATCTGCAGGCCTCTGGGGAAACTTGCCAAAACCTTTTTCTAGTAACCGCAGGGATTATCTAGAAATCAATAATAAAGGCGGTAACCAGGGGAAGGAAAAATACATCTTCAAGGGACGTCAAATTCTGTAAGTGCTCTATGAGAGCAATCATGGCAGGATTTAGTGTAATTGTAAAGCAAATCAGATTGAGGAAAATTGTTTTCAAAGGGACCCTTAGCTAGCAACAAGGCCCATATGTTCCTTCTTAGCTCTACGGAAATATCCTACTTTGTAGTGTATTAACCTATGTGAGTAGTTGTCACAGTCTTGATTTTTAGCATCAACAATTTTTTTATGTAGTAAAAACAGCAAGTGAGGCTAAATGAGTACACTATATCGATCTTTGTGGTTTTAACTGTATTTCACCTATACTAGTCTGTAGTGTGTGTCGCTTTATTAATCTGTAGCGTACAGGAACATTGGGATAAATTTCCTGAAGTCAGGGGAACTCTATCCTTTAATGCCAGAAGTGATTTTGGCTCATCATCTGTTGCTCCGTGTTCTTCCTGGCAGATGGTCTGTAGTAATGATGTAATCTCTTCTCATGACACTTCCAAACGCTAGGTTGGTTTGCGTGTTTAACACTTTATCCTTCCAGAAAAGCGTTAATTGCTATTAATACTGAAATCTTATTTTGTCTGTGGTGCTGTTCAAATTGGGAATATCAGCTGTTGAACAGAGTTGTTTAACTATGAAATTTAACACTGTCTGTGAAAAAGAAATCAACACTTCTGAATACTGCTCAGATTCTATTTCATTTCTAGGGGCAGGATTTTTACTGACTTATTGTTGTGTCTAGGAACACTGGCCTTGAGGCTCCCACATGCTTAGATACAAAGCATAAAAAAATATAGGAAATCTTTCTACATCCCAAGAGCTAGTGACCTAAAAGGCATATAGGTGGCCTTGTAAATGTCTGCTTCGATAGAGCCAGTGGGAGCTTTGGCCCCGTAGTTGCTTTGTACAAAGAAGTTGGACTTTTTGTTTTGAGAGCGTGGTAGGTGTCTGCATGCTGTTAAAAATCTGCCAGTTAATCTCACTCATAAGGGACAGAGTGTACTGTTAAGCTTTGTCTTTTGTTTTACTCCTGACCTTGTGCTTAAGCTGTTGTGTGATATAGGGCAACTCAAGATCAGGTCTAAAAAAAATAAGCAATAGGAAGTTTGAATACCAGCTGCCATCGTCTAGCTCTGGAGACTTCCCAGATTGTGTCATTAGCACTCACTCCTTCCTTTTTCCTCCCTCTCTAAGTAGATCTAATCTAAGACAAACGTCTGGTTAGCAGAGAGCTGGCCTTTTACATACCCGTCTTGCATTTTATCCCATTTTCCTTTTTTTCCCCCCTTTGTATCTTTGTTTTTAAAAAGTACATATTTTTAAACTGTATGTCTTTAGAACTAGGTTAACAGATCCACAATTGTCTGAACCGTGTTTTCGTTCACGTCTTGAATACAGATGTGTTATTTGCAGCTCTTATCACATACTATCCACAGATTGTTTTCAGTGTTTACTGCTGGATCTGTCAATTCAAAGGGCAGCTCTTCCTAGAAATCTGGGATGGAGAAGGCTTAGTACTTCTCATTTAAAACCATTAGGATCTTTACATTTTGCTCCTCCATGGGAAGTGGTGATCTTTGCAGGTACTCTCACCTTCCTGAAACACTCTGGCCTTTGTCCAGCTTGCTGCCATTTTTAATGTAGAAGGTCATGTGTGATTTCAAGGTCGTATCTTAATTTTGAAACTTGTGTATCTTATTTTCATTGTTTGTCTTTGATCTCTACCTTTCCTTATTACCCCCTGGTTTCAATTCTAATTTCCCTGAGTTGGGTTATTAAAAGGTCTAATTCAACTTTATTACTGAAAAGTCTTTTATTATTGCACTTCATTATGACTTCAAGAAGTAAGTGGTCAGTGTATCTTTTTTGCCTCCTGAATACCTAATATTTATTGTTTTCAACATGGCAATTTGTTCAGTTAGGTCTGGAGACTTTCCTATACTTTTATTCTCTTCTTGATGATAGAAGCTTGAAAGTTTACATTCACAGAAATTCCAACCCTGCTACTTCTGATTGGAGAAATTCTGTCGTGTAAACATTAGATGCTCTGATTTCCTTCTTGACTGTAGACCTGTAAGTGATGTATCCTGCATTTTGTCTGTTCAGACTCGTGTAACTTCAGGTTTAAACACCTACACTGCACATAGGTCTTTGAAGCCAGACAACTAGACAGAAATTTACTAATGCAGTTTTACAAGCATAGAAGTGTACCTAGAAGAGTTTCATATAAGATGCTACTGGCCTAAAGGACTTTTTTTATGTATATCTTAAAAGAAGCCTTAAAAATGCATATTTGTCTACTGAGAACCAGATTGCAATAAGGAGACCTGCAGATATGTTTTGAATATGAATTTTGACATTTACCAATACCAGAAGTTTTAATAAAATGCTAAGGAGTTGATTGAGAGGTACTGTTCCTATTCCTTTTCTTTTTTTTCCCTGGAATTAGTTATACTGCAGAGTATATTTATATGTTTTTTCCTTTCTGATTAGAAGAAATGAAATGGTATTTGGAATAATAGGTAAGTCTTTATTAAAATACATTATACTCTGCCTGTAAGGCTTATTTGTAATAAGAATGTAGCCATTTCTGCCTTAATTGCTTACATCAAAAACTCTTGGGAACTATTTTTATACTAATGCACTTCCCACCATGGCTTCAGGCTTAGCGGTCATGAGGTACTTCTGCTATGTAAATACAATTAACCATGATAATTTTGTCATCTGCAAACCTTTCCCATGCAGCAATGGTTATGTGGGTTAAGATTCCAGAAACATCAGTTCATTTGGCACCTTTTCTGGATACGAGTGAACAGGAGCCCACTCCTGCTCAGGGAGCTGGCAGGAGCAGTCCCACAGAAACACAAGACCTTTTGAGCTATCTCATTTAAGGAGGCAGAACTTGGATGACGAACCACTGAAGGCTGTGCAAAACACTCGCTTTCCTCTGCAGAAGTGCTCCCGTCCTTGTGCTACCTAGTATTATTCCTACGGTACTTACTAGAAAAGTAAGGTATTTTATACTTCTCCACTTTAGGATTTTCAGCTCAGAAACAGTTTCCTTGTGTGCTAACCCTAACACTTCTGTTCTGAGCATTACTGCTCTCATTGTTTTTTGTTTTTGATATTGTTGGTGGTGGTTTTTTTAGGTGACCCTATAAGACAAACCATTGGAAGGGATGTGAAAAGAGTGTAATTGTCACATAATTTTATTCTGCATTCCTGAAGTGATGTTGAACAGTCTTTGACAGAATCAAAACTTACGTGCGTTTAGGTTTTTTTTCAGCTCCTCAGGAAACTGCTTGTTGTTGCTTCTTTCAAGTATGAAGTTATGTCTGTAAAGCGAGATGGGTTCAGAACATCAAACTATGAAGACATCCCCAGTGCAATATAGTGTTCAGCAGGTATACTACAGATTGTTTTTTCATATTCCTGGCAATGTTTTTTGCAGTAGATTGTGAAAACCCACATACATGTGGTAGATAGGTGAACTCACCTGTTAAATCCACATAATTTCTATAGAATCTATTTTTTTTTTTAATTTTCTTACAGAGGAGTAGGTCTAAAGGAATAGGTTTAAATGAAGACTCCTCCCAACCTTCTCTGACTCTTACTGTTTTTATGTCTAATTGTGAAATATCACAAGAGAGAAGTGAATTGGGTATGCATTTCTTGTGCTTATAAATATGTAGGTAGTATGCAAGCACATGATGTAGTTTCCTTCTGGGTCTGCAAAACAAAAGCTTTAGCACCTCTGCAGTTGATGGAAAGCTGATGGAGCTTTCACATGATGCCATGTATTTCCTTGTATTATGTGTGGACAGCTGCAAAGATGGCAAAAAATAAAGCCACTCTTACCCTGTTCCATGGGAAGTTACAAGTAGAACCAATGTTCACTCCCAGGGGTGATAATTACTCAGAAATCATCTACTCTAGAGGAGTCAGATATTTATGATACCTCTACTAGCTCTGTGTTGACATAAAAATGGATAGGACCACCAGCAATGCGTAACAGTGTGCTGGTAGGACTCACAGCTTCCACTGAGGATGGAAACTGGAAGTAACATCAGGTATTCCTGTTGGTTAAAACCCTTCAATGATGATTCACCGTGTGTTGCAAAGCACTGATGCAACGCTATGGTATTACTCTAGTGACTCTTTTGATTCTGATAGCCCCATAACAGCGTGTATGGAAATAATAGTAGTCCAGTGCTTATTTAGGTTAAATTCATCGTGGGTCTGTGGCAGATGTGAAGCTTTCTGGACAAAACTTGCTGTCTAATGTGTAATACTTTTATAGTGTCACTTGGTCTTTATAGTGTGACCAGTTCTAGAGAGTTTGCTTTCTTGAGTCTGTTTTAATTTGTAATGAAAGTTATTTACAACAGAAGTATTTACTGACTTCACCAATAGAAAATTACCTCTGCAGAAAGTATACATTAAGGGAACAGGAGAGGTGAATTGGATATTATTATTATTTTCTGATGAAAATCTTTATTGATCTTCTGCTATTTGTTTTAATTGAAGCAAACTATGCACGTTCTGATCATAGGAATCCCAGGAAAAAGAAATTTACTTGAAAATCCAAATGCGAGGAAGGTAAAACCAGAGTTTTTGCTATTAGACTAATTGTAATCAAACTGTGGATGGTAAATACTCTTGTTCTGAATAAGAGATGGTAAGAGATGATAAGCAGAGATGGACGCTGATGTTCTTCTTGCTACATTTGAGGAATGTAATTCTGTTCATTTCAAATGCTGTTGCTGACTTCTGCTGGTACAAGATGAGATTCATAGAAGCTTTATAAGACTAATGTAAGGTGAACATGTTAGTCATCAAAAACAATGCTGTATAAAAAATCAACTTCTTAATTCTGCTTGTGCTTCATTTTATATTTTGCTTCTTTGGGCCTTCTTAATATGTTGTAAAAATCCTAGTGTTTCCCTCATAATCTTCAAAAATAAGAGTTATTTTTCCTCTCTGCTTTTATACTGGTTATGTGTTGATGTAGAAAGGTGCTGATTTTTCTGGAAACAAGAACAATTGGTGAGGGACTAGAGAAGAGAAGGGAGAAGGAAGGAGGGAGGCCTGTACTTTGAACTCTGTTTTCTCTTACAGGCTAGTTTCAGGAGACCTTTGGCCCCATTCTCTAATGCTTTGGGCATTAGATAGACATTTGTGCTTATATGGCTGTATGTAATGTCCAGTCATAACGTAGGTATTTTAAACATTTGGGTTACCTAGAGGGGGAATTCACCCCTCTTGTGGGCTTTTTTTTTTTTTTTTTTTTTTTTTTTTTTTTTTTTTTT
>CM021733.1:4979499-5237172 GCA_011075105.1 Heteronetta atricapilla
AGGCAATGCAGAGACACTTGATCCATAAGGATCTCCTCTACAAATCACATCGCTGCTTGAAATTTCTTAGAGATGGCCCTTTTTTGCTGGATCATTACCTGAGTAGGTTAAACCAGATGATGTTCTTGGAAGTAGATGTCATCTTTTCTCAAAGATAAATACCTGATAACAGCTAGCTGGCTAGAGAGGCCAATCTTCATCAGAAAGTCTATCCTTCACTGACATTTGCTTTATGTTTCCAGGGCCCAGTACTTCAACAAAGTTGCAAGACGAGCCACCAGTGAAGTAGGTACACACTTCCTGTGATAAGCAGCCAAAGAACAACCAGTGGCGTAATTATCTCTCTACTTCCAGGACTTACGTTAAACCAAGACAGCTGGGATCGCTATGAAGCTGGTCTAGCCAAATCTCACAGTGAATTCATAGGAGAGGCATCCACGTGGAGTCGGTGCATCACCTTTCCCAAATTCAATATATCTTGTGAGCCCATCTGGCTTCAGGACTAATATTAACAATCTGTGCCACACACTCTGACCTCTCTATGACCACTAATTCCTTCCTATTCTCACTATCCACTCTTCCCAACATGTATTTGCCAGATTTTCCCCAAGCCAACAGGATATACAGAAGTGGTAATCAACTCCAGCTGAGGTGCCTCCTGCTTCCTAAAGCCTGCCTTGGCTACACTGGTATTTGTCACAGGGTTTATGCACATACCAATGTAGCATAAACCCCCAAGACGCATACCAACAGCTCCAGAAAGCCAGCAGCCAAGCTGACTATCTGAGAGCCTACCAAGGTACCACATTTTAAAATAAACACAAGTTTGCTTACAGTGTAGCTTGATCTTTCACCAAGGCCTCCGGCTCTGCCCAGGAAGCAGACAGAACGACTAAGTGAGCAGAAAGATGGGCTTGTGGTTAAGGCACTGGTCTGGGAGTTGACACAGCTGGGATTGGACCCTATTCCCCTGACATCTTTCTCCGTGACCTTGACCAAGTTCCTGATTCCTCTGAGCCTTAGTTCTCTCATCTTCAAAATAGGATGCAACACTCTTACTACACCTTTCTGGACTGGCCAGGAATTTAAGTCAAAATGGGATTTTAAAATCCCATTAACCTACAGTTCTAATGTTTAAGAATTTGACCAAGTTAATGCCTTCTAGTTACACAAGGTAACTTAGATGGATGACAATGCAGCTAAAGGGGAATCTGCCTTAGAGAACTGAAATCCCAAATAGTAATAATAAATTGTACAGTAAAAACAACATCAGGGGAAGTTCACTAAGCGTAATGTTCTTACACTGAAGTAGGAATACTCACCCACTACATGGATAGAAGATGTGAGGACTGTACAGAACTGCTGCCTACAAGAAGAGAACCAGATTTTTGGATAAATAAAGTTGTAACCATCATCCTGGAACACATGAGCAGGAGTAAAAACTGCAAGGCATATGAAGTGTCCACTTCACTCAGCTTTTGTAAGATCTCAGCTGAATAATTATGCCCTGATTTGGACCATTTAGAGAAATTCCAGAGAAGAGTCATGGGAATGGTCTGAAGTTCAGAAATCACAAGCTGCCAAGACTGAGGAATTGGGGTTGCTTGAACAGAAGAGAAATGAGCTGCTGAAAAAAAGTGGAAAGAATTAATCCACGGTGGTCAGAACAAATAGAAATATGATTAAGTTACACATATTAAAGAAAACATTGAAAGTAAAGAATAGTGAAGCACAGGAATGTTTTTCTTGGACAGAACATCCACCATTAGGAGAATTAAGGACAGGATGAGAGAAAATCTGTAAGGGGTGACAGACAGCCTGATTTGATCCTGCTCAGAGCCAGAGGATGCTCCAAAAGAACTGCATTCCTTTCAGCTGTGTTTTTATTATTATTATTATTTCATTTCTTTAGAGACTGGTTACCTATAGAGTCCCCATCATGGAAATATTCATGAAGTGAACACACCTGAAAATTCTCCAGGTTTGGATTTTCCCTGGGTTTGGTTCCAGATCCTCACCTTTGAGGAGGAGTCTGTGCTCTACAGTCTGTGCTGAAATAGTGTTGGTGTGCTGCCCATCTGGATACGGCTCGTATGGAACTGGAGTAACCTACACACAACCTACTGATGATCTGCTTACCGCTATCCCCCTCTAATATTTAGACATGCCTCCTGTTTAGGAAGCTATTAGGGAAATTGCTGGATTGTGCTAAAAGAGAAGTCATCTTCAAGCAAGTCTTGTGAAGACAGAAGTCATCACCAGATGCTTTAAGGAAAAGAATAAGCCCTGTGATGAACAAGCGTGAAATAAGAATGTGTGTGGAACATTTCCTTCTCAACTGAAAGTCTTGCACACAGATACTGAGGAGTGAGCTGCTACTCCAGTGTTACATGCATGTTCTCAGTCTTACTGTTCTTTCCTAACACTCTCAGCCCTCCCATGCTTGACCCCCTACTTCCCACAGTTTTTACACTCCCCTAACAGGAGGAGGAGAGACCATCCCTTCCTGCCCCTGCAAGGGCTATCAGCAGCCATGACAGCATTTTCTGTATTTCTGCTGGTGAACCCATACTGCAGCAGACTAACCTTACTGCATAAGCTCTTCCTCAGCTTATTATTAAGAACAGAGACGGAAATCACTGACAGCTTGACTCGCACCCAGTTTTCACATCAGTTTAATGACTCTGGGGAGAGCACTGGGCTTCTGTTAAAGCAGGAGAACAAAGAAGGCATTTTGATTACATTATTTATGCCACTGTGAAGATGCCACAAAGAAGAATTCAGAACAAATCTGAACCACAGATAAAGTTACAGCTAAACACAAATGGTTAATGTTGCAGCCGTTGTATAGATGGAAGAACAGCCATTTTTGTAAAAGCCCAGCAAGATGATTGCTAGATGTAGGGAGAAAAAAAAAAAAAAAAAAAAAAAAAAAAGCTTTTAGACCCCAGTAGAAGAGAAATATGCATGTCTGGTAAGCAAGCAGAAAAACATCAAAAGAATCAGGATTCCCAGAGTAAGTTAAAGAATAAGGAGCAACCAGCCCTTTCACAGTGCATCACAAATAACCACCCCTCTGTCCTGCCACTTTCCTTCCCCATCAAAAAAAATAAATAAATAAACCACCAAATTTACAGCATAAACCAATATTACAATTACAGATGAGCCTATAATACAGAGAGCTGCACCAGGATTTCGCCTCTCAAAGTTCAAGCTCAGAAAAGTCTGAGTATTTGGAGATCATCTTTGTGTGTTTTTGCGTGGCTCCTATCTCCAGATCCCTGGAAGGTGAAAAGCACAGCAGCTGTTTCTGGTTCTGTCCCACAAAACCAGGACTTAGTTATCAGAAAAAGAGGAAAGCTTTCCAGAAAGGCCAGTGCAGGGCTGTGTCTGTTTAGCTGTAGCTCTAAAACGCCCTTAATTATTCATATGGGTTATACACAAATATTTACTGGGATTTCAATCAAAAGCAAGTATTTACTATTCTAATAGAAGCAGTACTTGGCAAGTGCACTAGTCTGCAAATACAGAGCATCTTCCTTAGGAAATGCATACTCATACACCAAAGGTAACGAATGCAAAAGAAAACCACTCTTTCTACTATTTAAAAAGACATTTCTTTCAGCTTTCCTAAAGTTTTGCCAATCATGTAAAAATAAAGTCATTAAGTCATTGCTGTTGGTTTATGCCATCATATCCTTGAGTCACTTACCAGCTTGCAATATGTTACTGAGATCTTGTGACCCTTTCCCAAGATAGCTTGGGTGTTCTCCCATCTATATTTGTTCCTGCACCCAACCGTGCCAAGTGATCAGTCCTTCGTCTACAGAACATAGCAAGTCTTTGCTGCCGCTGAGAGAAGTTTTATTTTCTGTGCCCAAAGAAACCATGTGATACCTGAAAGGCAGTCAGACTCTGAAAACCAGTAAGAAGGATCACTGCTGGATGTACTGCACTGTCTGTAGTAGGAGACAAAAAGATCAGAGCCGGCTGTCACCAATAATATTTGTTTTCCCTTACTGAGTGAGATTTGCAACAACCAAGCAGAAAGGACTGCCCCACAAGCACAGACAACTTCACACAAAGGTCATACTAAGATGTGAGGCTACATTTTCAGTCCATTGGGAAGCTTTATGGTGCCAGAGAAGCTGCAGCTTTGAAATGTGGAAATCAGGTCAACACAACTCTCCCTGTTACAGTTTGCCATGGGCAAAAGACTTGGTGCATCACAGCTAAACCCAGAGGCCAGCAAGGCACTGATGCTCAGAGTGTGAAGTAACACAAAAGTGACAAGAGTTGAGCTTCAGAATTTATTCACCACCAAGAGCTTTAAGCCAGATGACCCCATTAGCTTTCCCTGCCCTTTCACAAAGGATCTCGAGAGTGCTGCTGCAAGTTTCTTTGACAAGTAGCTACATAATATTTTATCACGTGTCCACAATAACTCATCGCAGTGAATCAGTCTGATTGCTTGTGCCAAATGTAGTCTGGCACAACACAGAATCTACGTGTTATGTTACATAACTTGGTCTTTTTTTTTTTAATGCATGTAGAAGATACAGTGAATACCTTAAAAACCAAGACATCTCCAGTAATGCACATGGGAAGAACACTAGGCTATTAGTGATGCTTCTAAAATACAACAAGGCCTAATACAAAACTTAAAAGGAAAGAAGAAAACTGTATCCTTCCATGGTGGATGCTCATTTTTATAGCACTATATTTACATAACACCTGACAGGATCACCCTAGACCATGACAGAGCCTCATAAGCTCATCTGAAATATATTTTTAAACACACCCAGACATATCTTAGAAAGTAGTTTACCAGAAAAGCACCCACCCACCCACTTCTCAGCACTTTTTTGGGGGACACCTATGATCACAAATACAGTAATTATTTAATAGGAAGAAACGGTACCGGAGAAACAGAATCTGTGATCCAATAGTGTAATCATGAAATTGAAAAAAAAAAAGTAGTACTTTGTAAAACAGAAATCCTCTACAATGAAACCACACAAATCAATTTGGCTGGTACAAGATAGAAATCCTACGTAAAGTTTCAATACATAAAAAGTTGAAGTGCCTTGCTTACCTATCAGTTCTGAATGTGTGCTTGGGGTAAATATCCTCTAGCCTCCTTCAGATAGAAGTGGATTTTTAGATGAGCTGTCATTAATAATATAGCATGCATTAAAGCAAACTTAAACTTCCTTTCAGAAGTTATTGCAGAAGAGAGCACTTTAGTGTATATGTAATAAGGAATCATTTTTATGATTTCATTTCCAACCCTGAATGTCAACCAACTTAAACAGAGTAAGATCTTTTTAGTGCCTGCTGAAATGCGACTCTGACCGCATGTCATGAACTGATGGAAAGTTTTGCTTACCCACTCTGTTCTCTATGGCCAAAGGTGGAGAGCACACAGTAGCAGCTTCCAAGACACCAGTATATGAGAAAGGAAGATCCCACACATTCTAATAACAACCTTGCCGTGGAATTTCAACTCGAAATAAGCAAGTGCTGTGATACTTAATTGACTGTGGCAGATTTGAAAAACTGGATAAAGTACCACAAGAGAGACTGAACTCAAGAAGTTAGGCAGACATTTTTGTTGTAGCTGATATTTTAATATCGAAAAGAAAAACTGCTGAGAGTCCATTTTATAAAGGAAACACATTGATAGATGTTACGAACAACTATACTATTGATTTATATTCTGGAATAATAAAAACTGTCTTTAAATAGTTAATAACAAGAATTGATTAATGGTTCTGCATTAGCAGTAGAGCACAAAAAGGAAGGCTATAAAGATTTATCTGCCTGTACTGTTTCATAGTTATGCGATAGGTGATAAAGTAAGTAGAGTGTATTCAGTAACAACAGTTATGTTTTCAGGTGGCTCTCCTATTGCTTTAGTCCTCATACTTTGAAGCACGGTGATATTTTCATGTCCTTTAGAAGAAGGACTAGGGTGCCCCAAGTGTGTCTGAGATAAGCCTGAATTAAGGTGTGCATCAACCTTAACAAAACATTTTGCAGTTAGTATGCCCACAACGTGCTATCCATCACCAATAATGGAATTCTACATTAGAGGTTTGAGGTTAGACAAGCATCAATTTCTTTCTCCCTTCATCTCACAATAGAAGTTAGATTTTAAAGAAATGTGAACATTCAGAAGAAGGGAAGGAGTTGCTCACTTTGAGTCATTTGTTACCATAAACCTGATGACTTAGAGATTCCAGTTTGGGACAAGTGTGTCATGAGACCTGTTGAAAAAAAGGTCTGTTTCAAATAATAGACACAGTGTCACACCCATCTGTATGGTCCTTCTGGTTTTGTCTTCATTTTGGGTTTGGTTTGGCTCTCTTGGAGCTTGTTATTTCACTTTTTAGAAAAAATAATCTGCCAAATGTGGACAGTGGGTGTGTCTTGTTGACATCTTGTGGTCCACATAATATGGCCATTTTGCTGATTGTCAGAGCAATATGATTAAGACCTTAAAAATCAAGGGAGATTTTAGCCAGCAACATGAGTTGAACAGCAGCATTTGTTGAACAGCAGCAATTTTAAGCTTCATTTCAATAGTCAAGTATGACCACTTCTATAACTCTTCATCAATGCAACCTCTCTTAATCCCCAGCTGTATCATTTGTCTGGATCCTCCTTTACCAACCATTATTAGGCATAGCTCCAACTGGCTATTACTTCACAGAGAAACAACAGCCGCCATAATGAGTCAAATCAAAGGTCCTTCTAGGCCAGTACCCTGTTTCCAGCCAGGTCCAGGAAACAGCTGTTTAGGAACAGAAAAAAAGCAAGTGAATTATCCTTCCTGCGGTATAGTCTCCCAGCAATCAGCAGTTCAGGGAAATGTTTCCTGATTTCCAGAAGCAGCCTGGAAGATTCCCACAAAATTACGTACATCCAAGGATTGGTGTTCCCTCCAAGCCAACTGGCAGAGGTTGAATCTTCAGGCTGTCAACCCTCAAACACTGCAGAATATGGCAAATTCTCTGCCAATAAAAATCAATGGCATTTCACCAGCTTGAAAGCAGTTAACATTAAATAAGTACTTTGGACTTTTAAAATGAAGCATGCTAAGACCCAGCTCTCATTTACAGAGAAGATATTTTAAATCACAGTAGCATTAAGGAAGAGATTAGAGGTAATACTGAACTGTATTTGCCCCCGCTCCCCTCCTGAGAAGGGGTCTTAGCCCAAGTTAGAAAGAGGTATTCCTTATGCACTTAAACGCTAATACATAACTTTAACACCCCAAGATTCTCCTTCTAAATCAATCTCCTTGCTCACTGGACACACAGTACTAAGAAAGATAAGTTTCACACATGAATATATAAAAAATTAAATATATGTTGCAACTAACCATCCACATAGCTAAAATCATTTACAGCAGCCAAGAATTCAGTCAAACATTGATATGAAGAGTAGCACACAAATGGTAAGATGATATTGTGTAGCATAACATTTATTGATCTTTTTAAGGGCTATTTCAGTGTGTACCACTTCAATGAATAGGAAAATCCCCTCCAAAATAGCGTAACATATATCACACACCACCCAGAGAGAGCAGTACCAAAGTGTAGGATAATCTTATTAAAATCATACAATAATTTAAGCAGGAAGGGGCCTGTGGAAGTCATCTACTGCAACCCCCAATTCAGAGCATGTGTAATTAGACCAGGCTGTTCAAGGACTTGTCTAGTTGAGTCTAGGAAATCTCTGAGGGCAGAAATTCCAAAAACTTGAAGCTGTGAGGTTAGAAAAAAAACATTCAATTTGAACTGCAAGTGTCAAAAATTATTCCTCCATTACAGAGTGCACACATTGCATTTATTGCTCCCCACTATGTATGTTTCTTATGGCCTTTCTGCTGAGACTCAGAAAAAATATTTGATCAAGAAATTCTTTGCAGAGGCCTCCCCAGTTCCCTCAGACTTCTGGAGCTGATGGGTTGAGGGAAAAGACAGGTTTCTACCACACCATTCATCACCTGAGCCAAAACATTGGCTAGAAGAAAGTAAAACAAGACAGTATGCATGCATATAAATTTTGGGGAAGGAGTCAGGTACTCCTAATGAGGTCTCAGGATACAGCGCCACTACTCTGTAGGGACACAACAAGAGGCAGACAACA
Organism: Heteronetta atricapilla; assembly: GCA_011075105.1. Lineage (NCBI taxonomy): Eukaryota > Metazoa > Chordata > Aves > Anseriformes > Anatidae > Heteronetta > Heteronetta atricapilla. The sequence continues at coordinate 4,987,657 of CM021733.1, forward strand.
GCCTCACCAACATAGCCTGCAATGGCACCCTGAGCCATCCAGAGCTTGGCTCTTACATCATCTCCTATGCTTAGCTCCCGTGGAAGATCAAGACATTCATAAACTAACCATTTCTCCTACCCCCTTCCCTCCAGAACAGGCTTCTTGAGTTCTGTCCAGGCCCTGCAAAGGTCTTTCAATCCTGCTCTCAGCTGTGGCTGGCTACTCTCAAGCAGTGGTTTCCCTGCATCTTCTTGAGGGGCGGGTCTCAGACCCCTGCTGAGATGTTGCTACCTGCTCAGTTCTCTCTTCAAGTAGATTCAGTGGTCTCCAACCAGAAATAATTTCCTGATCCAACCAGAGTTTCGCAGGATCCAGTTTTAACAGACCACAGCATAATTGTTAATGAAAAGCAAAACCCAAACAAAGTACACACAAAGGACTACTGGCCACTACAGAACTCCAGTCAAGCCAGAAAGTTCTATGCTTTAGACAGTAAGCCAGCTTCTGGACCATATGCATATTGTTCAGCATCCCTGCCGATACAGAAGGGAATAGAGTAACTACAAAAGGGGCTGGGTTTGTTGAGTAACAATTCCCAGCCCCCTCTACCACCCAAACCACAGCCTGCTTCAAGAAGGAGGCATTTGCATCAGGCATCACAGGGCACAGGCAAACCATTATACTCGTATTTTCACTCTCCTGGATATTTGATTGCAAAAAGTAATTACTAACATTCCTGGGACTTTGTGTTCCTCATCACTCTGCATGCTCCACTAGTTGAGAGGGATGACTAAATACCTCTAGCCAAAAATCAAGAATGGGGAAAGAAGAGAAGGGAATTCCTATAGCTTTAAAATGCCTCTTCTGGTTCCTTCCCCAACTCCCACCCTTCAGTGTTACAGGGAAAGGAAGTATATCAATGAAAGCAGCAGCAAAGGATGGATTTAGCAGCATATTACAGAGTTACAACAAGAATCAGGTGTGGAAAAGGCATCTTCAGCTCAGGAAGTGAAATGCAGGAAAGCATTCTGTGCCTTCCCGTGGACCCGAGCAAAGACACAGGGAAGGCTAGCAAGTTCATCGATGCTGTCTGTAACCACCACCATCACTAGGCTGACCACTCACATGATCACTGAGAACATGCTGTTCAAGGCAAGTCCTGTACGCCAAGTAGTCTTGGCAAACAACGCACATCAGCCCAACCTGGTCTAGATCTACAGCTGGCTTAGGCAGGGCAGCTCCCTTACAGTAGTAGGAGTAGTGTTTCATTGTGATTTTCCAGCCAAGACTTCTGCACTAGTTCTTCTATCCACTTTCCCATAAATCACTTGAGGCATGAGCAGTTGGAAAGCTGCGCAAGGGTTTCATGCAAGCTTCAGATGTTCCTGTGGATTAGCAACCCACCGGCCATCACTTTACACACGATGGTAAGTCATGTTTTATGCTCCATGAGTTAAATGTATTTTAACTGTTCTTTTTTAACAAAAGCAAAATGACATTTTACATCCTAGGACACAAGATTTCAAGCCATTCCTTCCCATTAATAATAGCAATATATTTCAGTATCTGCCATAATCCTTCAAATTGCAAAAGAAATAGAGGGCAGATATCAACCACTTGTAAGCTCATCTGGACCAATGAATGTCTGCAGATTGTGGTGAATCAGCTTAAAAAAAGCATGTCGGTAAATGATGCCACCCTTTTTCTGAGCATGCGATACTCCAGGATTTACAACATGCTCTTTATACTAAAAGCATCACTGCTTCTGTTAAAGCTCTTGCTTTAACTTGATAGGCACTATCCCAACAACACACCATCAGTTAAAAAAAAAAAAGGGAAAAAAGGCTTAAGTATCAGACTGCACCACAAGCCAGCCTTATTTTTTCCTTAGCTGCAGAGAACACACTGTGGTGAGCTACAGAGGGCACACACAGGCAAAGCAAGGTAGAAGGCCAACTTTCACCGTCCTGCACTTCTACCTTTTTACATGCACATTCATAAAATAATATCACCCACTGCCCACAATCTCTGTCAAAGGTATTAAAAACCACAACATCCTAAACAGGCTGGTCAAAGACTTTTGCACCTTACAGCCAAACGTAGGTCTCACGGGACACACTTACCATTACAAAACAGCTTCTAAGGCTGCATCACTTCCACAGGCTGTGGCTGAAGCTGGATTTCACCTTCGTGCCATCTGAAGACAGGGAACAGCAAGCAAGTTATTTAAGTCCCCAGATCTTCAAATGAAGGTTTTCTTGAAGGAGAAGCAAGCTGGGATCTCACACCCAGCCCAGCTCATCAAAGTTCATCTCTGCTTGTCTTTCAGCCTTGACAGGGATTGCAGTAAGCTTGCCAGGGCCCATTTCCCTGCCACCAGAGACTTGCTGGAGGCTCAGGGCTGTTGCTACATTGCACAGCCTTTCATTCTCACTCTTTACTCTCAGCAGTGCCCCTCAGCAGACTCCTCTTTTCCAAGGGGGAAAGTTCTGAGATTTCAGGAAACCTTGCACAGAACTGCCGAACTCCATCCCTTGCTGCTTCCCCACATAATTTCTTTTTCCTCAGGAGGCACCTCCACAGCAACAGTTTTCATCCGAGGTGGTACTCCTCAGCTTAAACATCATCACGCTGTAAAAAGAGCGCTGTCCCAAGGCCTGAACCGCTACAGCTCACTTTCATAGAGCAGTATATTCCCAGTCCAGCTTTTCCTCTGCTTACAGCTCTCCATAAACACAGCACAAAGACACGACTTACCAACCAGCCTTCCCCTACAAGCCTAGCACCGTTTTTCCTTAATTTAAAACAAAACAAATAAAATCAACAAGAAGGAACCAAGATTATCCCAGGTCTGGCAAATTGATCAGGGCTTCAGGGCCGGCCATGGCTTTAAAGGTACAAATGCCACTCCACCTCCTACTAGGGACTATAGCAGATATACTTTCAGATTTCCCTAGTGTAGCTACAAGAAGAGAGAGGAAAAAAAAAAAAAGACTACTTGGGTATGTTTTAGGCACTTTTCTGATTCCTAAGAATCAAAGTTATTTTAGGATGTTCTTTATTTGAAATTGAAGGAGTTTCTTTCCTTAACATCTGCAAAAAATCAAGAACAAATGTGATGAACACTTCAGGGAAAATTAGATAGTGATGAACAAAGTGTTTCCAATCACATGGGACTGGCCAGAAGTAGCCTGTTTTAACACCTAATTAAAGGAGTATCTTCCTTTCCTTACACTGTGAATTATTAGTACAGTATATACAGACAAGACAGAGGGAAGTAATGTATTCCTTATTTTTTGTCTCAACGCCTTATGCTAAGTTGCATCAGAGGTGGCTAATCTCTGCCCTGGGCCTGGGCTGGGCTGCTCACCCAGCCTGCTTCTCTTCTATAGTGCTGTGTCATGCGGGCCCCCGAGACACCGCCAGCGAGGAATTGTTCAAACTATTCTGCCTCTTTCTAGGAGGTTCGGTTACGCCTCTCTGCCGTGTTCCCATTGCCAGTAGATGAAAGCTGCCTAGCTGTAGGTACAGCAGGATGCTTTGGTCCGTGATCAGACATGTACCTGAAGACAAGGTGCTCTGCTCTTGTGCCGGGGACACCTTCATTCAGATCACACAAATGAGGAATATAATGGTGTGCCATGGAGAGTTCACGGGTCCTTGCATCGTCAAGAGTGGCAGGGTCCTGGCAGACTGCCCGTAAGTCTCTTCCCAGTCAGGGAACAACACGTAGCCTGATGCAGTCTGCACTTCCCATCCCACCTGACAAAAACAGCACTTTCAGAAAAGGGAACACTTGCAACATTAAAGGATTATTGTCTGCTGGAAGGAGAAACACGAAGGCAGAATCACAACAAACATTTAATCACTACAGTAAAAAACAAGCTTAGCTGGATTGGCCAGAAGTCTTTTAATTGACTTCACCTGGCAGCAAATCAGGCTCATCCCTAGAAGAGTTCTTTGGTTTCCTCCAGATACCTTATCAGCCTTACAGCATTAGAATCGTGTGTTGGGAAACCTGTGATAATATCATTACCCTAACTTCATCAATGCACAATGCCATTAAGGAAATAGAGACTGATGAAAGGTGACTGCCTGTATCTTCAAAACCTCAGCTCCTCTCTGTAGCATTCTGCCGTCCTTTTGGGCTAGAACAGACCTTCTCTTCAGCTTGCTGCTTGTCGCAAGCAGTAGCTCAAAACAGCTGATCAGTGACTGAAGCAGGACAACAACAGTGATTATCTGCATGACTTCTGAAGTCTATTCCTTTCAGGAGCCAGAGCAATGCAAATGTTACCAGTGAATATCATCTTCCCAAACCCAAGAAAGGAAAACATTTCAGGCTTTCAGTTTGCACAAACAACCTCTTGTCATCTTGGCAGCTTGTTCCATCTGGAACATCCTAACTTCATATATCAGAAAATACAGAATGAGGGAAGACAGGAAACGGCCAGCCATTAAGAGTTCATGAACTAACTTTTAAAAGTTCTTTGCTTCACAGTGGAAGCCATTTTCATTTCCACTCCTTTTTGCCATCTCTACCACCATATGCTAGACTCCTTTGTCTCTCATTACGCTTTGTATTTGACCTCCTGGTGAAAGCCAGGCAACATCACACAACTAATTGTGAGCACCTGCATTGCTGCAGGTGTGAAGGTAAACACCTAAATGAGTAGGTCAAGAAGCTGCTGATTTACAGTATGATGAGCTGTTATGTCCACAAAAAGCAGTCTACATACATTCTGCTTCATTCTGGAAAAAGGAGGCAAATTGTCATTTCAGAGCTGTGTTTTCAGCAAACCTGTCCTCTGCTGAAATCTGCCATTTTTCTGCTTTGATCTAGACCAGGGTGCGTGTTCACACATGTGCACTCTGAGTACGTGGAGACCTTGTGCTGCCTTCAACAGTATCAACAGGACACACAGTGTGCTGGGTATGGCACCTTTGAGTGCTTTCTCTGTTTAACTTTTAAACTGGTCTCATATGAGATTCTCTTTAGCCAGACACCTCATTAAAGCTGAAAGATTTACAATCCCCAGCTTACAGTTTCTGTACTGTGGGTGGCCTTAGACTACTTGTGAAATCTTGCACGCCACCATTTTGCAATTGTAGGATAAGAAGAAGAATCCCTCTTGCTTCCCATACACTGTCTTGCAGCTCGGAATAAAGCATTAACATTTCAGAGAGGACCTGCCTATTATTCCATGACCCTCCACTGATTATAACAATGGAACTCCAGCCACAGCTGGGGCTTCTAATAAAAGTAAATTAGTGCTGCTGTTGTAAAAACAAATAAATAACACTAATGCTGCAGGAAAATTCTATCAACACAGATGATGGGCAGGGCTGTCACAGTCCTTTATTTGCTAGGCTTCTAGAATTTTGCTTTGACCTTTTACCTTCTAGAAACAGCTATGTTACAGAAACCTCCCTGAAGAATGGTTTCTGTCCCGATGCAAACAGCTGAGAATCCTCCGGAGAGCTGCAAGTGAGATAGATGCACTGTCTGTCAGTGGTGAAGGAGTCGGTTCAAACCATGATTCAAACAAATGCACTTTAAGAGCTTCTAATGTTTATATTGGCTTTGTGTCCACAATGCTATTTTGAGAATGGTCTGCCTAAGGCATTTTTCCCATTTGCAAACTGAAAGGTACTTTAATAGGGTTGTGCATGCAACGGTTTAGTTCCTGCACTGGGCTCCTTGCCGAGGCTTCCACCTGCTTGTTTCAAGGCAGAGTTTTTCAGCTGCTCTGCATGGAGCAGTATCTGGACTTCAAAGACTTGTGCAATGATGGTGTACTGTTGGTATTGAGCACCACACCCACCTTCTGTCCCAAAGCTGAGAATGATCAGAGCTAGACAGAGCAGGGAAGGAGTAAGAAAAAGCAATATTTAGGCAGCAAATTTTCCAAGCATTCAAGATAGAATGGCTTGCAGATGTGTATGTTTAGATGACATTTACACTCCTGTTGTTTCATTTAACTTGGTACTCATCTTACTCTGGGCATCTTCTGATAAAAAATGTGTAGCTGAGAGTTGTGTTATTCCAGGTGAGAAACAACACCCTCCCCTTCCTTCTTAGTCATACTGAATGCTATAAAAAAAAAAAAAAAGGCATAATTTTGGAATTCTGTGTGTATGGCATAGGCCTCCCTTAGACACATAAGCTTAGTATCTTGGGTCCTTTTCAGACAGAAATCACCTCCTCCAAGGCTCCATGTGGAAGGAGAAAGAAGGAAAGTCTCAGCATGATGTAATTTTCAGATGCATTATTCCCCTTAGCAAAGATAGATAGCTGAACCAAACCTTCTGATAGTTATTAGATAAAAGGGGAGCCCAACAGACAGACATCTACAGTTTTTCTTTGCTCAGTAATTTCAGGATACTTTGGTCAATCCACAGATATGTCTAGGTCTTTTCAGGTACCTCCATGTCTCTGAACGCAATGTCCTCTTAAACCAGCCGAATTAGGCTTCAGTGTTCAAGCTCTCTCACATACCTCTGCATTGAATATGAGTGCAAAAGGTTCAGGAGGTGTGGCATACACCTGTGACCTTAGGAGATACAGACTCCAGGTATGACGCTCACTTCATGCAAATGATTCTCTCAGTAGTGAAATCAGTGAAATGATGTCAAATCACACCAAAGGATCATTTTCCTTAGACTGCATCCTCTTAAAAAAAGCGGTGCTATTAAATAGATTGCCACAGCTAATGCCCAAGACTAAGCAATAAAAAATAGCATCTTGTATTTGTGATAGCAGAGAAAAAGAAGAACAATGAATCTACCTCTCAAATTGTTTAATATTTTGTTTTGGGCAGTTTTCTGGATGTTATGACTGCAGCGAATATGCGTCACATCGTTCTGACAGTGAGCCAAGCTTTAGGAACTGGCAATACACGTAGCTACCGGCAGCTAACACCAGAGTTCAATGCTGCTTGCTTCTACCTGTGCAGCAAGGAGAGTAAGGGGGAAACACATCCACCAGCTTCAGCTTCCTGTGTATTAGTGATTTCGTTCTACACAAATAGCTCATATGTGAGTGGTGTCAATTAACAAAGGTGAAAGTTACAGTTGAGCAAAGGGAAATAATAATGCCATTTTCTCTATAAAGAATCAAGATATTAAATGCCCACTCAAAGTCCAGTCCAACAGCCAGCCAAATCAAGGACTACACAGATTTTTGCAGGCTTTGCAAAACACATGCCGCTTGTTACATCTCCACAGAAAATTTCTATTAAATTTGCCCAATGGCCTCTTCCCAGATGGCAAGGACATTTTGGCATCCCATTCTGCAACATCTCTATTTTTGATTTTCTGTCTTGGAAATTGGTTTTGTGGTTCAACCACACTTTTTTTTTTTTCCCTTACTTCCTATGATTTACATCCTATCTGAGCTTGGCTGGAGCAAAGAGCTACATGAGCTACATGACACATCATCGAGAGAAAACCTGCCCAAACAAGGAGTCTGTATAGACACATCTGTGTAAGGTTCTGTATTCGTGTCACAAACAAACCAAAATGTGATCATGACCTGTAAAGCCATTCACAGCTGAGGAGGCTGATCTGACTTTTTGTCTGTCTTGTTCAAACTCTGTATCACACTGTGAGGGCCTGACTTAGGTGGTGTTGGTGAGGCAAGAATGCTGCCCTCTGAACCCTGTAGACTTAACTGGAACACTTCAGAATTGCTTTGTACATACGTTTGTGTTCAGATGCCATTGCATACTTTTTTCTTCAGAAAGCATATCTGATACAGTCAGGGAAAGCAATAATTTCCTAGGAACCAAGTCGGTTAAATCGTTCCTGTAAAGAATTTGCATAGCTATGGAAGTAACATCTGGAGCTAAAGCTCAAATTGGATTCAATGCAGATCAGTATTTCTGAACAGGAGTGAGATGCTACAAGTATTACCCAGGACACAACTGTGTTAAACAACAGAAACCAGCAACACTTGCATTCATTTTACAAATACCAAGTGCTATTGTTCAGCAAAGCTTCCTTCTTATTCTTTTTTATTTTTTTTAACTAAACTGTCATTCACTATGGGACTGAATGGAAATGATCAAACTGAAGTTACTAGAAATACTTCTGTCCATAGATACTTCTGTTTTGGACTCTACTGGGGCAGCTTGAAGCAGGTGTTTATATATACTTCCATTAAGTTTATTTTCTTAGGGTGAATGAAAATAGTAACTTCTTGGAGCAGGGGATGGAGAAAATTAGCCTTCCACAGAAGCCACAACTGAGAAGAAATTGATAATGATGCAGAGTAAGGGCTATTATGGTATTTGAAAGTTTCACTAAAGACTTATCTTCCTACAAAAAGTGCCTGTACCTTAAATATTTATGATTTCAACAGAGGTATTTCGATGTTTCATCAGCGTACTGGGCAACCCGGCCCAAGCTATCTTAGGCAGAAGCTTGAATAATCTTATTTCCAATGTCTCAAGATAAAACAGAGCAGCTGATTATTTTCCACTCTTGCTTTATGCATATGTGAAATTAGGAGTATCGCCCAATCACATTTCAAAGGTACATAACCACTCTCCCTATAGGTTAAGTACAGAGCCAAGACTACAAACATACCAGAATAAAGGAAGCTGAAGAGAAGGAGGTAGGCTATCTCTATCACCTTGACCATTACCAATCATTTCATCACCTCCATACAGAAAACAATAACAAATTAGAAAAAGAAAATCCAATGAATTATTTTTCCCATTGAAAAATGACAAGTAAATATTCTTATTATTCTGCAGGAAAGAGCTGATTTCCACAGAATTCTTGTCAGAAAAAAATCACGTCTAAGTACTTTTTTGGAAGTCAACATCCATTTCAATGAATAAATGAATCCCTACTATTGCTGAAGGTCAGTAGGTCCAGGTGACTTATGGTATCTGCATCTCTAAAACCTGCTGGTTTTGCCAGACTTCATCACTCATAAAGCAGTGCACTATCAGAGCTAATTTTGCAGTGCCATGCAGATGCCATGCAGGTCCGGGGGGAGATGATAAACCAGGAAAGTCCTGGAACTACCTGTAGGTCCTACGGGACACCACCACTAAACAGACGCAGAGATTTATTTCTATTTTAACTAACTCCCATTTTGTGATGGGGGCATACTCAGTCTGAATTGTCTTGCTGACCTCATTTATTGTTCAAGAACAAAGCTACAGGAGGAATCACATTCATCTCTTTTATGACATCAGAAACAAAAGCCAAAGCACTGTCAGTGTGGTTTCTTTTCACGCATTTAAGAAAAGTTTATCTATAGTCAATGAAGTCGCAAGTCTTGATCTGTGCACAGCTCATGATAATACAATTACACACTAACAACAACATTTTTATCCGGTGCTATGGTCAAAGGTGGAAATAACTGACATGAAAAATGCATCAACCAAATCAAGCCCATGACTTGAAAAGCAAAATAATTAGCTAAAAGCTCTAAAACCACCGCCCTCCAGGACTTAACTTGGAGCATGTGAAAGGACAGACTGGTTTGGACCAAACTATTTCACTCTGCTAAGTAGTTATTTCTCATGAAAACTCATCAGAACTTTTCAGCTCACGGAAATCTTCCACTATGTTTTCTTTTAATTCAGACTTGGAACTGCAAGAAGCATCAACATGTCAGGATTTCTTCAGGATGGAAATTCTGAGGAAAGCTGCTCAGCTCTTTTGGCCAATTGCCATGAAAGATAAGCGATTGTTTAAGGAGATGTGTGCCAGGGCTTCCTCTGTCCGTTAGGAACATGCAAACAACCATGGGTACCTTGGCTGAGATCAGCTTGGGGCTCATCCTCCCCCAGGACACCCCAAAAAGCACCAGTGGGACTTCTGCTGGACAGCTCCAAAGGGCCAGTGAGAACAGAGGCAACGATGGCAAAGGTGGTAACTCTGGAATGCTTGCTGCTTACCTCCATCAGCCTTCTCCCTGAGACAACCAGTTTCATTATTGCTAACTATGACAACACTAAAGAATTTCCTCTGTTTACGTTAGTTCCTGTAATAGCTGTTCAGCTTCTATCATGTCGAGCTGAATTCTGCAAACAGGCTTTACAAAGTCCAAGTTATTTCTATGCACGTTAGGTCACAGCCTTTGTATTTTGTTCATTTATTTTATAGCAAACAATATGCTTTTTAAGTTATGCACAACAATTGCACAAGCTGCTTTTCTGTACTCTTCTGCCCCAAACATCCTGAGCAGTCATCACGTATTTCTGACAGATTTGCTTCCTGAATGGCCTGTAACGCACCATGTAAAGTTTTCCTTCGTTGAAAAATGACTGTACAAATGGGCAGCACAGGCAAGGTTCAGCCAGTTCATACTGTACATCCCTAAAAGGACATAACCAGATGCTTTTTCATTGGGACTCTAAGTGAGGCAGAACTCAGTGAATGAGGCCCATTCACAGACAGAGAAGCTATACGCAGCAGACCATGCATTTGTCAAGGCCACCTCTACTTTGCGCTGTGCATGAGCTACAGAGTTTTGCAGAGGTCTGCAATCAGAATATGCAATTCAACTCTCTAAAAAACAAAGCAGGAAAAGGATACTAAAATCACTTGAACTTTTGCTGTGGTTCAGCTCCAGAAACCACTGTGCTCAAATTTACCTTCTCCAGTGTATTTACTCGCCACCTGATCATCACGCAACATCACCTCCGGTTGAAAGAAAGACCATTTCTGTTTATATAGAGAAAAAGTCTAGGAAAACACATGCAGGTCCAAAACTGGACATCAAGAAAGGAACTTCTCTACTTCAGCTTCTCCTAACTGAAGCTATCCTCCTACAGCAGCAGGCTGCCTGCCTTCTTTTCCTTGCTAGGGGCCTTTCTTAGACCCTCCCCTCTTCCACATGATTCTTCTTTCCACTGTTGACAGATCCTCTTCCAAGGTTGTTTTTCAGTTCTGAAAAAAGCAATTAAATTTATTTGTTTAACAGCACCCTACAAACACACACATTGAACAGACCACGTTCTTTCTTTCCTCAAATTCTCCTTCAAAGTACCCCAGGCAGGACATCATCACTGTGTTTTTCTAGACCACAAAGGGCACAATTAAAAAAAGAAAGTGTGAGAGAAAGCTGAGGTTCCACTTGCAAAACAGGATGCAAGCACAGGGGGAGCTAAGCATGGCACTACTTGTATTAGTCTAGATCCCACAACAAGCATTACAATTACTCTTCTCCTTTATTCCACAACTCTACAGTCACAGCCCAGACATCTCTCTCCAAGGGCAGGGCTTCAACACAGCTGCTAGATCTATCCTTAGGCCAAGGCCTTCTTTTGGCAGTCTTCTAGCAGAGCAGCTCTAGATGTATCTGATTTGGGCATTCCCAAAATAATGTCATCTCATCTTGGCCTCTGTTCCTGCAGATGGCCACCAACCCGGTGCAACGACTGCTGTTTCTGAGTAATTCACAAGAAATCCTGGTACCATCCTATCTCGTAGGCACCACTAACAGCCTTAAATTCAGGTCATTTTGTATCCAGCCTTGAATCTGAGTTGCCACCAGTGACTGACCCAACTTCTGAAACAACTTCTGGTCTCTGGTGTAAGTCCCAGGACTGTTTTTTCAAAGGATTATCCCTCTTACACTCCCACTTGCATGCTGAGAACCTAACTTTCTTTCCTTCCTATCAAAATCTGGGCTGGGCTCATAGCCTTCCAAATAAACCATTTCCACGCTTCCATTAATCATTTATTTTTCATCTCCACTATAAAGATTACCCCTCCCTGGTAATTTGAGTCTGGATGACAAGGAAATTTGGAAGAGATTTAATTTCATTTTTGCTCAGCAAGTGTCCTGTCCATGGCTGGTGGCAAGATGGGTGAGTTTTTCCAAGGTGAAAGTTGTTACATAGTCTTTTACTTATTTCAAGTGTGCATACACTCTGATTAAAACCAGCCATTTTCCTAGTCAGAAAGCTACTGAGAGTTTATGTTCCAATCACAGATGTCCAGGACATTTCCACAGAGCACGCATTGCAGCAGGACGATCTGCTGGCACAACTAGTGACACCGATCACATTTCACTGTTTTTTCTAGATATTCTTGCTGACCTAAATAGCTCCAAGCCAAATATTTTACATGAAAAAAATGCAGAATATACTTCACATAACCCTGTGAAAACATGCTCTCACCCCTAGTAGAATAATGGTTCGCAAGATGCCTCACCCTCACCAGGTGTTGCCAGCCTTGGAGCAAATGCTGCCAAGTCAATGAAAGGACAGAATTTTGACGTTTCATTTCATTTCATTTCTTTCATTTTCTATTCTTTTCTTGGAAGCCATTACTGTTTTGTGCATTCTATTTTCCCTCTTAGTTGTTGTATAAATACAGTGGATGGCATCAAGCCTGGTATCTCATGTTCTGTGTCCAGGCCCACTTAAGTGAGACAGAAGTTCAGTTCTGCACCTAGGAAGATGCCAGGGCTGGCGAGAAGTTCACAGCTATTTCGATCTCTGGCATTTTTCATGCAGGCGGTATGCAAGGAGGGGAGGAGGGACATGTGTGGGGAGGCTGTAGGGTGTCTATTTATTTTTCCTTCAGTCAAACGTAGATGCTCTCTTTCTTACTGGGAATTGCCCCACTCAGCTTTTGCCAATGCCCAGATGCATATCCACCTTGTCATTCTCTGGAATTGTCCAACGACATGACACAACTACCTCTACTCTCCAGGCAATATACCACATGACATTAAATCCTTGTCTAGGGCAAAGATCTACCAGGGAGTTTAAATTACTCAAATAGTTTTTAAGACATTTTCTGTTCCCTTCATTAGAAGCTGACACAGGGGCTCTAATAAGGCTGAAGCTCTGGGCAAATCTTGCAGTTCAGTTGTACTCCTAGGCTTCACTGTACTTAGTTGCCATGACTCCATATTTCCTTCCTATGCAACAGAGCAGACACACTATTTCCCATCTCTGGAAAACAAAAAATTAGTTGGTAAGACATGAATTCTTTGCCTTCTCTCTTCTCAGTTCCTTTTCAAGTGCTGATACATTTTCAGCACCATTTCTGCCAGTACTCCCACTCCTCTGTATAGGTTTATCCTCTGCCAAGCAGTGATATTTTTACTGGGAGTCTCTGGAAAATGTCCCTAATTCCTGCAACAACTTATTAAACTTATATAAGCTTCTGCAAACGATTGCAACATTAAGTTTTCTTACAGACATTGTTCCCCATAAGATACAAATGGTTCACTACCTGCCGTTCCTCACTCTAGCAGATTTTACTTCAGTCTAGAAGTGTGAGCTTTCTCTTCTATCCAGGTTTTGTGAGATCAAGCACAGAATCTGGATCTTGTGACCATGTTCTCTGGTGTGGTACAAGTCTATGCTATGTTCATGGCTGAGCTCAGACCTGTTGGTGCCATCCACAACCACTCTGCATGCTGATAAGATCCAGCCCGTCAGTAGTGCTTACCGACTGTTGAATTCTCTCACAGCTTAGTATTGTTTGCAAAGGCCCAATTATTTGTACTGAGCAAATATTGCTCCCTCTTCAAAAGATAAACATGTATTTTGTTCCATGTTCAGAACAAAAACTTTCCATTTTCTTTCCTTTTTTTTTTTTTTTTTTTTTCCACCAGGATTTTGCTATCTGGCTCTCCTGAGCCAGAATATTCAGAGATACTTTGCTTTTATTATTTTGCATTGTCATCATGAAGAAGAAACACCCTTCAGACGTGTCAGGCTCTTCCACCAAGTCCTGCATTGTTGTTCCTGATGTGTGTGCTGCGCTAAGGGGTAACGATCCCTGCACTCTTAGCACAAAACTAGGAAGCCTATTGCTGGTGCTCCCATTGCAGTTGGAAATACTAATGTTTTGGGCAGCTTCCAGTTCCCCTTCTGCCAGCAATTGTCTTTGAATTCTTCCATTATTAACACCACAGTCTAAACTGTCCCACAGCCTATCCCTCTAGGACATTTCTGAAAGAAAAATATCCAGCTCATCTTTTTTAGCTCCACCACAGTCATAGGCACAGGGCCAAAATGTCCAGAGCAGACCTCACTGCAGAGAGCAAGTACCCCTCTACACCAACACACACAGCCAGATCTCTGACTCCTGGCAGACTGATTCTTCATAGTCTTCACATTCCTAGGTCCAGATCTGGGCTGCATGTGCTTCTTGCTAGTCCCTGATGCCCCTTCCTTGCCCACTCCAACAAGGGGCTGATCAGGTAGCCACAAGGCTACAGCTGCCAATAGCACAGAAGGCACAAGCCCTCCAGGCCCAGTAGAGCCTGGCACAATCAAGCACAATGACACTGTCTGCAAACGAAATATCTTCTCACCCCCTCCCGAGCCTCCTTTGGCTTCTCTCAGGACAATCCAGATGCTGCCACAGCCATTGCACAGCTCCTCATGAGCCAGTTATCAACTCAACATGGTGCTTCGGTGCTAAATCCCCATCCCATGCCAAGACTGCATGAGCAGACTGTTCCACAAGCATGAGCTCTGCAACCCACACCCCACTACAACATTTCAGCCTCAACCACAGCCAGAGGTCATAATCCATTATATACAACCAGCTTCCCCAGGGATCCATCTCTTTCCTGGAATCACTGTCAGAGCTTCTCTTCGGTTAGGTCACACCAGTTCAGAATGGCCAGCCTGAACAGGAGGGCATAATTTCATGCAGACTAGAGAGAAGAAGAAGAGATGCTTCAGGGGATGGTTGGTCCTTCTCATGACCACTTGGCACGTTGCCGGGCTCCAGCATCACGTCACAGCTACGTGGTCAGGGCTGTGTCTGCTCCTGGCTGGGCCCCACACAAGTAATGGGGAGATGAAGTGGCCGGCTCATCAGAGGGCCGCTTAGCTACTGTTACCGTTTGCTCAGAGAGAACAAAGCGTACTCCTGGTAGCTCCTGTCTTTAAAAGACTTGTTAATCCAGCTGCTAACTTTTGTGCTAGGCTGCCAGCAGCATCTCCACCTGCTACATCAGAGCCACCGCTTTTCAAACCACCTGCCAATGCTGTCCATGTTCTAGCTCCTCCTGGAAACCAGCTGTTGCCATCAGGCAGGCACGTCTTGGTGCATTTGGTGCTGCTCTGTCAGCTGTCTGCTTGCACAGGTATTACATATGGGCCTGATGATGACTTCTATCCTTATTCTCAGCAGTTCAAAAGCCGAAGTTCCAAGTTTGTGGAACGTTTACTCTTCATCCCTGGAAGGCTGCTGCCTGCATTTATCCAAATTAGTTGCAAAATGGCTCTTCTCCCAAAGCGCAGAGCTGGAGTACAAATCTGCTCAACATCTTCCAAACCTCATGAATTAGTCTGGTCTCTGAGCAACCCAATCAAACTCTGAAGTGGACCCCACTTTGGGGCTGGCCTGCTTTGAGCCAGAAGTTAGACTAGATGACATTCTCCTGCAGCCAACATTATTCTGTGGTCTAGACAAGTGAAGGCTAAGTTGTAACACTCATCTTTATTTTCACATCCAAGCAAACAAGCCCATTCCAGAGTTATCAACAGGCCAAATATAAACATCAGGTTGGAAAAAACAACAGCTTTTTAACATTGTGGGTCACACACAGTGCAGCTTCTACAGGATGTTTCTACCTACACTGGGACAACTAGGTACAAACTCACTTGTCTGCGCTCCAAGAGCTGCGACCATGCAAACACAGTCCCTCTCTTAGCGGTTAGGCAGAACTGCATCTCCTATTGTCACAGTACAACACAAATAGCATGAACCTATTGATGTACTTTTAGATCCCTAACTTCCTTAGACATTATAAAAAGAATATTAGTTTCCTCTCTTTTGCCTCAGTCATTCCATCTGTAAAAGGGGAATAATGGCAGGAAGATGGAACTTTTTGATATTGATGCGTGACTTCCATTTCTCTATTTACTATTGTGTACATGTGAATGAATATGAAGGTTCTCCACAATTTTCATTGAAATTATTCCTTTTGGATACATGATATTTAATGCTGACCTTTTTGCCTATTATTTTAACAGGAGTTTGAATCTCAAATAATCATTTAGCTCTGGAAATTTATATACATATTTCTTTCATTTAAACATTGTCCAAAGTGTAACTTAGTGCTGGTTTTGCTCAAAATTGAGTGTGGAAATCAGAAACTGATTGAAACTGACTTTTATCCTGAAAGCGGTTCTTGCCTGATAAAAAACAGCATTTCCAAATGGTAATACTTTCCTCAAAAAAAAAAAAAAAAAAATCCTGCCCGGTCCTTTTGTTAAGGACTAGGCGTTTTCACAGAGTCACAGAATGGTTAAGATTAGAAGAGACCTCTGGAGATCACCTGGTCCAACCCCCCAGCTCAAGCAGGGATATGTAAAGCAGGTTGCCCGGGACTATGTCCAAGGCAATTTTTCTAATTTCTCATTAGCACTGGGATTCTAGATACAAAGACAACAGGCTTGAGCCCTCTCTCCTCTATGTCAGCCTAAAGCCCACGGAAGATAATGCCATTGCAAGGCTCTCTGCCTGAAGACTAATCAGATTCAGTTTAAGCGATAACTTTTGCATGCCAGCAATATGTTGGGATAGTAAAGGAGTCTGAATGTTAAGTGTTCTTCAAAGGCATCTGAACCTTACGTGATGCACAGAGCAGATGTGAAGGAACTCCATTTACAGCGGTAGATATACATCATGCTTTATACTGATGCACCTGGGAAGAGAAGCTTTCATTGCTACTGTGCCTATGAATAATAATACCTTTCTCGAAAGTCTGTGGTAAGCCTGTACAGATTTGTACTTGGTGTTTTCCTTAATTACATTGCTACCAGTTGATACTACTTCAGCAGAGCCTAAATATCTAAGTAAGTCAGTGTCCTGTAAATGGGGTAAAAAGCTGTATTTAACAGAATCAGTGTTTGATCCTCCGTGTCTCACTTCAGCAGAGAACTGAGAGACTTCAATGTATTTTCACTCGGATAAGGAATATAAGCCAAAGCCCAGAAATATTTGTGTATGGAATTCTCCCCATACTTTTTTGTTTGCTTTTAAACAGTTGTTATACATGGAAGCCATCTGACCGATTAAGATTTACTTTGCAACAGCAAGTATTTTTTTAAAATCTTGTTCTTGTAACCCTGTTTGCTAGCTGAAGAGTAAGATGAAACAAAAAAAAAATCTCATGAGAGGCGAAGGAGAAAGGCACAAATTGAATGAGATATAAAAGTCCACTAACATGTTAAAAATGTACCAGAGAACGTGATGGAACATATCTGTGGTCACTTGAAGATTATTTGAGTGGAAATAATTTTCCAGAATTATTATGTGATAACTTTCTTGATTCCTGTACACAAAGCTCAAAGTTGGGATTCAGAATATTGTTACCACATAGGCAAAACATTTCCATGCCTTTTAACAGCCATTTGGTTTTTCAAATGAGCGCAAAGCAACTACCAATTCAACTGGAACGGTGCAACTGACACTACAACCAGAAAAGAGATGTAGGCAATTAACTTGCATTTGACCTTGTCGGAGAATATCAGCACTCCAAGTGTGTAATAGCACAAGTACAATTTTAGACAGGTCAGACAGAAGCTTTAGTAGCTATGATCCTAGTGCGAGAATGCTCCGGCAGCATCCCCTCTCTGCCCCCTGTCTTCTCTACCCAGTGGTTGCAGAGACCCGACCCACAAACTGCTTCAAAGATAGCAAACAGGTAAGGAAAATCATTCTAATGCTTACAAAGCCAGGTGTGCTTTCTTGGGAAGAAGGGATTCCAGACAACTATTTAGGTGTTAGCAAAGCCCAGTACCCCTTCCTGGGAGGGAGGGACTCCTTAAGTATTGTAACTGCCACAGCTGACACTGCCGTGGGGCCTGTGGGAGCAGCACACCCGGCGTTTTCTTAGCTCAAAAGTGGGAGACAGAAACAGTCAGGCTGCTAGCTTTTGGTCGAAAGGAATGTTTCTTTTGGTAGGATAAACTTCTTGGTCATACCTCTCAAACCTTATATATTAATAATCTTCCCACCACAACCTAAAATTCATGTATTTCAAAATTCATGGGCAGATGACAGCTAATTCTGTAGGTTTATAAAACTGTTACCATCTTCTCTGCATGCTTAAACATTTGTCACCAGCTGTAAACAGTCACGACTGACTCACAAGTCATCTTGTTCACAGCTAACACCAGGACACACAGTGCGCTATTTCTTCTCATAAAAAGCAACCAGAGGGCCCTTAGAGCCACACCTGAACCAGGAATATCAAAGAAACGAGAACAGTTGGCTGAAGACCAGCAAGACCTAAGATATTCTCCTAACTTAGGAAAAACTGATTATTCATATCATCAGAGCTGCCTCCCTCAGGAAGATAATTTCTGAAGTCTTGTCCAACATCGGGCAGTTACTGGTTTAAACTTCTATGATTTTCCTGTGCTCTGATTTCCCTTTCCCACTATGAGGACTTACTTATGTCAACAGATGTGCATGAAAAAGATGTAAGGAGAGAAAACTTAAAGTTGGTTGCCTTCACTCCGCTAGTTTGTGCAGCAAAGCTACACCTGCAAATTGCTGTCTCACAGTAGCTGTGGATCTGATTTCCACCACTGCCATTTCTATTACTGCCTGACCAACAAGTGACAGAGCAAGTATCACAGGCATCAGCAACAAAGCTGCATACATCAGAAACACTCAGGGGAGGACTTCTGCTCTAGAGGAGCAATTCTTGTAGTTCTGTGGCCATACCATCGCTAATGAGAAGTCACGAGGTCAGATGCCTCCTCAGTTGACATCAGTGGATTAGCATGGTTGTCACAAAGGGAAAATGTGACTCAGGATCTCCCCAAGAAATAGCTACATCTCAATGAGAATGAGCAGCTGCTAGTTTGGCCTTTGGTCTCAGTTTCATTGCCAAGCATATAAAAAGAAATGTTCCAATTTTTTATTCCTTCTTTCCCACAGCAGCTGACTCAAGTAACTTCCTTCCACCACCACCCCTTTTTTGCTAGATAGCCCATAAAGCTCTACATAGACAATAGTCCAATCTACAAAGTGGCAGAATTGCCTCCTAGCCATCTAAATATTGAAGACCAGGGCATCTAATGCAGTAAGCCCACGTTTAGTGTATTGCGTTTTCACAGGAGGAACTAGGTATAAAGTAGACAGTGCAAGACAACAGCTGCACTAATGAAATCTTTAGCTGCAACAGATGTAGCCCATGAACTGTAAAGGAGAGACACACTTGCATCTTATTTGTATTCTTCTTTTCTTTGTTATCTGTACCCTGCTTTTTATTGTTTAAATGAAATTTCTGAATCATCAGGAGATTTTTGTGGTCATATAATGGCTGCAGCCCATTCCTACCACCCTTGAATTTCACTGCAGGCATCTGGCATGAGCAGCAGAACTCTGGAGGGAGTCTTCTGGGTTTAAGACCACCAAAGAGAAACAATTACAGCTTGAAGAGAGTGAAAAGGAAAAATTCTTGGTGGACATTTGTGAACTCTTTTTTTTTTTTCCCTGTATGTAAACCAGTTTCAAACCTACTTAAGTAAAGAAGGTTGCAAAGTTCAGTTTCACTAAAAACATCTTTTCCCTGATTCCATTTAAGACAGATAGAAACCCTGAGAAAAGACCAAAGTACGCCAGGGTCAGTACGCTGTTTAAGTGATAACAGTGGTTCTACAGACAGCAAGGATAATTCTCATTAACTCTTTGGAAAAATTGCACTGAGACTAGCATAAATGGCCAAGGAGGCAGAAGAAGTATGGACTGTTTGTTTCAGAGTCCTCATAACCTTTGTCACAATCTTGACCCCCTCCAGGCCACAGCTTTACCGCTGAGGCTGCGGGACCTGCGCTTGACCGCCCTGATGTCTCTGCAGCTCATCTGCATTGATGCTAATGTAATTCAGATCAGGGACTGGACCGTGGGGCCTCTTTTGCCAAGGTCTTTCACCACGTGAAGTAATTTACACTTCTGTGGCTTTTAGCTCGTTTCCGAAGGAAATGAGGCTTATGAGAGCATGTTGCATTTGTGGGCGTGGGTGTTTCCCCCCCACCAGGAACTTCTGAGCCCACTATCCAATTTCAATTGAATTAGACACAAATACAGAACTGGTTGCAAGTAGGTTACCATGGCTAGAGATGGACAGGTTTCATTGTGGGGACTTCCTTAGTGACAATGAGGAAAGGCTTAGGTGGAAGGAGAGGAGAAGAGGCAAAAGATTCAGGTAATATCATATCAGTCTTGAAAGGAGTATCTCAACACAGAAATGTTACTGTCCGAAGGACAGTAGGCACATTTCAGAGAGAGAAGCGTGCCAGAAGGAAGTGCAAATCAGGGCAAGATGGTTAGAAAATATTCATGAAAATTTTTTAGAAGATGGTCAAAATATTTTTGACAGAACTTTTTGACATGAAAGAACACAGTTTTGTTAAAATGTTCCATGGAAGGAGATTTTCACAGCAATGTTCCTAACACGGAGGAAAGCTTTCTAGTCACTTTCAGGAGAAAAAAAAAAAAAAAAAAAAAAAGAGAGAGAGAGAAAAGGTTTGGCCAAAACCATCAGTTTTTCTATTTGGGATTGGAACAGTAGTCATTTCTTCTTGTGAAAGCACCATTGGTTTGGGTGAACTTGTCTTCCTTCCAAGGCAGAATAAAGAAAAATTTCAGACACCTGGAAGCTGTCATGAGATGGGAATGTCCTTGCTGGAACAAATAAGAGGTAACTCCTGAGAACACAGGGTCCTACAGTTCCCAACTGCAGCCCTCCATGGAGGAACCTCACGGAAGTAGACTACTGAGCCAGCTTTACAGAGCAGCGGCCACTGGGAAGGCATTGCTTCACATTCACTGATTTATGCAGTTTATTTATTACCGACCGCTTTACGGACTTACTTGAGCTCACTTCACATTGCATATATTTGGCTCAGTGCATCATTAAAGCTTCTTTAACTTCTTCAGGTTTTCACAGATCTGTGACATCACCAGCAACGTGTTCAGAATGCCCATGGAGTTTCTATTACAATCGTGACTTCAGAAATAGATACAGCAAACACCACTTGAAAAATCACAGTTTATCAACTTCTTCCAAAAACTTACTGGGATCAACTTGCATTTTAACAAAATAAACAGTCATGCTTAGTCAGGTGAAAGAGAAGGAAAGAGGAGATGCAGAAATGCACTTTTTGTAATGTAGCCATTTCTAAACGTAGAAGCTGAATCTCACACACCCTGATATGAAACAGAAATTGTTGAAACCTTCATGCAAAAGGTTTCTATTTCTGCAGACCTAGGCTGTGCAAAGAACATCTCACTAAAGAGGCCAAAGGACTTTGCCCATAACATACACATACACCAAAATGCATCAAAACTGAAAACCAAAGAGTAAGACCTTTAATTTTAACTGTTTTCCCCGAATAACAACAAAAATCATTTTTAAAACAAGAAAAAAAAAGTTAAAAAACAAAAATCAATTTACAGAGACTGTTACAGTGCTTCCTTCATAAGAACAGCAACATGGGCTTATTGCTCAAACTATCATTTTCTCTAGAATGTTTTAATCTAACTGCAGGTTTGGGGCCCGGGAAGGGTTGCAGGTAGGATTTCAAAGGCCAGTAATATCCAGTAGGGTCAAAACAGGGATTTTCAGGGCTTTTCTGGCCTGTGGAAGCCTACCTCTATACTAAAAAACAGCATTATAAATTCATCTCGTATGTATAACAGCATACTAAAATAGACAGAGGATTTTCATGGATGAATTATTCCTCTGCAGGAAGCCTGAGTGAAGATTAAGAAAAATAAAGTCCAACATCTTAAAAAAGGAGAGTAATCTCAAATAGATTTTTTTTCTAAAAAAAGTTCTCAAATTAAAACCATGTTGATAATAAGTAGCATGCTGGTACAAATGCTCTGCCTAACTTCTGTGCAATTAAAGACTGTGCTGAAAAGCAAACTTCTGCCTTGCAAAAGACAGATAATTTAGACCATGCTTCAGAAATCACATCTCACGGAGCCTTTGGCTTCTCCAGTGTGCATGTAAATAAGGAACAGCAACTGCAGAGGCAATGAGGACAGTACTTGTACCGGTGGATGACTGAGTAAGCACACAGAGTCCTCCACCTCTCTTAGTACAGGCCTTTGACCCGATGGAAGAATGCAAAGACTCTTCTGGGGCCTGGCTATGAATATGAACCAAATATTTTCAAATCCTATTTTCAAATACTGTTTTCAAAACCTTCCAGATTCAAAACTTGAGCGTGACAGCCCTGGACCTCAGCGCCAGTCCTCTCATCCTCAGCATTTTGTTAGCAGAAGTTTTAGTCTTGTATCAAAATACAGCATCTAGAAAGTATAAAGTGTTTAAGTTTTATACGCTTCTGCAGTTTACTTAAGATTAATGCTGGCACTACTGCTTCCAAACATTTACATATTTTGGTTCTGATAATGAAGTGCATCTTCACACACTTTTCTTTATTGGGTAGCCATAAATCCATAGAGAGAGGAGAATCCTACAAAAGCAATGGAGGTAGCATGGCCCAAGCCAAAACAAATTCGTATCAGAGGAAACAATGGGAAGCTGGCAAAAACAACATGCAAAAAAAAAAAAAAAAAAAAGGAAGTTTATTGGATACATACAAAGAAAAGACCACCCTATGTGTGTGGCATATATTTGTGCTAAGTCTCACATCTTTTCTGTGATATGTATTTTTTTTACAAGGTTCTAAGCTTTTTTTTATGAGGTGAATAAAACACACAAGAGCAAAGTCTCCAGCAGTTAAAGGGCAGTAGTAGATGTCTCTGTTATGCATTTGCTTCTAATAGAATTCCCATTCACTTTCCTTGAACAAATCAAAACCGTTGTTGGAAAAAGTTCTTTAGAGACCAATGACCCAAATTATCCTCTCCCCAAGGAAGAAAAGAAGCATTAAATGGTTGGAAACCTGCCCCCAAACATATATGCACAAATTGCGTTCTTGAGCAAATGAAGTTCACAGTAGTTCCTGATGAAATCCTGTGTGATTTTGAGCTCTAGCTGAGGGACTTCAAAGTATCTCCTGCAAAAACATGCTCAAAATCCTACACTGCCCTGCGCTTTCCCATGCAAGCTTGCTTAATTTATCTTGGAGGTGCAATGCTTTCCCTCATTTGAGTTCAGCTAATTAATTTTGTGTAAAAGTCCATTTCAAAATCAAATGTTCCTCCAACATCAGTGAGAGGTCTACCTCTTGCCTAGCTCTCGTCATACCATTAATGATCTCTAATTTGAATCATGCTCAATGATTTAAGTCTTTTTGTTGTTGTTCTTGTACTCTGCTTTTATCAAGAGCAGCTTGTAGTTATGCACAGTGATTACGTTCTTCTAAGGATGTGGTAAGTGCAACAGGCTTTGGTTACTTCTTGTAGGACCTGGAAACCTGTCAGTGGCGAGGGAAGGATGCTAGCCTCCAATGTGTGGGAGAAATGACTAAAATGAAGCTCATGACAAAAATTAGCAAAAGAAAAAAGGAAGCTTGAACACATGGAAAGAATTTTGGTGGAACAAATAAGATTTGCTGGACCCTTCTCATATGATTCAACAATTCTGTTGTTACACTGCAAGCTGCAGTAATGGAAAACAGAACAACAGTTAGAGGGTGGGAGGTAAACTGAAAACAAAACAATATGTTACCTTGTAATGCAGAAGAGGTGAGGGTTACATGTTTATGGTGCATTAAAATGCATCACTCACTTGTCGAGATAAAAATCCTCTTAAAATCCTTTCAATCACTGTTTTCTTACATTTAATGTATTAGCAAAAGTTCTGCATTCCAAAAAATAATTCAAGATCTCAGAAAAGGGGACTACTGTCCCTCTTTGTCCAATAATCTCCAGATTTGCAGTCTGAGCAGCAGTTTATCTCTGGAAAATATCTATGCCAGGTTCAGAAGTAGATTCCTGTAAAACTCTGCTAACTCATACTTATGAAGAAAGCATGTCACCACATTTCCTGGCATGAGGGTCTTGAATCTGAATGCAGCTTTTAATTTTCTACAGCACAGTTCATTAACTTTCACCACCCACTTTTACTGCACTTGCACCACTTCTCAGTAAATATATCTGTAATGTTAACATTCCTTACCACTGTATTAAGAATCCTTGAATATTCATGGTTCTCATCGAAAAGATCTGTCTTAGCCGAAGACACCAAACTGCAGTCAAAGCTTTCACCTTAAAAACATACGTTTCTAACATGATAGAGACGAGGAGAATTTCAAAGAATCATTGGTGACTAAAGAAAAAGCACTAATTAGCCACTGGACAAAGCTAGGTGTTCCTCTTAGGTGGGAGTTTAAGAGCACTGGGTTCCAAAAGTGTTAAAACTACAAATAAGCAGTCACCTTCAAGTGAAAGAGATGAAAAGGCAAGTAAAAAAGAAGGCAAAGAAAAAAAGAATTCAGTGGTAATATCATGTTCTTCTTTTTATTGTTTGTTTTAAATTATCATTACTTCTTAGTATTTAAGCCAGTATTACTACATAGAGAGACTGGAGTTGCATGTTTTAGTTTTCACGAGGTATAAGGGACCATAGCAGAGCTGGGCACCACCAGGCATGGCTAGCACTAATGGTGCCTAAGTTTCACCTAAAGTGAAAGGAAAAAAAAAAAAAAAAAAAAGAGATCTCAGCCTGAGATTTCTAACAACCACTGTGCAAAACAGTTAATTGCAGAGGTGTGTCTGAAACCACGTCCCCTGCCTGAGGTTCAGTTCTTAATGTTTAGGTGCAGTGAGGCTCCTCTATAGGACTGTAGGGTCAGAAATAACTTCGCAGTATTCTGCAAGGACTATAATTGTTTTACCCTAACAATCTTTGAGTAATAATAAATAAATAAATAATAGCAAGTCACTACAGAGATGGTATTTCTCTTTCCTAGTGAAGGATCTCAAACACTCTCTTACCTCTTTTCTAATCCTAATTCTAATTCCATTTTGCAATGTCTAGCTTCAGAATGAAGAAATTGGTTGCACAAAAAAATTGGTTGCACAAAAAGATTGGTAGCACAGAAGTGCGGCCTCGGCACATGGAGCTGTACATTAATCACAGAGATCTAAGGGAGTTGCTCATATTCTTGAATGCGTCAAGTATTTAAGCACCATAAGAGTGCTATCAGTGTCCCAGGTGCCTAGGCACCTTGACGAAGCTCCCCTACAGCGCTCTCTGGAATGGAGGCTCCTGCATCCATTTAAGACTAGAAGAACCTATAGCATTCTCTTACAGCTGCTCTGACTCCCACTGAAGCCTACAAAGGCATTGCCACTGACCTCATAAGAAGCAGGATGGGGCCCATAGGAAAAGCTTCAGTATAGGAAATAAATTTTCTTGCCATGATTATACTCGGTTTACCAGACAGATAGATTAACTCCAGACATGATGGGTGAGAGATGAAGTTTGAATTTCCACCACACCCACCCAAAAGGAACTGCAGTAGGTTTCCTTTTATTCTCCTTCCCCTTGCCCAGCACCACCGCCACCTGTAAGAGGACAAATCTTAAACTCACACAGACACAGTTATATAAACTGACATTCCAGTTAATGGTTGCTTTGGAAATTCCCAAGCTATGAGCTGTCCTGCAATCTAGAAACTGTGGTTTCCAAACATGAGCTAAATCACAAACCACTGCACAAGGAGTCGTTGCGAACATTCCTTCTGTCATTGTTTCAAAACAAAACTTGTAATATTTTAATCTCATGACTGCAAGAGCTTCTCTGTTGTAGCATGTAAAGATGATCCAGCGAGTTAGGAAAGCACTTCAGCTTCTACCCCGCTTCCACTCGTTGATAAATCTGTAGTCTGTCAGAAATACCGGGAACAGAGGGCCGCAGTGGAATAGCTATTGGCTTAGCTACAGCAAGGATAAATATCGAGATGATGATAGAAATGCCCAGACAATACTGTCTGCCCTTCTCACAGGGCACAGGAGGCATAAGCTCTATGTTCTCCTCAGTTTCATGTTTATACTTGCATTCCCACAGGCAGGTCTAACCCCCTTCCTTTCTGTAGCCATACCATCGTGCAGCGAAGGATGTCAAGCTCTCTGGGTCTTCAGAACACTGAGCAAAAGAATCTGCCTGGCCCAAGGAGGAGGTCCACATCCAGAGTTCCATAATCACTAGGCTTTTACAGGCAGGATCCTCCTTGACTGTGTTTAACAGTTTTTCCTGCATCTCGCTTTCTTATAGAGCTCCATCTTCAGTGCTGGAGAAGAGTGTCTTCCCACGTGATATAACAGATTAACAGCCACCTGAGACAAAGGCTGCTACAAGATGTATCATTTAGCATCTCAGCAAATTCCTCAGATCTGCCCTTCGTTCTCCTGTAATTCAGTAACTCAGATGTCTTTGCAGGCTTTTTTTTTTCTTTTTTTTTTTCCTGACATCCTTAACAACTGGCTTCCTAAATTGTTACCTCTGAGAAGCAGGGAATTAATGACATTCTGCAAGGTTATTTGAAATGTGATGACATAGCACACGTGGGTGAAATTATCATGCCAATATTTTGTTAGCTGATGGTCATCCCTACCTTAATGTAGGAAAATCCAGAACCCTGCAGGAGTAATACATCAAGGTAAAAAGGGGAGGGTCGGAATAGAAGAAATTAATCTAAGACAATTATTTTTGTCCGCTGTTTCCACCTAGAGTGCCTTACGCGGAACTATTCTGAAGCAGTAAAAGACAACTAAAATTTTCTCACGTTTAATTCCATGGCGGAGTGCAAATGTCTGCAAAAGTAAAAATACCCAAGTATTTCAGCCCACAGAGATTCCAGGAAAGTGACGTGAGTTTGACTGATTCAGGATAATACAAACTATCAACTTGCTGAAGTTCCAGGACATAGAGAAAATTCCAGATTTTGCTTGATCAGCTGAAACAATTTAGGGAATAAGTTTCTCCAACTCTGTTGCCAGAAATTTAGCAAAGAATTTCATGTCAACATTAAGATATAGCTCTATAATTGAAGACATTGTGAGTCCTCCTCCCTGGCTTTCCTAGTAAGGTGATATGAGCCCTGGAGAACAAGGCATCTTTCAACTTTATTGAAATCTGGAAGCTAGAAAAATGCTCAAGATTTAAAATAGATTCAGGATTGAACAAAAAGAAGAAAAAAATAAGAGGCAAGCTGAAACAGAGGCTTTACTTGTTTCCATATTAAAGTTGCTTTTGTCACTTTCCTGTTCACAGGTTATTTCTTCCAGATCAGCTTGCAGAGCTGAATTTATTTATTTTTAACAGAGAAACACTTAGATTTCCACCTTACTCACTTTCAATGCTTACACACTGAAATGTGTTTCAAAGGATTCTTATAGCATTTTGTCGTGCCATTTTGTGTTATTTGTGTCTACCTATAAAAAAAATTAACATTTGCTTGGAGGGGATGGACACTCTTGTTTCATCCCATTAACCAGCTAGATGAACTCACCAACAATCAAGCAAGGGACTGACCACACAGTCCATCTGAAGCCATACAAAATGACATTCATAACACTTCGTATGGGGCAGTAGGAAGAGCCTGATAGAGGAATGTCCCTGTATAAATGCATTATAAGTTTAAGAAAGTAGATTTTGGCAAGGAATGTTTTTCTGAAGAAGTTTTCGCTGACTATGCACATCCATCTTTGGGATGGATGTGGTTGACCAGCAAGTTCAGTCCAGTCCCTGACAATTGTCCCTGGTAGGAATCTGCAGCTATTCAATTCTTCTTCTAAAAAAAAAAAAAAAATGACAAAAATGCTTTAAAGTTAGAGACTGGAAAAATAAAACCATGTAGGTTTCTACAGAGAAAGTGTGTTTTGGGGATCCTTTGATATGCTCTGTTTATTGTTGTAAGTAGCTGTAAACCACAGTCTATTTTCATTGTTGCTCTGATCCGAGTTGCACATCTGGCTGTCAGTGTTAATGTCAGCTTGGTGGGAGACTTCTCCAGAGATCTGTGCATGATAAATAAGTTTTATGCAGCATGGTGCACAGGTCTGGGAGTTCTTTCTTTCTAACCTTACGCTGAAGGCTCATAACGAAAGCACAGAGACTCATTAACAGCATCCAAGGTTTCCAGCTAGGCCCAAAGTTCCCTAGCACACACACAGCTTTCAGAAAAATGAGCAAGCAGCATGCCAGTTTGGTCTTTGTTAACCACTTTGACCATAACCTTATTTGTTTGCCCATGTCCAATAAAATAGCACATTTTAGTGGTCAACCCTGCTGTTGTCTCCCCACAGGTCCTGTGGAAATGTCTGATGCACAAAGGCACTTGGATTGTCTGAAGATTAGCAGCTCTATTGTGCCTTACCTAACCGCTTGCTGGTAAATACGGAGGTAACAGAAAGTGGAGATACTAAGCAGTGACCTGCTCAGTAGCCTCAACATACCATTTTACATCCCTGTTGTGCTGCTGGAAGCAAAATAAGGGAAAGCCAAAAGTTTGTCTCACTGAGCACGGCAGAAGCTGTACACTCCTACAAAAGCCTAAGCTTACCTCAATCCCACAGCTACTTCACTGGGTAATTTAGGCATCTCCTGTAACAACTTATTCATATCATTACAACACCTGAGCAGGCTGTCCCACCCTAAAAACTGAGACTCACTCAGCTGACTTACATCGCTACTTTCCAGAGTCTTGTTCACTGAGAGAAACAAAAAAGAGAGAAAAAACAAGAGAGAAAGAAAGAGGAAAAGAAAAAGAAAAAAGCAGGTCCCATGCCCACAGAGTCATTCACGCAAGGATCTGTATATATCCACAGAAGGAGACTATTCTGCCCTGAAGAGCTTACTGCCAAAGGGGCACAATCCACAAGCAGAAAATAGAGAGCTGTAACACAGAGACGGTAAGACCCTTTTCCAGAAAAGTATTTACATCCTTGAGAGGTTCCAATGTAGGCTGGAATTTAAATCTGAGTCTCCACAGTTGAGAAACCAAAAACCTTGAGACACTTTTAATGTAGCTTGTGAACATGGACATTAGCTTTAGCTTTCATATTGCTCAAGATTTCCTGGGCTCTCAGTGCTAGGTTAAAGCCAGTGTCCTACTACCACATCCAGGTCTGTGTGCTATGAGTACAGCAGCACTCGTGGAAACTCCCAACATTCTAAAAACAAAGATGTTGAGTTCTAAGGAGAACATTGTTGGTTTTGAAACCTGCACTATTACATTTACGTTTAATGTGTGGATTTGGAAAATGGAATTAGACCAGAAATGTATTTTTAATGTGCTTCATTTAGTTTTGCAACTCCCTGCAAACCACACAATCTGTAATTTTATTTTCTGAGGAATTCTTTATTTTTATACGAAATTTGGCTAGATGATCAATGAGCCAAGATACTTCATACACTGTACATGTATAAATGAGCTGTAAATAGGCTCTTTCTTTCTTATGAAGAAGGGCTCTTCCAGTGCTTGATACACCATGGCATTTACTTTTGTAAGTATTTTTAACTCCTGGACTTCAGACACTAAGGTAGGACAATCTTCTGAAAGTAACCAGTAAGAATTAGTGTGAAATTACTTCAAAATAATAAAAAAATAATAATCACAAACATGACTGCAATGTGAAAAACATAAATAACTTATCTTGAAGAAAAACTACAAAGATGATGGAGGAGAATGCCAGCACCAATGCCAGAGTACAGTATGCTCTAGAAAGTCCTAAATTTAATCCTATCAAGACCGGAGTTGAAGGTAGTATTTAGAAATATCTTATTTCTAATACTGAATAATTGTAACACTGAATATAAAAATAATATATAAAGTATAATTATAATATTGAATATTATAATAGTTTATAATTATAATACTGAATCTAGTAGCGTAGGCAGTATCTTGATTTTAGAAATTCTAAAATGTTTATGAAATAATGTTTATGCAACTTATCTCGAGTAGACTGTTTTGATGCCCACGTACTTTGGGAGATTGAGTAAAACAAGCTTTAGAAAAGCAGCTATACAGAAAGGAAGAATCTACCAATTCATCCTACATCTGAATCATTAAGATCAGGGTCCCTCAAAAGCAACTGACTTTTCCAAGTCTGCACTTTTCATCGTGCATCAGTATGAAGAGAGAGTTTCTTCAGGAAAAGTGTTACTTAAAGACAAAGTTGGTGCTCAGTTTTGTGTTTTGCCCAGAGCTGGTGCTTAGTTTTTACCACTGACGTCTGACAGCTTATGTCTGATATGAATGATTTGTATATGCAAAATACCAGGGGAAATAATCACTGGCAGATAAATAGGACTCTAGTCATGAAAGAAAAATACAATAGGAAAGAGGTCTTCCACACAGTCCCGTTACACTGTTCCTTCAATAGACTGAGTATGTTTTCTTCTTTTTTGTTTCAGAAGTTGTGGATGAGTAACAGGCTCCCCAGGGAAGTGGTCACTGCACCAAGCCTGTCTGAATTCAAGAAGCGATTGGACTGTGCACTTAGTCACATGGTCTGAACTTTTGGGTAGACCTGTGCGGTGTCAAGAGTTGGACTTGATGATCCTTAAGGGTCCCTTCCAACTCAGGATATTCTATGATTCTATGACTCTAACATCTTATGCTCTCAAAAAATTTATCAGAAGTTAGTTCATGAAAGATGAAAAGACAATGGATTTTTTTTCCTTTTCAATTTCAATTATTTTCCCATTAAAAAAGCACAACGTATTTCTAAGAAATGAAAGCCTCAATGGAAGAGGTTTGGACTGGCAACAGTCCCCCTTCCCCCCCCCATACCAATAACTATTGCAATGAAATGACTTCTGCCTACTCTAATTGCACTGTTAAATAAATAAATTCTTTTCTCTTGGCAAAGCTATGTCACAGGTCTACAAACAAATTAGAGTATTATTATCAGCAACATTGACAAAGACCTTCCATCTAGTTCTATTTTCTTTCTCATTGATAATTAAAAGAATATTTAAAATGCATCATACCAAAGGATCAAAGCTATTACAAGTATTTCTATCAGGAAACATGCGTATCTTCTGCAGAAAGAACATTCACACACATGAAACAGTTGGAGAGTGGTGCAGCTCCTTAAGCTGTTTTTATGCTGTAACAAACAGAATTTGCAGACTTTTTTTTAACCTAAAACAATTTATAATCAAGTTTAGGATTCATATTTTCCCCCCCAAAAATGCAAAATATGACAGTGTTCCAAGAAACACTTAACAGTGGCAGTAGGATATTTGTCAGTCCAAGACGAGCATATGAAAGTGTTTGGTAAATGATGTGAAATGGAGACACTTTAAGCACAATGTGTTAGACTTAACTGACTTGCAGTAGCCTCTGGGTCCTACTGGCTCTGTAACCACCTGTCCAAAACCAGACTGACTGCTGCAGATGAGCAATGTTAAGCAGAAATCAACATACCCATTTTGGCACCAAATACAATTTGCCAATGTAGTACCCTCCTTTGCAAAAACTACAAAAAACAGTATGAGACGATGAAAGGGAAAGGAAGAGGTTTAAATAAGCAACATTTCATGGAACACTGGAAATTTTAATTTTGCCTATAGCATCATAACTACTTCAGCAAAATTTTACATAAGAGAACAGCTGTGTTAACTATGCCTCATAAATTAAAATAGTACCTCATTAGCTCCATTGATTCTTTCAAAATTCCTTTTCCCCTTCAACTTTGCATTACCACCATAAGATGATACTTTTGCAATGTCAGAATGAAACAGAATGCCAGTAAAAGTGTAACAGAGACGTTGCCAAGACTAGCAAAGTTCAATGAATCCTGAAGCTTTTTCTGATCTAATTCCAGCTTATAAATGGTCAAGGCTTTGCAAATTTTATGGGCCATCTGCAGGCCTGAGACAATTTATGTCCTCAGTATTACAGCAGATCTTTAAACCCTTTTTTCTTGAAAAAAACAAACATAATTTTTTTGCATAGCAAAACTCTTCTTTTCTTATACTCAATTCCATAAATATACAATAAAAACTGATGTCTTTTCACACTTTTTAATATGTGGTGTTCTTCCATGGTTCTGCAATGCATTGAGGCATTTTTAATCTTCTCTCTTCTGCCTTTTCCTATCTCCTTTCAACCTCAGCAGAGGAGCAGTGAATAAGGTCTTTTCAGGGTACAGTGAGAAGTGACCTGAACCTTTATCCAAACCGCAAGCCAAAATGCTTGTGGTTTGACAAAGTTTGGTTAACATTTTTTTCAGGTTTTGCCTCACATTGGAAGTAAAAGTGACAAAAACTCTACTGAGAGAGGTTCGTTCTTATGAGATTCCCTTTCTGATTTTGCACAGGTGTAAGTTTCTGATCATCTGGCTATCCCCATGCAACCATGTGTTTGTGTAACAGGAAAAATAAAACAGGACACATCTTGTTTCTCTTGAATTCTTAAGTACTCCCAAAGGAGTCAAATTAATCAATTATAAAGCATACACTAACACAGTTTGTATGCATCACTCAGTACATGTTCATACTTTAAATTCTCAAATTCCTCCTCAACAGAGCAGTAGTGATAGTTGTCATGTGCTATACTCCGTAGTCAGAATGGAACTTATATTTCAATTTTCTAGGCATGTCCCCTATTTTCCCACTGAATAATCTATTTTGATGACTTGCTTTTGATTTTAATCCCAATAATTTTGTTTAAAGGAATTAGAAAAATTAGAAAAAAAGGCAGTACAAAAATATCCAGAGAAGCATAGCTAAGCTAAACAAGATGGTATTTCTTGGCATAAGGGTGCCACCTATTGTCATGACAATTGATGTCAGAAAAATGTTGAACAGACGTCTTTGGAAAGCACAGCCCTATTCATTCCTTCTTTAGATCACTTTAAACCTTTTATATAACTCAGCTTTGGCAAGATTATGTTTCTGTGTAACATTCATTACTCCTTCCATTGTGTTGCAATTCTGCAGAGCATGATGTTTACCACTGTGACTGATGGTGCCATTACAGTTATCCTTTTAGATGAGATTTTTGTAAGTTTGTCTGCTATACCTATTGCTAGGATAACAAACCAGGTCCCCAAAGTGCCTGTATACAATGATATCAATGCTAACACATTACATGTATTTGTCTAAGAACTTAAACATAAAATTGGCAGGTTTTTGAGTATATACACATGCATTTGATAAAAATATATCCAACAGTTCCCAACTTTCATGATTTCTGAAATTTTAAAAATTTAAACTGGTTTAGTATCTAAATTCTACTAGGGACTTAATTTGCTGAGGATTGAGGGAAGCAAAGAGAATGGCTAAATAATAGTTCTACTTAACCTTGCGAATAACACCACTATATCACTGCTGAATTTGAAGTGCTTCCCAACACTATTCTCCTGTTTCTCTGACCAGCTCCATGTGCAAATTTGGTAACCTTGTGAAGCACAGTTTTCAGGTACAAAAGTATTGATGGCATCCTTGTGTGCTGACCTAGTAACAACAAAATATACCAGCTCTGCTTTAGACCTTTGCTTCAAACTTGAAGATTAGGTTTCAGTGGAATTCCAGCAGCTCAAAACACTGAACTTTTGACTATTTTCAATTTTCATAGTGTATAACTTAGGTCAGGTTTGCTTGAAACTTTTCCCGGGATGCAGAATGAAGCATTTTATTTCTTTTCCTGAACAAAATACTATACCATTCAGCCATTTGCTTCTATAACCCACCTCAAGAAGTATAAAAATGCAAAATAAAAGATATACTTGTGTTCTTGAAGCTACCAGAAATACAAAAACAATCAACTGGGAGAAAAGGCATGTATAAAAATAATCTGTGGCTCATTAATATGGGAACTGCTAATAACTACATAGAGAAGCTACAAGGTGTATAAATGAGTGTACTTTTATTTAAAAAGAAGTGCAACCTCCTGTAGTTATTTTTTGTGGACACTCACCTTTATACAGTAGTCTTCAATAATGGATAACAACTGTTGAACAGTCAGACCATGCAGCTGCTGCCAAGACCACAGAAACATCTATTTCCAGGCCTACTGTTTTGGGGGGTTTCTATGTTAACAAAACAGTGGCAGAATAAACATGGTACTGTGACAGATTATTATCTATGTTTTTGTTGTTGTTCTGCACATTCTGCAGAGGTATCAGGATACAGATGAATACCTGTCTCAGAGCATTTATTTGGTCCAGTATTGATTTATGCTAGATTTGAACTTACAGTTTAAAACTTTTTTTTTCTTCTTTTTTTTTTTTTGCCATCCCAAAGAAATCTTACCAAATCCAAAGTGATGCAGGACTGCCTTTCCCTGAGCACGCAGGTAGAGAGAAACGGGCCATCAAAAGTAGAATCAATCTGGAAAATACAAATGCCACAAATGTTGTTAACCTGCTTGTTGAAGATTATTTGAGCAGAAACAACGCTCAAAGCCCATGGCTGAGTCTGAAAAGTTGAAGCTGTGACTAGTGTCATCACTTTCTCCCTTCAAACCAAAATTCCAAAGGCCAGCATGACTTTGGTTCTTGTCTTCCAGGTATAGTTACTCTAAAATTAATATGGTCATTTCAGCTTCACATCCACTGTTCCAAGAAAAAATGTCTTATTCTTCATGGATAATGGTAGCAAGAGAAAGAGCAAAATGCTATTATAATTTGGCCACTATTTGTAAAAATGCTTTTCTTTTGTTTTTAACCTTTTTTTTTCTCATTAAAAAGGGGGAAAAAGTAGTAAAGAGAAAAAACAAGACCACAGAAATTCATTCCAGGTACTTGCTATCTACAGTTAGAGATGTCTAAGTTTGGAGCATCCTATGCCTCTGTAGTCAGCTAGAGGACAAACATCTACAGTCTGAGAGTCTTTGCAGCCACCTCCCAACAAATAAAATGGAAATTAAAATAACTAGATTGAGAACTTTCTGTCTTGGTTCCTGCCAACAGATAAGCTCTATGCATTCCCTAAGGAGTCATATAAATATGTATATATATATATATATATGTATTTAAGCCTTGAATAGAAATAAGAGGTTGTCTCTGAAACTAAGTCTTTGGAGGGTTTTCTAGGTAAAAAAAACAAAGGGTATAAAATTCTGGGCCTTGTCCCTCAACACTTTACAAGAAGTCTGTATCCACAGAACTAGTTTCAAGCCATCTTTTCACAGGGACTAGAGTAGCTGTAGTAGAACGCGCCAAGTGACCTAGGACTGACTTATTTGTCAATAGGCCTTACATCTTTTCAGGAGGACTCCCAGCAGGTGTCTCAGGTGGAGGTGGAGAGAAAAGGCACTAGGTTCCTTGAGCATCGAATGGCAGCCTCAGCCTTAAGGTGAGTATAAAGGATGTGGAAACAGATCAGCTGCCTAGAGATCCATATGGCTTCAACAGCTGCTGAAAACTCAGCTTTCTCCTTCATTCTCTGTCCTGACAAATAATTAAGTTTCCAGAGAGGCTGATAGAAAAGCAGATACCTCCCATTTACACCACTAAGCTCCTCTAGGTTACAGCAAATGCCTCCAGAAGCAGACAGGTATAATCATAGCATAGAACAATATGAAAAAGTATATTCAACAAAGATATTCACACAGGCCCAGTTCACACCTTTTGTACAAAGGTCCCTAGTTTATATACTAGCATTCTGCATTTATGTTTTAAAATCAGTAAAGATACATCAGCACAATAATCAAAATTATTTATATATACAATTATCATGGTGTAACTGAACACCCATGCTGAACTAGAGTTATATTACTGAAACTTGAAGGGTATGTGCAAAGAACACCCTAAAGCTGGCCTCAGTGGTAAAGTTATATATAAGTCTCAACACCACAAGGCACTTGCTTAGGTGGACCGGGAATGCTTTAAAATCTTTACTTTGGACACTTCACCTCTGTAGCACACTCATCTACTTTACACTCACCACCCAGAAAACCACACATCCTTTCAACAAAATTAAATATTCTCAGGCTTATAATTAACAAAAACACTGAGGGCAGAAGAAAAAAACAACACAAAACACACACAAAAAATAAATCTAGCCAGTAGTGCTTGGTTAGAACTTCATATTTATTTAGCATTGCCTTTGTTGGCAGTTAAATGCAGGTTATGGTCAGGTAGTGTCAGGGTGTTTTCCTTTATCAATTCTGCCAGCTCTAACTTTCCCCTCTTCTCCCCACTCCAAATCCCATTTTTCTCTTAGAGAGAGGGAAAAAAAGAAAAAAAGAAAAAAAGAAAAAAAGAAGAAAAAAAAAAACATCAAGAATGCGAACATGGATTCTGAGTCTCACACAACTTTTCCATCCCTTGAAATTCAACATGCACTTGTATATCATTGGGTTTCCGTTTGCACTTCTTGGCAAAGGAGAGCTTGGAGCTGGCTAGTGAAAAATCTATCCTTTGCTGTTTTGCTCACATATTTGCCTTAAAAAGCCAAAAATCCCTATATGATGTACAAAGGGAACACTCAGTGGCTTAGTAGCCTGCCTTCTCCATTGACTTTCATAGTATATACTCCCTTGAGTCAAAGCATGCACATCAATTCCCCTCCTCGTATAGTCTTTCTGCTCCACTGACACTGTAGCGTGATTGACACTGTCCACACCAAAATGAACAAACGTGAAACAACACCAGAAAGATGCTTCTGTCCGGTATTTCTAACTACAGAGAGAAGAACGGTCTGATTCTTGCCCTAATTCCTGACAGAAAATATGACCATGAGGATTCTGAAAATATGACCACAGCTTGTCTCTAGTACCAATGTCACCTGAGAGCTGAAAGCCACCTGGCCAAAGACCTTTTACAACTAAACAGACAGGAATAGTTGTAAAAATTAAAAACTGTAATAATATTCAATGGGCCTACTTGGTATGTGAGTAGAAGAAATTAATAAAGAGAAAGAGCCATCTCTAGCTAGCTTCTGTCTGCATTTGTGTATGCAATAGTCATGCTCTATGCTCCTTCTGTGGTTGTACTCAGAAATCTGGCACAAGAGCTGTCCACTTTGCTGGACTTGCCCCATGTCTTGGGAACCAGAACATGGCCTGCATACGTCTTTCAGGCAGGGAGCATGACTGGGAAAGGAGCCAATGGATGCTCCAATACAGATGACCATGGGACAGAACATACATGCCCAGTGGGACTTGCGACACGAGCTGATCCTCCTACTGACTATCGGTACAAAGAAGCCAAATCCTGTCATAATATTCTTCATTCTTACAGGTCAAGTTTTACCCTTCACAGCCTGGCACTACGTTCTGGGAGAAAGGCATAGAGGAGGAGCTACATGCCAGCATACGTTCTCATTTCAGTAAAGTCTTTGTTGGTAGTGTTCAGTGAACTTTGGGATACCCTCCAAAGCTACTGAAGATAATAGCAACCTTTCTTTTGACATGCCCAGGTATTCATTTGGGCTCTGAATTCACATTACATCAAATAAAAACATACACACTAGGTCTGATTTCTGCTGCTCCCAAAGTCAGTTATTAAAGTGGATTAAACTGGAGGTAGAGGAGCCCCACTTGGCAAAATCCCCGCTGTCTCTCATTAGGTACACTGCAACCTTGCAGGACATTATAAATTTGCTTCACATAAACAGTGAATAATCTGCTTAGCAGTAATAGCAGGAAATGCAAATACTCCCTTAGCCAAAGGAGACTAATACTACACGGCAAACCCACACTCCCCACCTTAGTTTGGGAACGGTTAAAACAGTATAAAAGTGTAACACCAGTGGATAAAGCCTGTAGCACGCTGTACAGCCAAGAAGCAATATTTGAATTCATGTGGGGAAACATTTTTGTGTGTTGCAGAGACCAAAACTCAGCCTTGAAGCCCCATGGGAGAGCTGATCTGGAAAGGCTGTATAATTCTGTCTTAGTTTCCTCATGGAGCTGGAGTACAAACAGGTGACGTATTGTGTACTCTGGACTTCTCTTTGGAAAACTGGCCTCTAAACCACAAACATTTGTACACAGTCTCACCCTCTCACCAGGGCCATCATCTGTTCAAAAAAAAAGTGCAGGAAATTCGGTGTGACAAGAGGATTGCCACACTCATTATTTTTGCTACTTACTCTGATACTGGGTGGGCTTCTTCTAAAAAAAAAGAAAGAAAAGAAAGAAAAAAAAAAAAAAGCCCCACTTTCTGGAACCTTGGGAATTTGGGTGCTCCTTTTCTTTCAGATTTTAGTCCACAGAATTACAGAGGGAAAAAAATGAAAACATGCACTCTAGGTTATTTTTAAACAAAAGTAACTTATTTTAAAACTGTCTTTCCTTTTAAGTCTTGGTCATAATATTTTAAGAGTTTATTGTGTGTGATTTAAGAACCATTACAAATAATAAGATTGTAGATCCCTCCCCTCTATATTCCACAGGTTACGATCCACACCATTTGAATTATCCAGTTCACACATTATTTATCATGTAATACTTTTCCTTCCTGGAAAGAACTTCCATTTCTTTATCTGTGAAACTCTTTTGTTTATTTTGAATGAGACAATGAACTACTTTTAAAGACAAACATAATTCTCCTAGGGAATTCCCTGTTTGCTGGAGTATTTCCTACACTCACACCAGCCAATTCAAACTGATTTTCATATATAGTTGCATTACCAAGAACTATGGATGCCATTCAAGTTATAGGAGCACTTTCAGTCCTGACTGACAGCCCAGTTTTCACCTGGTTTTGTTTTCCCATGAACATCTATCTGCCTTATGTGAACAAGCCATACACTGTAAGAACATTTGTTTAAAATAGAAAAATTATCTACAGATACTTAACATCCCCTGTGCTCGGCAAACAAAGTAATTCTATGCCAGTAGTCTGGCATGCCCCTGCATTTTGCAGTTTGTATGAAGCACACTGCATCCTTCTCCAGAAAGTACCGAACTAATGACCTCCTCTGTTCATTCCTGCCAAGTAGTAGTTGGCAAGTGAGGAACACGCTTCAGAGAGCAATGCCTTTTACTGATGACATCTTTACCCGTACAGCTACATTTTTGTTAATTTAATTGACCAAAACAAATTGATACTGGAACAAGAGCATCAGTTTGCATGTTTCAGCATAACATCATAGTAAAGGGGAACCTGCACATACAGATCCAAGCAATATTAGAAACCAAAGGTGAATCTGGAGGCTCTCACAACATTTGCAAATCTTGTAGGCACATCACAGCATTAAAAAAATCAAACTGCAAAACATTTCCCTGTATGAGTTAATTTTTTGATGTTGTACTATAACCATTTTTTAAACCTCAGAAACAGAATCACAGACTGCATGCAAAGGTAGATGATAAGAGCCTCAGCCTACACAAGCCTACCTAACCCTGCTGTGCAATGTACTGACACAAGCCAAGCTTGAGATACCAGGAGCTGCAATAGTCTCTCCATGTCACGAGGCATAGACAAAGCTTCATTGATGCTTTAGGTCTTCCCTGTTCCAAAAGTGTTGCTTTGGGTCCCTTCACTAGGGATTACTGACTTCTCCAACAGCTGCAAACAGGAATCCTTATCTACATCTCTTCTTTCTTAGGTAGGCGGTGTGAGCTACAGGTGATCTAGCCAGGTTTCACTGCTATATAACTCCCTCAGTCTGACTGGATTAAAAACAACCCTACGTGTATGTAAAAGTCCTATTTTCACCTGGTCACACTGGCTTTATTTAACAAGTTCTCCCACTTACTGAAAGCCTCACTGTAACTGATTTGCTTTTTTCCCTACAAATCCTCTGGCATTTGGGAGAGAGAGTTATCTGAGCACTTTCTCTTTCATTTTTGAATCTCCACCTTTAAATTCTCAAATTTATGGTGTACTTAAATGAGAAAAATCTCTTGCTAATTTAGACCTGAACTGCTCCCTATATGTACTCATCTTCAGTAGTGTACCATTGCCTGGAATGAGTGGATTCCAGCAGACTGGTGTCAGTGGCAGCAAGCTGAAGCCTGCTCAAAACTGTTTGCAGGATCAGGGCTTTTTAGCCTGGAATGCATCATTGTAAAGGAGAACAGTTTTCAAATATGGCATCTGCATTCAAACACTGACACTCACTGGAGGCTCTTAAACGCTTCTTTTATGTAACTAAAGGTCAAACTGAACCTCCAAATGTGGAATTTCTGACATCCAATTAAGTAGCCCACATTAAAAATTGGGCCAGTTTTTAATTATGTCTGGAGAATACATGAGTTCAGCTGAGACAATTCACATTCACCTCATGTGTTTGTCAGTGTTTTTGATGGTGGAACTGAATAAATATTCTTTTGCTCCACAGATGCACTGGATCAAGGTTTAGCTTGTTACGCATAAAAAATAAATCAGCTCATATTTCCTTGACTTCATTTTTCCAGCTTTGTCATTCTGTCTAGGAGCATACTGCACGGTCAAGCCAGGCATGGCTATGCATGTTAATAACCTTTGGAAAACTCTGGATACTTCTGTGCAAAATCCTTTTTACTTTTTTCCAAATAAATAGTCAAAGCACACCTGGTGAAAGATACTTTTCTATTTTTTTCCTCTCTCTCTTTTTTTATTTTTTTATTAAAGACTGTGTTTCAAAATAGGAGTTGAAATTAATAACAAAACAAAAAACCACCAGCCTTAAGTGGAACTGCAACTGTGGTGCTGCTTTTTAAATCAAAAAGACAGTGTAGTCTTCACAGGATATGGCTCCCAGCCAGTTGTTTAATGCTTGTAGGTCAATATACAACCAGCTCAGCTTCTGCTGCCTAATTGACAAACCACGTATCAGGCACAGGAAGGTTAACAACTGTGCTTTCTTTCACCTGAGAGCTTGTGTTGAGTCCCTGGCCCCTCAGCCCCTTTTTATTTTATCATTCACAAATATCTACTGTGAGCTCCCTCCAGGCACAACAGACTAACTGCATGCTTGAAAAAAATGAGACCCCTGGTAAGCAGTGGGTGTCTGGTCAGTCAGGAGCCAGGCTAGCTGTTCATCATGCTCCTCGATTTCAGACTGCCAAGGAGGTTTAGACCCACTGCTCCCAGTGTAAATTATTTGTGGATGAATGAACCAGAAAGAATTTCCTCCAAAATATTTTTGATTAATGGAGTCATGACACCAAATGTCAATGCATCACCTAGCAGTCTTGATACAATCCAGTAAGGTATTCCAGCTCGTTTGTCAGTTACCTAAGATTTAACGTAAGTATCTCTTTGCAAAAACAAACATTAAGAATCTTTACAGAAAACAGTTCCCCAAAACACCAACAAATGAGTAACCTTCCTTTTCCTATGTGTTGTGTTTTTATTTTTCCTCTCCCCTCTGGTTTTACTCCCTGTTTAAAGGCAGCAAACACACATTAAAGGCTGGATTCCTGGAAGAAGGCACCTGAATAAAGACTGAGAAGAGAAAAATATTGACAAGACCCAGATATACCTGCTATTGCCCAGGAAAATCACTTTCCACATGTACTAAATGCATGCCCTGATTATTTCCCCCATGCTGTTTCCTCTACAGCATAGCAATCAAAAATAAAGGAAGCAAACAGATGACACCAGATCCCCATCCAATATTGCAATACCTTCGCATAAATGGGGTATGATTCATACTAGATATTCCAGCACATTAAGGGACAGAAGAAGCTAATATTATTCTAGGCAAAATTCTTGTCCAGATTTCTGGGGATATTGCTCCTCCTGTACTATACTAGTAATCAATACCTTGTACTTCACTCAGATGAAGCTGTGAAAAAAAAAAAAAAAAAAAAAAAAAACAACCATCTCTGCACATGCTGCTTCCATTAATGCTGAACGTAGAGCTGTCATCTGGAAGAGAAACAACCTGGTGAAGACTGACAGGTAGCTCTGAGTAAAACATCCGTCCAGCTGATGCTGAACTATACCCTGTGTTGCAAAGATGTAATGAGTTTTATTCCCTCAGGTTGAGTACTGTTTGTCTGAACAGCTAAAGCCTTACATTTCTTTATGAGTTTGATATGAACTTTACTTGAAGGAAACACTTAGTAGTTCCATTAGCAGCAGAGGCCACCTGCTTTTATTAGCCAGGAGAGACAGGATGTTGTTCTGCCAGCTTTCGCTTCCAGTATTTTTAGGAGTTTCTGAGCTTTGCTCAGTGATTGTATCAAGCTGAAGTATGAGGATTGTCCCCTCACAGATTGTGACAGAATTACCTTCCCTATCTAGCTCCAATGAGGGACGGAGATATTTTTGCAGAAATTGTGAGTTTGGGTCTGGATTTTAATTATTCTAAGTGAAACAACCTTCCCTGTATTGACTATGGATGACCCC
Organism: Heteronetta atricapilla; assembly: GCA_011075105.1. Lineage (NCBI taxonomy): Eukaryota > Metazoa > Chordata > Aves > Anseriformes > Anatidae > Heteronetta > Heteronetta atricapilla. The sequence goes on from CM021733.1 coordinate 5,029,768, forward strand.
TTTTAGGCCTCCTTTCTTGCCGCTAGTGTTTGTGCTACTGGAGAAATAGATCAGAATAGCTCCGTATCATCCTTTTAACCACCTGTTTCCGGTGGAAACATCAATTTCTTATCCTCAAAGGTTCTTGGAGAACAATGTTTTGAGGATATGGCCATTCAGCAAGGAACCTCCTTGCCCGCACTGCACAAGTGTGAAAGTAAAACAATGGCAGCAAATCAATCCATCTGAAATAAAGCAAAAGATAAAACACTGCAAAACAAGTCAAAACTGATATTAAACATTTGATGATAGCTAGCACCATGCAGAACACAAGAGAAAAAACAGAAGCCAAGTTTTGTGTCTAAGCTTCTTCTGTACTTTGACAGACAAACCCCTAGCCTGCTTGATGATCTCTTGCCTTCCCCCTCCAATTCCAATTTTTCCTATAATACGAAGAATGGTATCTTTAAGAAGGTTGACACTGTAAATAGTGCACAGATACAGGGGTTCTAACTTCAGGTCGTGTTGATTTCTGGCAGGAAAATTGCTTCAGCTTTGGAAACACAATTGTATCTTCAAAGATTTGAAGGCCAGTTGCTGTTTCTGCATGTTTGTTTCTTTTCCTTATGTGACACTGAGAAATGCAATTCCTCCTGTAAAGGGTGGGGGGAAATTCCAGTATCTATCATTTTGAAGGATTACAGTCAGTGCCATTAACTTGCAAATGCAGCTCTAGTCTAAATTACATTTTCTCTTAGGGCATTCTGAAAGTGAAACTCAGCATGAGACTTGAAATTAAACTGGATCAGGAACAGAAAGCTTGAGAATCTTTCCTATTTCCATAAAGAAGCTGAAGTCATTTTACGTTGCATACAACACTGCTGTATAATATATTGTCATTTGCTTGGAAGACAATGCTTGTCTTGTCTGAGTAGCTTGGAGAAATGGAATTGTTACAACTTACAAAGTTAAGTAACGAGTTTAGTTTGATGTTCAAAAGCTAGTTTTCACTTTTCTTAAGTTTAATTTTTTAGGCCTTCATACCTCTGAGCAATTTAATTTGCATGTAATCGTGTATTTTCTTCAGAATTATTCAGGTAGAATATGAATGGCCAACTGTTTTTTTTCCATCTGTGACATTTTTCACAGAACTGACATTAAAAATCTAAAGCTTAATTTTTAAAAGAAATTGCAGACAAGTTTCCAAATGCGTCTTTGCGTTTCTATTCCCACTGAAATCAACACTTAGAAATTCAATCATCCTTTCTTGTAATTACAAGAAAAAAAAAAATGTAAGCTGCTGCAGTGTAGTGCTTCTCAAGTCTGTGGACAACTTGAAACAGTGTTTTAGGGATGTGAGCTCCTGTCTTTCCCATTCTAGCAGTGTAAATCTGAAACCAAAAGATGACTGTGTCAACATTGTCTACTCTTCCCCTGCTAAGGATGACAGCAGAAATGCTCAGCTGAACTTCTGTAATCTACATTTCTTTTCCAGTGCCACTGAAAAACAAACAAAACAAAACAAAAAATCAAATCCTGGAACGTGCCCAGCAGCTGCCTGTACAACTTGTCTGAAACAGCGCAGTGATTCAAACAATTTATAGCACAATGAGAACCAAAAACACAAGGGGCAGAGAGGAACAAAGTCCTCCCAGTCACTTGAACACCTCCATAGCATCTTCTGTTCTCTTCCAAAGAAAAGCCCTCCTCACTGACACCATAGCCTAGTCTGATGTATGGGCAATGCAAAAGCCACTTTTTCACACAGAAGAAAGGATGCTCCATGAGACCACAGAAAACTCATCCCCTACCACTACCAAAATCTCAAACCTGACAGCAAGTAATAAATAAATAAATAAATAAACTAAAAAAAAAAAAAAAACTAAAAAAACTAAAAAACCTAAAAATGCATTTATTTGAAGCTCTTCCATTCTGGACCAAGTTTAGAATTTATGGGAAGCACAAAATACGACTCTGCGGGATGGATGTTACCAATAATGGATACAAAATTGTCTTGCTGGAGATATATCATTTCCACTAAGTACAATAGAGCTCTACACACCCAATTAAGCAGCTGAGCAAGATTTCTCAGGCTTCTGGATGTTCTTCTTTGAAAATGATGTAGCTGCTACTTAGACTATGTAAGGTGATGGCAGTGTCCTCAGATTTACTTTCCCTAGGATTTCAGAAGTTCACAGGCTGTAAACATAATTACATCAGTATACTTCTTCTATTTGGAAAGAAAATTTTGTATTGCTAAGCTGCCTTGTTCTCAGGTTGCTCAGTTAACTATTATGCCACTCTTGCTGCCTCTTACTCAGGCTGACACGGTGCCACAGTGGTAGCATTAGAAAGGTTTCTGCTGTCATGCTAAAAATAATTTCACATCCCTAGTCTAGGCAGATTTACAAGCAGTTAACAGTCTGATAATTTCAGTGGATCACATATTTGGTAGGATTTTGGAAACAATCTGTTTGTTTTCATTTTTCCCTCTTTTTTTCCTATCATTTATTCTCACCAGCAAGTGTGTTGAAATGTAAAGCAAATCTATTTTATGTACTGTTACAGCTTTTTCAAACCACAGTAAATATTTCCAGGTATTCTGTGGTTTAATTAACAGGTCATGGTCTGCTCAAAGTGTGTGCATAGCGTTGGTCTATTTGCAGAAGAACTTCACTAAGGAATGTATCTGTTTGTTTCTTCTCTTTCGTGAACGTAATATTTGCCATTACCTGGTGTATCAGATTAGGAGTGTTATACGAATATACTGATTCTGGCAATGAAGTTTGGAAGTAACTGTGTAGATCCTGTTTGTCGTGTTTCTATGGTTATTCATAAATATTATGGCCAACCTCAGTCAATATATGCCATTTGCAAATGAAATATATGTATTTTTTCTCTTGAATTGCTAAAAGCTGTTTTCTTTCAAAACTCATTTCAGAGTACTCCGAGAAATCCAGTCAACTTTTTATTAATATAATTTAAAGGATGCCCAAACACAGTTATTCGGTGCCAATGTTTTCATACTTGGACCAGTAGACCACTTTATGCATTGTTTACCTCTACACTGGGCTTGCAGGGGGGGGCAAGTGGGAGGAGGGGAAAAGCTGCACAAATTTAAAACAACCAAAAGGTCCTTTGGCAGTTTATTCCCGACAAATTAGTGCACTGCCTGGAGAATTAAGGGAAACCTGATCTGTAGCTCCAGTGGAAACCACTTGTCATCTATTGTCCAGATATAAGAAATGTTACTTTTCCTCTTTCACATATGCTGAGGAAGAAATCCAGCTGAATGTTTTGCAGGCATTAGTGGGCCACTAGAGACCAAATGTAATCTTCTCCTCAGGCCTCCTGGATGACACGAGCCATGGAATTTCACCCAGTAATTTCTGTGTCAAGCCTATAACTCCTGCTACAGCATCAAGCACAGTCATGAGAAAGACTTCCATTCTTGATTTAAAGACTTTCAGTGAAGGAGATCCACCGTATTCCTGGACAATGTTTTTTCAAAGTTGTTAAATACCCTTATTGTTCAAAATGCAGCCTTACCCCTACTTCGAATGGATCCTCCTTCTTCTAGTGGTTGGCTCTTATTACACCTTCATCTGTCTGAGTAGACAAAACTCTACAATTGTGCTCTTTTAACCGCTTAGAAAATTGTACACTGTGAGCAAGCCACTTCTCAATAAAGTGAAGAGCCTGAAATACTTCTGTATTTTGATGTAAAGGAGTGTTATTTATTTAATCTAGTTTAGTTTGTCCTTTAAATAGTCAGCATATGGAAATAGTCTGTGTACAAAGCTAAGTTATGATTTAATGCACAGATAGCTGATACCTGGTTTAGTCTCACCAGCATTTATTACTATCATCACTATTATTATTTTAAGAGTCAAGAACCCCTCCACATGCCCTCAACTCCATCCACTGTACTTGCCAATGTAACTGGAACAGATAAAATACCAATTATGGTTTACCAGTCAACATGGATGTCTCATAGGCAACAGAAGATCTGACTCTCCATAGACTTGCAAACATTTGATCCTACCTCCAGGAGACATCACTCAGTGTTGGAGTATCCACAAGCGACTCATTATTCTGTGTCCTGCCCTGCTTAGAAATTAAAACTGCAAAAGCTAGAAGTGACTGCTCATTTTCCCAACCTTTTGGACAGGAATAGAGCTGAGCAATAAAATAATTTTCTTGGAAAATCTCCATCTCTTTTCTTTTGTTTGTGAGTAGCTTGAGATGTTCTCAGATTTATTTGAGAGGACTTGTGAACTTCTTTGCCACTTCCCTCCCAGAATAATTTACGATAAGTTTTTGTTAACGTTTTACTATTTAATTTAGTACACTGCATTGTGTAAGTTGTTTACCAAAATTAGTCATTACTTTTTCTGTCCTACGACTGGGTACTTAGACCAAATCTGCAAAGGTCAGATTAAGAACTTTACCAGAAATAAGAAATGTTTCAGCCTGTGCTTAAGCTGTCACATACTCGTTAAGCTGTCAGTCTCGTGAATGTTACAGAACAAGGATCACGGGAGAAGAGGTCAGAACGTGGGAGGCACGTTTTGGTATGGCACCAAGTTCAGGATGAGAAGAGATGCAGCAAAACCCCATATGCAGCTGCTACGTAAATGAAATCCTGCTTCTACTAGCATTTCTTGGTTGTTGCATTACATATCACCAATTGCACTGTAAATATTCATGCTGTTTCATGTTTGTTTGGGAAGCATGGCTGCAGAGACAATGTGAAGGGGTCTGAATTGAAAGGCAGGTTTATACCACCTGCTCAGGAGTGGGTCAGGCTGTGGACAGCCAGCTGCTCTGTGCTGGAGTAGCATTTAGACTGACCTTAGACTTATTTAATAACATTTTGATAACTGGCATCTCTAGAATCAAGGGAGCAGAGCCATGAATTACAGCCACTTACTTCTCATCCCCAAGAGTTTGTAAACTGAGGATATCACTTCATATTTCTTATGTAAAAGTACCCTTGAAAGGTAGCATTCTTTCTACATTTAGAGCTTATTCTGGAACTCTCTTAACTAGTGCCTGAATACAGTTCAAATCCAGTCCCAGTGCTGACATTTGTGCATGTTTCTATCCAGTATTTTCTCAGGCAAAACTCCATTGGCTTTGAGAAGGGTTTTGCTTGAGCAAGAACATCAGGTTTGACCTTTCAATTGCACAGTGACAACTAATAACAGCTCAAAACAGATTTCTCTCTTTTTTTTAAGCACAATACAAAAGATCTTCAGTCTATTACAGTATGTTTGCTGCCACTGAAGCTCTCTTCTCCCCAAAATAACAGAAATAAGCTGCTTTATCCAAAGCTGCTTCAGCATCCGTTGAAGAACCTCTCCTGACTTTAAGAGTTATTAAATCAGCACCTTTCGGAATGCCAATGCTTGCATCAAATTCAGCAGCACAGTCAGAAATATCTGATCGTTATACATGTAAATGCAGCCTAGAGCAGCTACACATTCAATTACTTCTGTGGCAGAGCAAGAGTGAGAATTCGGCTCCTGTCCAGTCCTCTACCCCTTCACAAATGTTTTTTTCCCCTTTCAACCTTACGACAAGCAAGGGAGATGGTGTGGTTTGGAGTCCAGTCTAATTTATCTCCGGTGTAAATCTTGTGAATTGCTATTTAAACAACTGTTCTATAAAGCAAACCCTTTGACTGATTGGCCCCGTGTGCCATAGGGCCAGGTCAGATAGGTATCTCTTCACTTATTCCATGAATGTGAGAGGAAGGCCAGCAAAAAATTCATGCTACATTTATTTTTATTAAATTAGACTGTTAACTACATCTGACAACAAAACCTGCCAGTGAAAGGAGAAAGGTGACTTTACACTGGAGGAGACCACGTGAATAGTTGTAAGTTTATGAACTAGTCCATTATTTCATTCATCCCTTCACACTTTATTTTAAGACATTTAAGTCATAACTTCACTTTCCAAAACAGCCTGAAGTTCTCTCATCTTTCCAGTGGCTGAAGAAGAAATACTGAAGTATGCCCAGCTTACCCAGGTTAGCCCATGTGTTTGCCTTCAAAGTTGAACAAGAGGCACTTCACCTACTCTTTCAGACTTGCCTGTTGTTGAGGCCTGGGTAAAATTTCGACCTCTTGAAAGATAACAGCAAACTTTCCAGTAATGTAATCAGAAGCATTTCCCTCCTCACATACCCTAGTTAAGACTAGGAAACTTAAAAAAGAAGCAATTCTGAGCTGTTTTTTTCCTTTCTATAGTCAGGTAAGAAAGTGTAACAGTCATCATTTAGAGGCCTCATGTGTCTTAATTTTGGAGGCTGCTCTTTTACCAAAAACACTGCCAGGCGGGCTGGAAGCTGTAGCCTAACAAGGAACAGCAAGTCATAAATTTAGATCAAGTACTCCAGTCATCACATGTGGCTTGGGGGAAAACAGTTGCCCAAATGCTGCTGAGGTCAGTGCTACAGTTGTGTTGCATGGGGAGTTAAAAATGGAGCACAAAGCTATATGGGAGGGCAGATCCCTTTCATTTTTCTTGCTTTGGGTATGGTTTTTTTTTTCTGTTTGTATTTCACCAGAAAATCTCATGTTTTAATACTTTTATTAGTTCTAACACAGAGCTTGTACAAGTGTGCCATTATCCATCCCGGTTTGCTTTACAGACTGATGGGAATTGCCCATTCTCTCCCAATCTTGCTAGTATTTTCTATAGAGTGCAGATAAACCTTAGACAAGATAAACCTCAAGAACTGCTAATAAAAAACACCTTGTTCTGCTGTACTTTCTTAGGATATTTACCTGATTCTCTATTTTACATTGCCACATTTCAGGAGCACCTCAGTGCCCTGATGCATGAAAATGACCGAAATTGAGAGCACTCACTGTGTCCCATAAAAGATCCTACAGGTTTCCACCTGTACTGTCTGGGGAATGAAAAACTCTGCTTTGGCATCATTTTTCTTTCCTCCAAGTACATAGATCTGTGATTTTACGATCAAGTTACTTGATAGCTTTGTATTGTCATTTGGTATGAGGAATTTTACAGGGTTGGAGAGTCTTGAGATACAAGGACACTGTCAGTCCTGGAAAGCTCATGAAAGTAATATAAAGAGGAAATTTTTGTAATGTTTCCCACTAATGGTCAGATCCTTTATTGCCTTTGGAAGACCACATATGGCCAGATCCTTTTGTCAAATAAAGGTTTATTTTCAAGGCTCTCTCTCTCCAAATAGTCCCACATGAATGCAGCTATAATCTCCTTTATTAGCTTCAAAATGAGCCCTACGTGTCCACAACCTAAAACAGAGACAGTTATTTCCATTTTTTTATTTAACATCACTTACAGTAGCTACCAAAGAATAGACCACCTCTATGCACATACTTAACTGTGTGCAGCACCTAGCACAAAGGAGGTTCGTACTCTCTAGTTACTCCTGTAATAACATTCTTCATATTTTTCACATCTTATGAATTTAAGTTGGTCATTTCTATCTGCTCCTGCAATTGTTTTAGAACATGCAGAATTACTGCTGCTAGCTGATGGTGAAAAGGGTGGTTTTTTTAGAGCTACTGAGTGTTACAGTGAGGACAGGCTCACTGGACAGAGTTACAGAAAACAGAGTGCCTAAAATACTGCCAGATCAACTTCCAGTCTGAAGTTTGCTTCTGTAGTCTACTTTCTATTCCAAACTATGTTCATCTTCATGCTTGCAGTCAGACTATCTTTTAATCTTTTAACTGTTCATTTTAAATCTTGATATCATTATAACAACAGAACTGAATCACACTAAGGCATACATCTTGACAGGGCTGAAAGCTGTAAAACAGGAAGTATTTAAGATAAGTCTGTAGCTCAGAAAGTATCACACAGAGGCCCTAATAACTACTGAGCTGTAGAGTTACCAGTTTTGCCAAAAGCAACAGATTTCTTTCTGATCTCAGTGCAACTGTTTCCACACAAATCACATATGGAGACATTTTATAGGGGTTATGTTATCTATGCCTCTTCTGTTTTCTCCTTGCATAGATTCTTGTATTTTGACACTACTTCTCCTCCCATATAAATGACCTTGTAAATTAAATTTATAGCTTTATAACTGGGGTCAGATCAGTACAATTTGTTCTAGTTCAGAATACGGAATAGGAAGGAGTGTTCTTTAACAGTTTAGGAATGGAAACTGCCTCCACCAATCACTAGAATAACAAACTGGGAATTGGGAATCCCATATTTCGTCTTGGCTGGCTATGTGAACAAATCATGAAGTCTTTCTGTGGCTCCAGTTCACCCATCAGTAAAGAGGAAATCTGATCATTCCTGTGTACTTCAGAGGGAACTGATCTGCATTAAGCACTGACGCACTAACATAGAAATGACTATAAACACATAAATCTAGGTCTCAGTGGTAAACGGTAGAAGTTAAATCAACTCACTGTTCAGTAGAATGACTCCTAGCCTAACGCTCCTATCATACTCCGAGCATGTTAGTTCTTACCCATGCAGTACTCATCAGATACAGCTCTGGAACTGGCAGGCACTCAGCTTTATTACCATACGCATAGTATGCTTTATCCATTTCCTACAGTGAACACAATGAATACTGCAGACACCATAGTATTGTTCACTGTCAGAAATGGAAAAAGAGTTCTAGTAAATAGTTATGGCAATGACTGTTCGTGTATCAGTTTGTAAAAGCTTCATGAGAATGGACAGAATATTTCTCCAACTCCTCCCAAAAAGCTGACTTGCCAGGCTTTAAATTTTCATCACTTCACCACTTAAAGATGTACAAGATGCTGAACTTGTCTAATTTATAGATTGCTACTGGGTGTATATGCTATAAGTCACTGGAAAGTTATAAAGCAATTAAAAGAAGTACCAGACTGTATCATGATTACATAGAGAGAAATGTTGAAATGGGGCAAGCATCAGCAGTCAAAATCAACTAACAAATTCAGGTGAGTAACAAAATTCAATAGACAAAAAATGCACAGGCAGTTTTGTCACTCTGAGTACCAAGTCCTGATTATGGCAGTTACATAAAAAGCTGAACATGTTTTTTCTCTGTCTCTTTTCTACCCCTTCCCCACCCCAGACTATTGCAGCATTTTGGCTTCCATTTTCCTGCTAAAGAAGGCAATGTTTAGTAAGCAGGACACAAGACCAGGAGTCAGCACACTTGGCCTTTACTCTTGGCTGTGCCATTGTCCTGCTGCTTGACCTTTTTCATCACCCTGTGGAAACAAATAGCACCTCTGTGTGTCTTTATTTCTCTTCCTACACTTTGCAAGTCCTACGAGCAGAACTGTCCTGACATGAGCAGGGTGTAACACATAACAAAACCCCAGTCTTGGTCAGGGTCTCAACATCCTAAAATACTAAAATAAATAATTATTAGTAACTGTCCAAACAGTGCACTCTCTTGAGACAGCAAGTGATTGGCAGAGGAGCCTGTGTCATTCTTTCCATTTTCACTTCATCTTGCTTCTTCAGCTTTCAACTTTGTATGTTAATCTTACAAATATTCATCACAAAAGTAAGAGTCATTCATTGCTTATTTTTCAGGACTAATACTGGTGCAGTCCTCACCTAGGCAGTGAACTCACTTTTTAAATTAAAAGCTGATTTTCTGAAGGCCCACCCAGTCATGACCAATGACCATGCAATTAACAGATCATGCTGTTTAAACTTGTAAAGGACAAAAAGCAAACAGCAACCTGGTACCTTACAGCCTTTTACTTTTCCTTCTTCATTCCGCTGTTATGCTTCTTTGGATGTTGTTTTCAATTCTGGGGAATAAATTAAATGAAACACTCAAAACCAGTGTAAACAGAATGGTCAAAATAATAAGGAATTGATATCACGACTCACTGGAAAATTAAGCAGCATGAGGGTTTCACTGTAAAGCTAAAATCTCTACCTGGACATACCTGCAACATGACAGGACTTCCAGGCTGTCTCCACAGCACAAAGGTGTTCATTCTGCACTCCAAGCCAATGTCAGTTTGATAAAAAACCTGGAGGGAAAAAATTAAATCTTTGTTGCCATTATGATTTTTTCATTAAATCAGATACAAGTCTAGACATGTTACAAATAACCAGGAGGAAAGCAATAGGCAAAATACAGTTAAAATAATCAAAAGCTGTATGATATTTGCCAACTACCATATTCCTCTGTATTTTTATCACAGTGAATATAAATCATGGATTTATTTGTGTTCATATTTGTAAAGCGGGAAGATTTTTCCTATAATGAAGTAATAGGGGCTACAAAGTATGTACTAATAAGTATTTGTGTGTATATTTTATCCTATTGAAGTTTGAAAATGCCAATAACAATTGATTTTTTTTCCAAAACTACCATGAAAAAGAAGCCCTTACTTTCTTTAATATTTAACAACGATACAACCCAAACCTCAACCACAAAGTTCCAAACTCTGGTATCTCTTGAAAACTATATCCAAATAATCAGGCATGAGTGCACCTCTTGCATAAAGTAAGGGATATCAGCACTAAAGCCTGGATCCTCAGACTCTGCTTTAGAGTTCACTCTTGTTTAAAGCTGAACCAGAAACAAATAGGGCTGAATGCATCTGAAAACATACTGTTCCTCTGCAGTGAGGTCATCTCTTCTATTCCATTGTCTAGTAGGTAAATTGTATAACAGGAAAATCCGAGTTGAAATATTAAAACTGCCAAGGATTATGAATTCTTTGTTTTGCTTTGGAAACAAACGCACAGTAGAGACCAGAGCCATAGTGCAAGAAAGACATAACAAAGGCTTTGTTTGTAAGGGGATGGAACCACTGCTCTCTGGTCAGAGATGAGGTTGGCTGATGTGTTTTCCATAATAGTCAATTGAACAATCTCAGCACTCAATCCTGGCCAAATACTAATCTACTGAATTTATTACATTTGGGTTTCTAAATTGAAATTACCATCTGTAACCCATGTGTGGTAAACAGCAAAGAACATGTGACGAGAAAGAAAACCAGCTCGTGAAAAGCTGGGCAAATCCCACTCAGTTTCAGGAGTTCAGAGAACTGTGACACTGCACATTGAATATTTTCTTGCTGAGCAAAAACCTTAGCAGATTAATGAGGTTATTTGCTAAAAAACCCTCTGTTCATCTCTGTAATGGTCTGTGCAGCCCAGGTCTGGAAATGTAGTTGGTTTGACCAAAGCGATACCATCAACTAACAAAGCCAAATTTCATAGGAAAAGTGCCACAGTAGCCAGAAACAACACACGCACGCATACAGAAGACAATCATAGCTTAGAATTTCAGTGGGTTTTGTTTGTTTATTTTTCTGTGTGTGTTTAGGATATCTGTTCTCACAGTCATAAATATTCTCAGGACAACGAAAACTTATCCAATATTGCAGCTACACAATGTGAGATGGGTGAAATCCTAGACTACTAAACACAAGACACTTGGACCTCTGCAGGCCCACCATGGCACCCAGCAGTCTTGGTCAAGAAAGCTTCTGGTGGTGACTGTATGGTCTAATTCCTATTATTTCACAGAAAACCAAGGGCTTCAAACTTTCGTGTGTTTGTGTGTGTGTCTTTTGCATCTCTAATACATGCGCTCTCTTCAGAAAAACAGTTCAGAAAACAGCAAGTCTATTCATTTCCAGTTAAATAAACATGCAAGGTATGAATGTCAACCGGATGCCCACTTCATGCTTTCAGTTTGGTTTGTGCCAAACCATGTGTTTGACATGATTTCTGCGCAGAAATGGAAATGGGTCTGGGCTTAGTGGACACATATCACACTATACATGTGGACAAATAGAGCTGCAAATTACCTGTCAAATGGTGCTGAGTTAAACTTGCCTCAAAATGTTTTGAGAACAATTCTGTCTCCAGAGATGTTTTCGTTAGTTTGTTTTTAAACAACCTTCTGTCTAAGTTTCTGCAAATGCTATGAGTGAAAATTTGAAATATTTTTTTTAATGAGGGTATCATACAACTGATCCTGTAGCACTGATCCCAGGAAGCCATGAGTCTTAAGAAACACCCAGACAGGGTCTTCTAACCCTCCCATGATATCACTGCTTCCAGGTCATATTTCATAGCGAAATAAAAACAAGTAAAACAGGACCCCAGACATGCTAGAGGCTGACTAGAGCCCGTGCTTAGAGTCTGACATGAGAAGTGAGACATTAACTAGGGGCTGGTCATAAAGTCTACCTGTAATGTCAAAGGAGACGTGTACATTCAAATGACAATTCATCCCATCCATGGGAAGGGATGGGATGTCTCTGTAGGTGTCCATCTCCCTTCATTCCCTAGAAAGTAACTTAGAAAAAAAAGTTCACATTTTTAGTGGTGAATTGAGCCAGATTTTCTTTTTCTTAAGGCTAACAAAGAAAGACTTCCTATCCTCTATATCCCATTAAAAATGCCCAGAATCACTTCCTCAAGGTCATATAAAAGGTCTGTAGAAAAGCTAGGAGTTAAAACTCAGATATTTTTGTGTGTGTTTTTTTTTTTGTTGTTCAGCCCTTCCTCAGTCATGGTGAAGTAGGCAGGAAAAAGGTTCTCACTGCTTTCCAACAAACAGCAGTGGAAATACACGATAGATTTATTTCACACTTTGTGCTTCCTGTCCATTTCTCTGTGAAGAGAACACTATCCCTGTTGTTTTCATTCTTCCTGACCTAAGTCAAAGACATAGAAATTTAGTCCACTTTTCCTGTTTCTTTGGCATTTATTCTTAGAGACATTGTTTATGTTGCTAATCCCACTAGGGCCTGAACCTTCAACTGAAATCAGTGCAGGACTTGCGACCAACTTGAATGAATTCAGTATAAGGTCTTAGACAGAACTGTTTTCATGCAGAAAGACTCCAACTTCACAAATTACAGATCTGATAGCTCTTTGTTCTTTTCAGATCTGGGATTAACAGAATTAGGAATCCGCCTGTATTTTCTTCTATTTGACCTTCACAGATTTAAAATACCATGCTGCTTCCACCTGTTCAGGTGAGGCATTACCACAGAAAGAGCAGAAGCAGGAATACCTGTGTAGAAAATTATCTGAGAAAGCATTTCTCTAACTGTCTGGAGACAACGAGCCAAGTTATTTAACAGTGAATTATTACCAATGAAACGGCACCTAAAACTGACCATGTGGTAAACAGTGCCTCAGGAACAAAAGAGCCCATTAAATTTGTATCATGGTGATGAAGCAGCCAGTTATTGATACAAAAGCTAAGCAGAAAGAAGACATCTGTCATTTTTGTCTAAAACCTACCTACGTGCTTTCAGCCTTCTTAGGTTGTCCATCCACAGATTGTTAGGAAAAGATCTGATTTCCTTGCCCAAGAGATCAAGCCATAGCGTCCCATTTCCATTCTTACACCAATGTAGACATGGATTGGAAGTCCCTCAAGGCTTACAACACCAGCCTGGTGAAAAAGAGAAGTGCACAAACATCAGAATCACCACAGGTGGCTGTATTTGACATTCAAACAGCCAGGAAAAAAAGCCTGTGAGTTTAGTTCTGACTCCCCCGTACAAAGTGGCCTACGTCAGCATTACGTGTGTTTCTGACTCTTTCTTTAGGGCTCAAAAACCATTTAAGAATAATATAGATTTGTCCATTTAAATGTCACTTAGATATTTTTCCTGTTTAAAAAGAAATGCTTATTCAATAATGACAAATCCATGGAAAAGCTCAACCCCCAAATTATCAAATTATTTTAAATCACATTTTTAAAACAGTATGATGCTGTACATGTATTTATTGTCAAGCTCACATCAAAAGTTAAAGCACAGAGTGGAACAATATTGCTGAACTGTTACAACGCTTACCGAACTGATAACTAGCTTCTGACAGCAGGCCCTCTTCTACCAAAAAAATAAAAAAAAATAAAAAAAATAAATTATCATTCATTTAATCAGGTCTCTAAAAGGACTCGTTCATTCAGAATTGGTAAAGAGACGTGAAAAAGAAGGAAAATTTCTTTTCTTCTTACAATCCCTACATGAATAGGAAAGCCTGTTTTCCTCTTATAATCCATAAATAAAATGGAGATGCATAAGGACTCTGAAACATTGAAGTACATGAAAACCAGAAGCTGACCTTTCAATTCCTTTACTTTTGCATTTAACAATTTAGTTTTACATGCAAATACATATAGCTTTACATATAGTTTTCCTATATGTTCATTAACATTATCATATTTAAAACAACTAAAAAATATTTTAGAGGTTTTTTGTTGTTGTTGTTGCTTCTTTAAATTCAATTCCAATTTTTATCTAAATTCAGTCTGATACAATGAACAAGCAAAAAATCAGCAGGGAGCTTGTAAAATGAAATATATTGTTCATCCTTTTCTAGAATAATTCAAATTCTACTAAATTTAGAGAGTCAAGAAACCTAATGTTTTGTTACTTAACCTCTAAAATACAGATACAGGGATAATACCATGGCAAAAAAGGTCAGGACCAAGGAAAACTTTTAGTAGAAATATACTAATGAAAGTCAATTCCTCAAAGGTAGATACAAAACAAGTCTGAAGTGTATTATTCAACATGTTGTATCAGGGCATCATTACAGAATCACAGAATCATCTAGGTTGGAAGAGACCTCCAAGATCACCTAGTCCAACCTCTGACCTAACACTAACAGTCCCCACTAAACCATATCCCTAAGCTCTACATCTAAACATCTTTTAAAGACCTCCAGGGATGCTGCCTCAACCACTTCCCTGGGCAGCCCATTCCAGTGCCTAACAACCCATTCCATAAAGAAGTTCTTCCTAAGATCCAACCTAAACCTCCCCTGGCGCAACTTAAGCCCATTCCCCCTCGTCCTGTCACCAGGCACGTGGGAGAACAGACCAACCCCCACCTCACTACAGCCTCCTTTAAGGTACCTGTAGAGAGCGATAAGGTCACCCCTGGGCCTCCTCTTCTCCAGGCTGAACAAGCCCAGCTCCCTCAGCCGCTGCTCACAGGACTTGTTCTCCAGGCCCCTCACCAGCCTCGCTGCCCTTCTCTGGACTCGCTCAAGCACCTCCATGTCCTTCTTGTAGCGAGGGGCCCAAAGCTGAACACAGTACTCGAGGTGCGGCCTCACCAGAGCCGAGTACAGGGGGACGATCACTTCCCTAGCCCTGCTGGTCACACTGCTTCTGATACAAGCCAGGATGCCTTTGGGCTTCTTGGCCACCTGAGCACACTGCTGGCTCATATTCAGCCGACTGTCCACCATCACTCCCAGGTCCTTCTCTGCCTGGCAGCTCTCCAACCACTCATCTCCCAGCCTGTAGCTCTGCTTGGGGTTGTTGTGCCCCAGGTGCAGGACCCGGCATTTGCCCTTGCTGAACTTCATACAGTTGGCCTCACCCCATTGGTCCAGCCTATCCAGATCCTCCTGCAGAGCATTTATCCAGATCCTCTTGCAGAGTCTTTGAGCTGTGCCCTCGAGCAGATTGACACACGGACCATGTTTAAAAACAGAAAGGATATCTTTGCCACCCACTGCTTTTCCAGAAAGCAGCACAGACTCTCACCTTTTCGATTCCCCAGAAATCAAGATTCACATGCAGGCTTACAAAAAAGAATCATCAGGAGAAAATACAGACTGAGAGGCATCTCAGCAGCATGATCCTGGTGTACACCTGTCTTTTTCTCACTCCATCCCTGGTGCTGTCTGACCACATGTACTTCAGCCAGTTCTCTTTCCCCTCTCATAACCTGTTCTTCCTTTCCTGACACATTTTTTTCTAGCATCTCTCCTACAAGAATTGCTCCCAGTCTCAAGAAACTCTCAGAAGTGGAAGTCAGAGGAACGGTTTCACAGCCTCTGCCAGTATCTCATATTATTTTGTATGAAGAATATGTGCCCTGCTGCTCATAATGCTCACTCCCATCCATGCTGTGTGCTCACCTTAAAAGACTTCAGAGCTGAGTGCTACGCAGAGTTTTGGGAGGGGGAACACGGCAGCTAGACTGTTACTGGGATTTAGCTGCTAGAAGGCTCTGGGGAGCAGAGAGAGGTACAAAGATTGGCATTTGTGTATTTAAGTTGACGTTAGCATAATGGAAACAGCACGTAACTCCCATCTCCCCAGCCATCAAGGCTCTGTCAGCCTTAGTCAGCACCCTAACGCCCTCCCGCTCATCCTCCTTGAAGTAAATGAGTCGTTCTGAGCCTGACATTTCTTCCAGAGGCAAGCCTAGCAGGGTCTTCCTTCCTTTTAATTTGCCATCAATCAGAGATTTAGTACCTTGAACCATCCCATAACACCTATAAGGATTAGCTTCCAGCAGTGAAGCACTCATACTTGATCCAAGCTAATCAAATGTCCTTTAGATACTAAACCCCAGGGTTTAACAGAGCAAACCCAACAACCTAAGCAAAAATGACCTTCTTAGTGTGGCTAATACAGCCTCCTTTTTGACCCCTTTTGCCACATTTTTGGCTGAGACAAGATAGTTAAAGGCATTTTGAATGGGCCAAAAATAACACAGTACGTGTCCCTCTGACGCCACCAGACTATTTTATCGTAAGATGAAAAAAGCTGTTTTTAGACGGAACTGGACATTTTTTGCATACTACTAAAATGGGGATAGTAGATAACATTTTTATACTTTTATTTCAGCCTTTCCCAATGGATTTAGTAACCAAATTAAGGGTTTTAGGAGCTGATATTATAATCAAATGCAGGTCTGAACTTACAAGTCATGTATGACCTGGCAGTCAGGAGGTTATGGTGAGTAAGAAGGTAGACCGCAGAGAACCAAGGAACAGGAAACTTTCGGTCTAGTGTTGATGGAAAAGCTTTGGATCAGATGGATGCAGGACTGAATAACTTATTTCAGGCAAACAGCTCTCTCAGAACTTTCTGATCCTTTCATAGAGGAAACACTGAAGATGTATGATGTAAGATTTCAGAGGTGCACATGTTAAGCTGCAAAGTCTTATTCTGAGTGATATACAGCAGGATGTGTGTCTACGCAGCTATACAGAGTCATTTCCCCTTCTTCCATCCACAGGCTCCACTGACCAACTTGCTCAATTTCAAAAAACTTAATAGTACATAAAAGCTGCTACTTAGACAGCTCAGTCCCTTACCAAAACTGCTCTTTCTGTGCATAGAAACAATTCATTTTCTACCAGTGACAATTCCACAGACATCCAGATGATGACAATTTTTAAAAGGCAAAGCATTTCACTGGTATTAAAATTAATCCTTTTGTTTGTTTGTTTGTTTGGGGAGAGGGGGTGTTAAATTTCAACCTCACATTAAGTGTGACCTTCTGATAGATACTGAAGGGCAGTAGATACAGTGGGTTACAAATTCATGTTCCCAAAGCCAGTTCCAAGAGAGTATGAGGTTGCGTTGCCTTAACTTCAGTATTTTCCTGGACTCCAATGATCAGGATGTTGATTTTAATTCTGCCCACTAAAATGCAACACAAGCTGTCAATGAAGAACTTAGAGAAAGAGAAGGCTAAGCCATTAAGAGGAGCTGAATTCCTTGAGTGAACTTAGGCTTGATTAAATTTCTGAAAATATAATGTAACATTAATAACAAATTTAAACTTTGACCGAGGTTAGCTCTTTAATTTCCATTGGAATAAAAACATACAGATGTCTCTGGAGTAAAATGAACAAAACAAAAAGTATTTTAAAATTGGTCAAGAAGTCCAAATCTCACTAGGGAAGCTGTACATACAGTTCCCTTTTCATATTAATTGTAGGCATCAGTCAAAAAAACCATGTGTGATCAGTTGCTACAGCTCAGCTGATGACTAGTAACTTGATGATGTGCTGAAGGCCAAAATCTATCTAGAGGCAGCCTCCTGTGCTGGCTGATAGAACTGGATGATGATAAAAAGGATATTGATTTGAATTAGTATTGAGGGTGTTCAGATTAAAATAAAACAATTAAAAAAGAAAGCTGATAAAATCCAAAATACATTAACTTCAGGGAGGAGAGTCCCTTCCACCCGTTGTACGTTAGGCAAACCTGCCCTCTTTACTGGTACTTTCATTGGTAAGGCTTCTCATGACAAAAGTGTAAGCATCCCAGGTATTAATTAATTTGGGGACGAGGCAAATGCATATACCATGGTTTGTTGGTGTCATTGTTATTATTTAACTTCCACAAGGCATGTGAGAACCAATTTCTAATTTATTTATTTTTTCACAGATTAAGGCAGACAATTATTTTCCAGGAAATTATTAGATCCATATTGCTAATACTTAAACTTGGGTGAAAATCCTGTGATCTTATTAAAATGAATATATATATGTATAACTAAAAAAAATAAATCTCCATGTTATTTTTTATAACAAGACATTTATTTCTAAAAGTCAGATGTTAAGAAATACTGGATCACATTAAGAGGCAAAGTAATTTTATCTTCTTTCCAGATCTAGATTACCTGACCTGGGCCACAATAACTAAAGCTAATATCCTGTTCTATCATAATGTCCTGTTCTATCATAAATTTGCTGATATTGTTCATTTTTGCCATACTCAGCCTGCAAAACTTGCCTTAACATCTCAGAGAAAATATACAGCTTGTTTGGAAACACAGAAATAGCATGCTTGGATGTCGCCTCTCTGAAGCTAAGTTAGAGATTAATATAGATATTTTGGACTTTTCATTTTTAAAATCCTTCCTCATCAGAGCAGAGCAATAGTGCAGGAAGCCTTGGGGTGGGAGAGACAGTGGGACCCACACCATGGAGCATTATGCTGCAACTGGGAGCTGCTTGTAACACAGGGTTACTATTTGGAGAAGGGGGAGTTTAGTGCAGAAAAAGGACCAGAGGATGGCTTGGAACAGAGATCGGTGTCAAGGGGGAATCCTGCTGCGAGGGATTAAGTAAGCCCAGAAACTGCCTCTGTTTTTATTACTATTTATAATTATAAATAAATTAGAGTAATTTTTAAAACTTAACTTTCACAGCAAAATCCCAAGGTCATGAGAATCAATGACATCACAAACAGATGATTGAAGACAGGAAAACCTGCAGCTGCATGGGATCCATTAGCTGCAGGCTCCCATTCCTTGTCCTGCTGTCCACCTCCTCCACAGCGATCCTCACCATACTAAGCCAATGCAGTGCTGGCAAACGTAAGAGTAAACCCAGGTCCACAGCATGCCAGGACACAGCTCTTGCTGCTTCCTTGTGAGATCCTTTGGGGTTACTCCACGCATTCGTTCGGCCTCTGCTCGCTCCATCGATGGCAACATAATTTGGGATTGCCATGGGCACTCTATCATTAGTAGGGCTGGGATTAGAGCCCAGTACAGACAGCACATCCTGGGTAACAGCCATGTCTGGAAGAGCACCTCCGCTGGGACCCTAGCATGTGCAGGAGAAAAAGCCAGTACACCAGGAGACAAAGCCATGTCTGCTTTGAGCCATAGCAGGGAAAGAGCACAGGCTGAAAACAGGCATGACTGTGACAGCCCAAGTTCCCTCACAAATCGGCTTCTCTGCTGCTCACCTTCCAGCCTTTCCTGCAGAAACTCATGTTTTAACATCTTCACATCTCAGCTGTACTCCACCACTTCCTAGGACAGCCACACCAACCTGACAGATAATTTTCCTGTCATGTAGAGCATGCCTGTATCGCACATACCTTCACATCCACTTGAGTTCACCTTCCTTTCTGCACTGATTCAGCTGCCACTCAAACTACCCAGCTTCTGTAAACTTTAAAGAATTGTGTCTTTATCAGTACTCAAATGTGTTTTGTTTTTGTTGTTTTTTTAAAAAAAGGTTCTGCCAGAAAATTGGGATTCATTTGAGTGAGAGTGAAAAGACCATAAACTACCTTCAAATCACGACCAGAAGAGCATGCAGGAACTTAAACAACTTTGCTATCAATCAGTTTCATTCTTTGGAAAAAAAAAAAAAAAAAGACAACAAAACTAGCTCCTCATTTAACGCAGGCCCAAGCAATCATAGCTGTTACATCACACAGCTCAATATAATGCCTCACATCACAGCACTCATTACAGATAACATTTAATTTATTACCAAGAACAAGGTGCAGTTGTGGCTGTTCCTGTGCAATGTGAAGAGTCTTGGAATATAAATTACTTGTCTTAAAAGTAACCTGAAATTGGACAGCTTGCCATGAGCCCAGCTGCATGACAATCCTAGTGTGTTCTGCCTGCACAGGATTTACTGAAACAGCTTCATTGACAGTGGGGAAGCTCATTCAGAAACAGTTATTTTGTTTTTTTTCAGATGTGGTTTTTTTCAGTTCTTATATCTAAAGCAACCTGTCCACCAGAACAGCCCTCACTCTGCAAAGGGAGGCTTTGCTTTCCGTAGAAAACCACAGTTTTCTATCAGAAAACTAAAGCCCTCCTACCAAAATGCTTCTCGGCTTTTCAAAATGACAAAAGTTCACCAGAAAAATAAAATGCTTCTAACATTAGCACCAAGTGGAAATTGCCAGGGAGCTCAAAGCAAATCGGGCCCCTGTTTCCCTCTCTAGTCATCCCCTGGGTGTCTCTGTGCAGCACTAATCCCCAGATTAGTCTCCAGCTAAGAAATCATAACGTAGCACTTCACCATGAGTAAGCATTACAGTTCAGTTAAAAGTTTCCTTAGCGTTAGTTCCTTTGTAAGTGACTAATCAGGATATAACTCCAGGTATTTTTCCTGCCCTTTTCTTAAAATATAGTTAGTACACACACATTACAGTGGAAGCATTACTCCAGCTACTACCCTTACCAGTAAAGACATACATACACATGCTCCTTTCCTCCTATCTCTCCAGGGTCTTTACTAGCAGGTGCCACAGGTCCAGAAGAGCTGGATCCAGCTAGCAATGACTGGCACAAGTATCATCACAGCCAGTGTTTCCTTATTTTCTGTCAGGAAACAGTAAGTTTTCCTTATCTGCCTTTCAAATGAGTCTTGCTCCTGTGTGGACCATGAAATAGGACACAGGTGTTGATGACCCTGTAGATAAGAATATCATCTTTTAATTCCTACCACCTAGGATAACAAAACCCCAAGATTAGGTGATTTGCTACTTCTTGTTCTTGTAAGTGAGCCACATGATACTCGCCTGCAATGTGTC
The DNA here is from genome assembly GCA_011075105.1 of Heteronetta atricapilla. Classification (NCBI taxonomy): domain Eukaryota; kingdom Metazoa; phylum Chordata; class Aves; order Anseriformes; family Anatidae; genus Heteronetta; species Heteronetta atricapilla. Next base: position 5,050,820 of record CM021733.1, read on the forward strand.
CTGATCATTGCCTATTATTTAGCTGTCTGAAAGTAGGAAAAATATTTTTCATGAGTTTATGAGTTCATAAATTATTTCATGAGTTTATAAATTATGCTGCAAAACTGCTGCATTTTGTTTTGTTTATAAAATACAGGCAGAGATGTACAAGGTTTGTTTCCATTGAACAGCAAGCAGTGCTCTGCGGGCATTTTCACAGAAGTCATGAAGATGGCTAATTCTAGCAGAAGAGCCCAGGTATTTCTTTACGTTATTATTGAATGATGCAAATGAGACAGAGAGAGACTACAGATCAGCTTTTCAAAACAGTTTAAGCAGACAGGGAAGACAGGGACTTGACAGGCTTTTCAAAGGTCTCTAAGGAGTTCAGAGACCCAAGTCTCACTGATTGTAAGGCAGAGGCTTAAGAGTGGTAGGCAGTGAAAGCATTCAGAAGGACATACACATTTTTCCTGAAACTTCTAAATATAATACTACACAATCCTATGTAATACTTTGGTGTAGCAAAAGAAATAATGCAGATGTAATTTCCACATGAAGATGAAACATGAATTTACTGTAATCTTGGTAGGCAACGAAGCTCAAACCCTTACATTTGAGCAGTACGCTGTGGTGTTTCTAACAAGACTGAGAGCCTATACAAGCTGTAACTCAGGAGATACAAACGCTGCTACTTGCTGCCTAACTGTAATGTACAATCTGAGTTTCTGTTACAATAACAAAGTTTTTTTGGTTTCTGTGGCTAAAACATATTTTAAATGTGAACTGAGCTCAGAGAAGTTTTCATTTTGTCAAGACTCCAAATTTTGCTGTTTAATTCCATGTTCTAGGTCCAGCTGGAGCCAAAGGGAAAGCAGCGGGTATCCTACTGGCTGGGGGAGCATGAGGCACAACAGGACCCTGACATCAGCTGGGCTTTCTAGCTCCTGTTGCAATACAACCCTTTTCAGTTTTCATTTTAAACTGAAAAAACAGCACCTTTTAAGTGATCTTGAGAATAATTTCCCAAGCACTGCAGAGAACAGAAGACCTTCCTGTACAGTTCCCAGAGTTTTGGTACTGACCTTGTTTTTTTTTTTTTTCTTCATGTCAGCCCAGAAACAACCCATCCCTGTTACCACACAAGGGCACTTGTTTAATGTTGATGGAGAAGGAAATGTACCACCTACTGAGTCACCAATGCCACATCCTAAACACCTGGCTTTTGCCTTGCTGGGCTTCCACTTAAGTATGAATCTACCATGAGAAGAGCTGTAGAAAATGTCTATAATAAAACCTCAAACCACAAAACACCTTCCTGGGTGGGACGTACATTGTGATCTCCTAAAGTTCAGCAACTTCCAGAAGAAAACTGTAAACCCTTCCAAAGCAGCCCTGAGTTATCCATTTTGGTTTTGTCCAGTTTCAGGGACAAGAACTGCATGTCACAACCCAAAGCAAGGCATTAGTTTCTTTGAAGTCAAAAATAGAATCACAGCTCAAAAAAATGTTTAAAGCTGTACAAAATCAGTGTACAAAAAATGGTCAGGTCTGATGTGGCTTAGGATGCCACCCTCTTACTGTCACTACCTTTGTGAGAGTTGATCCAAGTTCATATTATTCTCACAAGACTTCCATAGAAAAATAAAATAAAATAAAATAAAAGCAGAATTCTTAAAGCCAAATTAAAAACATTTCTTACAAGTGAAATTGCTGTCTGCTAGACAACAAATCATTTTATGTCCACAGTATATCCCATAGTTGACAAACAAAGCTGTATTTTACCACCCTATTGCAAAACGCAGTACAACATGTTTTGGAAAATGATTCTTCATTAAAAAAAATAAATAAAATAAACATCATCTAGAGCAATACAGTGCAACAGGAGTCACATGAATGTGCTACATCCTGTGACTGGCTCTGAAGTATGGAAACAGTCACAAAGCACTTCTGGGCAGGAGGAAGCACACTCTTGTCTACAGGACATCAGCTCACAGACAGTCTTGCTCACCTTCGGTTTGTCCCGACTCACCCCACAATCCCTTTAACCCTACACCAAGATGCTCAGCCTCCTGGCAGCTCTCCCACAAGCAGGATGGCCTAGCCAACATCCTTCAAAGACATTTTCTGCACTGAGTGAGTGGCTTCCACAATATATATATATATATATATATATATATATATTTGTCTACCTAAAGCTTCACTTCCTTCCATATGTGCTACCCAAAGATAGTCCTGTGCTCCATCTCACAGCCCCAAACCATAAATGTGTGTTTTGAGGGGAGGAAGAGGTAAGGTTAGGGAAGAGAGTAATGACATAGAGTGACACTTATGCAACTCATATTATTTTTAAGTTTGAATTTCCTTGCCCTGTTTAAACTAACGCTTGCAACCTGTAGGTTTGAAAAAATATATATGGTGCAGGAAGTGTTTGCAGCAGCTGCTCTGTTTATATATATGCATATATAAATATATATATTTAAAGTACCAGGATCCATCTATTCTAGTAAGCGTGTCATTGCATAGGAGGGAGAGAAACCAAGTGCACACAGATTGTTCCAAGTGCAAAACCACCTCAGTACGCAGCACCAGTAAAACTGCTAACAGAGCCTCAGCGAGACAGCCCAGTACAGACTGGGACAAGCAAAGCCACTCCTGAACAAGAACACAGACTGGAGCCATTAATGATAGCAGGAGTGGACTTCCTTTTCTCAATGCACATCCTTTTCCAGTGATAAATTGATAGCAACACAGTCACACTCTAATAGGCCCTGCGCAGTGGGACTACGGCATCATTTTTCCCAGTAAGTACCCAGCAAACCCCACAGGGCAATTGCTCACCAGCAGAAATATCCTAATGAAATGGCACAATATCCTAATGAAACAAGTCAGCTTAATCAAGGTTTTCTGTTGTACAGAACAGGAAGATAAAACTCCCTCGGTAACAAAAGATTTCTCTGTATTGAAACTTCCCAATGGAAAATATATTTAAAAAAAAAAAATTGTAGCAACTTTTTTATTATTTATTTCAACACAAAGGTAAACAGTCCAATTCCTCTTTTTCTCCTCACATTTTCTCAAAACAAACTTCATTCTTCTGGGAGACTTACTGGATTTCCCGTAACTCTCCAATTTTTATAGAATAATTATTTTTATTGTCCCTCATGCCTAAAGTCATATTCTGAAATCTCAAAGTGCCAGCTGAAACAAATTACTCATCCTCTGCACAGAGCTCAGCTCTCCATTCCCTCTCATACACACGAGGAGCCCCTGCATGGGTCCATCCTTGCACACTGATTAAAACCCCTCAGTCCCTTAGAGAAGGGGCATGGACAGGCACATTAGAGAAGGGCAGGAAAAACAGCTCACGATCCTTATCCTGCAAAAGAAGCGTTGGCACCCATTTCCCACACCAAGATCAAGTCCAAAACTGCATTGTACAAATCCAGGAATGACGGGGGAAGAGTCTGGCGAGAAGGACAAGATGAGGAATGAGGAGGATACTTCCCACATTTTCCCTGAGCCATAGAAGGCAGCCTCCAGCGCAGCTGCACACCCTAACACCACCGCAGCACCCTCTTGCATTCTTGCATGAAATATACTTTCTATCTGCTAAATCAAAACATACAGACTACAACAAAGACTTCTAAATTTTTGTGTTTGTAATAGAAATAAGCCTGTTAAATGGTCCAATTTTCTCTGGGTTACAGACTAACTTCCAGCTCCAGATGCTTTGGATATAAAGCCAGAGCAACCTGGATTCAGGGGAATTACTTCACATCTCAACCTGACACCTCTCACGTTTAATTCAAGATGTGAGGAAGAGTCTATCACGTCTGTACTCTTGCTTAACACTTTGAGTCACACATTGCACTAGCCACAAGACAAAATTATTGTCTTTCCATCCCTTTTTCCTCACTAAAATGAGTAATTCCTCTCAGGGGGGCAGGCTTTCCTTGGTGTTTTTGGTTGGAAACAAGCGGGTCACCTTCGAACCAGGCTTCCAAGCAGACAGAAAAAATAAAATAAAATAAAATAAAATAAAATAAAATAAAATAAAATAAAATAAAATAAAATAAAATAAAATAAAATAAATTTTTTTAAAAATGGTTATCTCCACATACACCGGACTCACAACTATAATAATCTTGCAGTGAAAAAAAATGGTTGCATATTGTTATTTACTTGCAAAGGGGAAGCAGGCTGTCTTGCTCCTGGGCTCTGACCATCTGCAGAGCATCGGCACACAAATAAATAAGGGGGCAGAGCCAAGGGGCCCGGCATCCCCCCCTGCACATGGTTCCATCTCCTGCAGGGCCCCTCCTGTCTGTGCCAGGTCCCTCCTCTGCTGTCGGGTGACACACGTTATCCTTCTCGTCCTGGCTGATTTTTTATTTGATATTTTATTTAAAAAGAAAAAAAAGCCTCTACGGGCCTTCTCATACGCAACCTCTGCACTAAAGTAACCGTCAAGCTTTGGGTTAAAGCAGTGAAAAGACAGGGAGCAGCCTCTGTCCTCAGCTCACTCTGGTGCAGTTCTGTGCCAGAGGGATCAGGGAAGAGGCTCTGCACTCCAAGTGTGTTGATGCTCTTCCCTTCCACGATATTAAGCCATCCAAAAAGGGGGGGGGGGGAAAAAGTTCAATTTACACAGAATGCCCTAAGCGCCCATAAGCAGGACGTGCCAGTACTCCCAGCACATCCCTTGCTTTTCAAATCATTTTTCAACTTTACAGCTTGGTGGTATAACAAAAACAGCTGCGCGGCGTTGTCGGGTCCCTCCCCGAGCATATTTCTCCCTGCCCTTGCTGCCGCCCACCACTTAAGCAGCTTCTCGGCCGCTTCTCACAGCAGCGAGATGCCAAGGCACTGGGCTGGCAGGCAGGGACAACCTGGCAAATAAATGGCAAATGTTTTGAGGATTTTCCACAGGGGACAAAAGGCAACACACCACATCCACGCTGACCCCTGTTAACACCGCCGTGTTTTACAGAGTACCCCTCTGCACACGGGCTCTGCCTGCTCACAGTGTCATGTGCATGCTTCTACAGTTCACTCTGAACTCTTCTTGTTCCTCTGCTGCCCCTTTTTTGGGGTATTTTCCCTCATTTTTTACCAGTGCTGGAGCCCCAAATGCCAGGCAGAGTGGAATCTCCACGTAGTTCCAGAAAACCCCAGAAGGTTCTGGAAGGTGTCAGAAGGTTCCAGGGAGCTGGGGGGGGGTGGGAAGGGGTGAAGGAGGCTATGGGCCAGGCTGGCTGCAGGGACACAGCACTGTGTGCAGAATCATCGTTTCTTTCTAAGTTCGGTTTTTTTATATATATTTATGAGGAAAAGTAGCCCTCACCCAGCACCCTAAGCACTACAGTCTGGACTCACCTCTGCTCCAAGCTGCGGGCACCATTCTGCCGCCTTAAAAATCGCCAAGGAAGGAGGTGAGCTGGGGCTTGGGGGCCGCCCTCTCTGAGGGGCGCTCACCAAACCCGTGCTGCCAGGCAAACCCCTTGCCAAGGCAGCTACCCGGGGTGATCCCCCGGGGGGTGGCAGCCTTCCCCGTCTCCTCGCGCCCAGCCTTTCCCCGCAGCCCTCTCCCGCCACCTCGGAGAAGCGCGCACCTTGCCCCTGCTAACCGCTCCCCGCCCCCGCGGCCGCCCGGTCTCGCTGCCTCATGAGGAGAAGCCGAACCGAAAGGGACCCCGAGGCAGGAAACCGCTTGAGCTGTTTGGGGGGAGCATCTAATGGGGGCAGCGCTGTGGGTGCAACAGGATTTCACTCTTCCCCCTCTAGCGGGGCCAGAGGGCAGCCGCTAGTACCTCAGCCTCAGTTTTCTCCTTCTTGCAGAGCTCTCATACTCGGTGTATTGCAGCTCCATCTGCTGGTTTCTGTAAACTGGACACAGAGGCACCTCCCTGCAGGGCGGGAGGGAGCACAAGAGCTTCGCAGGTGCTTTTCTTGGGGTGCGAAGGCACTGCTTTCTCTTGTGCGTGGATTTTTCATAAAGAATTTCCCCCTTTTAAAAGAAGAAGGGAAATACCTCTGAGTAAATCATCTCAGTAAAAAGCCACCTCCCGGAGAAAACGTGAATAACTCGGAGTTTAGGAATTTCACTGCAGGCTCCTTCTCTGAAGAATTTAATGGACAAAATCTAGGCTTTTCCCTACTCCTATAGAGCAGAGCCTAATAAACTTTGCAGAGCCCTTGGGGAATAACTTCCTGTAGTGTCTGGTTCATTCTGGACGCTTCTGTAGTTTCCATGCATCTAACCCGAGCCGCCTGCCTCTAAAGGCATTTGGTTTCATGCAGTCCCACGCTGCTGCTTTCTGACCTGCAGTCCTCTGAAGGTGCTCAGCCTGGCCACCCGCAGCCGGCCGTCGGTTTAGGAAATCCTACCTGATTTTCAGCAGTCACCTGTTTCAGCCAGTTTCCTTCGTGGGCCTGATTCATCCAAAGAGTAAAGTCATGTTCATGAGCTTTATTCAAAGTTGCTCCTTGTTAATTTACAGCCTGGTGAAGGCAGAGGGGAGAGATTAAGATTTTTTTCCTCAATGGCTGGTTTGAGATAATCTTAATACAATTAGGAAGAAATACATTACTTTCAAATTACGGCATATTTGACAGGGGAAGGGCACTCACTTGCTTTTCTTCCTTAACATTCGGGTGTTGTACTGACTAATCCAGCAACAGTGGAGATTGCCAACACGTCCAGGAATTATTGTAGAACTACTGTCTTGTGGAAAACAATGTGACTTTCATTTTAACCCAACCTTTATTGCCCACAGCAGTTAAATGCAACAATATATTTGCTGTTTCTAAATTTAGTACAGTGTAGAGGAAAGCATCGCTGGCTTTTGTTATCTCTCAGCTCTATGCCCAGATCATTCAATTTCTACTTCTCTTCTTATCAATAGCTGTGCAGCAACTTGCAGGACAGAGATCCAGTTTCAAGTGGGATCCTGGCGAGGGAGATGAGTGTACAGACACCAACAGAGGCAGCTGATCACAATTACAGGCTACAGGTCTGTTCAATAATGACACCTCTAATTTAACCCTTTCCATATCTGCTATCTCAGTTGGTCTTGCAGCACTACCTCCACACCAGTCTGCAGCACTTCATGTTCTGTCTGACTGCTCTTGTTCTAACGATGAGACACAATTTTACCATTAGCACCATCACCATTGTAGCAATGACTAAACAAAAGAAAACAGGCTAGCTCTACAGTGTGTTTGATTTGAGAAAAAAAAAAAAAAAAAAAAAGTTTCCATTTACAGGGCCCAGCAAATGTCCAAGGTTCAAACAAAGTACGAGGTGCTAACGAACAGAGCCTTGACAAACTTTGTTTTCCTGCGCAGGGGCTCAGTGCATAATGATTTCATTCAGCAGCTACTGTTCAAGCATGGAAAGTGTTGGTAAAGAAATCCCACAGAGTTCAGACGACCATTTTCCTAACTTAAGCTTCCCCCTCTGCTCCTCCCCCCGTTTGCCTTTCGAGCCTCTGCCAGGCATAACATAAATATTCATCAGCTGATATTTGCAGTAGCTGTGAAGTTATGAATGAGGCCAAACGCCTTTCCCTCCTGCCCCATCTGCAAAATGGCAGCTTCTGGTCTTAGCTCATGGCCAAATGACACTTTCCAAAATCCCCAAAGTGCACTTGCAGGCTTTTCAAATTCAGTCGGGTTTTTAATGCACAAAGCAGAAATACTGTCTACCTAATATTTATCCTGGGATTACAAAAAAACATATATATATATTACTTTGCTATGCTTTAAACTTTGTGATGCCTTGACGTAATAGACAGAAGTGTTGGCAGCTCAAAATGTTGGTTGGTTTATTTCAGGGGACATGACTGCTGCAGGTTTCCTTTCTGAATCAAATACCAGACACTTGAACCGTTTGTTGTACAGAAAAGAGAAACAGCTTTTATTCTTAATACTGGTTTCTGAACCACCTGGGTGCTGTCAGAAGGAGCCACATGCACTGGAAAACACTTTTAATAAGACTCCTTTAAGCTTGTCTTAAACTCTGGATCCTGAGAAATGGAATCCCCACTGCCTGTCATATGTGCTTTTCCTCTGCAGATTAGCAAGAGACTGCTGCTTTACAAATGTTCCCTTCATACAAAGCCTAGAATTATGCTCTCAAACCTACTATGGGTCAGTAAGACAGGGAGGTATCTGACATACCCACACCAGCAAAGTCAAAAGCAGAGAAGCAAGAAAACAGTGCAGATCCTTTTTGAGTCTCATTAAGCAAAGTACTAATCCAGCCAAAAAGGCTGTATTGATGGACCCAGAGGAGGATCTTATCCAAAGCATCACTGGATCTTGGAGGCTTAGAAATCCTAAATCCCCAAGGTCCTAGTGTTGTTTTGATAAAGAGGCTCAGCATCATTCAGGATCAGGCATACTTCTTTGTAGCTGAAGTCCCACCTATCATGCAAACTTACCTATCTTGCCTGTCTCGCACTAATTCTGCCACAAATAAGAGGAAAAAAAAAAAAAAAAAAAAAAAACATTAAAAAGAAAGTGATAGTCTTAGTAGGTTTTGGAGGTGTTGTAATCATCTAATTTGATTTCCACCATGAAAAACTCAGTGTTTCACTCAACAGTTCTCCAACAATTTGTGGCCAAAATAGAGCATATCTTCTAGAAACACATTTATTTTTCATTTAACTGCTACAAAGGATGGACAATTTACCACATCCCTTGGGAACATTCCAACACTAATAACCCTTGCTGCTAAAATAAATCCCATACTTTGTTTTTCATACCTCCAGCTTCCAGCCACTGGATCCTGTATGTCTTTACTTGGAGATGAAAGAGCCTCAAAACTATCTCTCTGCTACTTCCAAACCAAGATCCAATCCTCTCTCAACCCTCTCAATAATCGTCAATGTGCACTGCTATTTGCACTGACACAAATATATCAGGAATTGCTGCTGTTGACACCAAATGCCCCATAAAGTTACATGCTGGTTGCTTTCTTGCAGCAAATCACTATATATCCAAAAATCCAAAGTTCTTTCTAGGCTGATGACCCCATTTCATCAGCATTTACATGCCACCATTCTGCTTAAAAGCTTCTTGTTGGGGCAATGGAAGCATCTGGAACTGCATAACGAGCAGTAACTGACAAAATTGAGATAAGCTGTTGCTGGCATTTACTGTGCTGCTGCATGGTAGGACAATCCAACTAGTGCCAGCACTGGAAATGAAAACAAGGAAAATAATAATAATAGAAAAATACAACACAGCACCACCTTCCTACAGTCAGTGATACAGAGGAGAGGGAATGTTCACCAACTGAGTAGAAAAGGAAAGAAACTTTGAGGAACTTCTTCTGTAGCCATTTTCTCAAGACAGCACGAAGGTGAGACTGAAAAAGGCTAGCTGTGAAGAAAGAAATACTATTTAGTATGGCTGTCTCCTGTGCAAAAATAGGAAAAAAAAGACACCTTTGCTTTGATGCTTCATATCATATGGCATGCAGACATTATGCTTTTTAAAAAATTATAAATCCTTTGGAAAATGTCAGACTGCAATTTTCTAACCATCCAAAACAACAAAGCTTGAGATACATTAATACATGGAGGCCCACACAGCTATGTATCTGAATACATATTGCTCTTCCTTTATTCATAACTAAAAAGCTTCTGGAAGAGAAAAGAAAAATCCCCCAAGGTAAATTATAACAATAGAGTTCTGAATAACAGACTCACAGAATCATCTAGATTGGAAGAGACCTCCAAGATCACTGAATCCAACCTCTGACCTAACACTAACAGTCCCCACTAAATCATATCCCTAAGCTCTACATCTAAACATCTTTTAAAGACCTCCAGGGATGGTGACTCCACCACTTCCCTGGGCAGCCCATTCCAGTGCCTAACAACCCATTCCATAAAGAAGTTCTTCCTAACATCCAACCTAAACCTCCCCTGGCACAACTTAAGCCCATTCCCCCTCGTCCTGTCACCAGCCACGTGGGAGAATAGATCAACCGTCACCGCCCTACAGCCTCCTGTAGAGTGATCAGGTCGCCCCTGGGCCTCCCCTTCTCCAGGCTGAACAACCCCAGCTCCCTCAGCCGCTCCTCATAAGACTTGTTTTCCACACCCCTCACCAGCTTCAATGCCCTTCTCTGGACCCGCTCAAGCACCTCCATGTCCTTCTTGTAGTGAGGGGTACTCAAGGTGCGGCCTCACCAGAGCCGAGTACAGGGGGACGATCACTTCCCTAGCCCTGCTGGCCACACTGCTTCTGATATGAGCCAGGATGCTGTTGGGCTTCTTGGCCGCCTGAGCACACTGCTGGCTCATATTCAGCCGACTGTCCACCAATACCCGCAGGTCCTTCTCTGCCAGGCAGCTTTCCAACCACTCCTCTCCCAGCCTGTAGTGCTGCTTGGGGTGTTGTGCCCCAGGTGCAGGGCCTGGCACTTGCCCTTGCTGAACTTCATACAGTTGGCCTCAGCTCACCATGCTGATTAAGAGATGGGAATTTGACCAGCAGGATTATCTATCCTACCCAAGCATTCTTCTGAGTCTGTAGTGTAAGCGGAGTCTCTATTGTAAGTTTAATACAAGGTGTCATTGACTCCAGAGGTACACATCTGCAGCCACTGGGCAGCTAAGAGCAGCAAAAAATACTGAATTTAGGGTAAGTCATCTCCCTTTGACAAGCCTAAGTATCCAGCCAGAAACATGGAATAAAATAAAATTTAAATAAAATTTAAATAAAAATTTGCCCTTCATACATTCTTTGAAAAAGTTACAATCAGAGAAATTTATATTAGGAAAAGAGAACTTGGTCACAGTCTTAGGAAAACACAATAAAATATATCTGCAAATAAAGAATAAGAGCTGGCAACAACCCACTGCATTTCCTTCCTGCCTACCGGCAAGTATATTCTGCAGCTTCTAATCCATGGCTGCAGGTTTGGGGGTGCCAGCAGCACCTGATCGAGCTCTGCTGTGTTGTGACATTGCATCTTGCTGCATCCCACCTATTGCCACCATTTCCAGCCTTTGCATCGCAAGGAACATTCAGTCAGAATGGTGACTTTTTCCATGACTGTGTTACAATTGGAGCTCTATAGACCACAGCAGCATCATGCACTTGACATTGCAGCCAAACTCTTTGTTCATCATGTAGGGCCAAAGATTTTCAATCACACCAGTAAGCAGCAACACAACTTAATAAATAGGTTTGTGGGCTGGATGTACCCTACGTTTCCTTGTTCTTTGAATGCTCTCTCTGTCTTCTGTAATAACTGACAATATAACTCCCATCCATATCAGAGCAATAATGGAAAAAGGATTGAGAATCAAAAGCAATATTTATCTTTATGGTAAAAGGGCCTTTCTGGGATAGATCAAAAGCATATATTTATGCCGGAGAACGACAACACCCAAATCTAACACACTTGAAACTGATAAAAAGCAGAGCTTGCAGATGGTTAAACTGTCTGGGTTTACTGTTCATTAGCATGCCAGTAAATTATGTAGGTCATGTGTGGTTTTGCAGTCTGTTATGCAGCAGTTATGAACCTTTACATAACTATTTGTGAGTGACTATCCATAGACTAACATGAGAAGACACTGTTAATGATGCACCGTGCGGTCTTCAGAGTTTCTCTGGCTCCACTGCGTAGCCAGAAAGTGTGGCTAGGACTGTCAGAGATCCCTTTTAGGCCTGCTGCACAGCTGTAGCAGACTTCCAGGTTAACAGTGAACATAAAATGCAGAGGTTGGGAGATGGAAAATCCAGGTGAGGCATAGTTTATGGATAGACAGCATAAAGAACAAAGAGGTGATAAAGTACTTGTTTATACATTTCAGTGTGTGTGTCATTCACCAGGGCTGTTTGCTCTTCCATTCATCCAAGAGCAAGCTCTGATGTTCAGTATTGGCTGTGTAACAGGGCAGCTTTGGTTGGCAAACATTGGCAGCGTTCAGAAGGTAACTGTACAAGTCTTGACAAACTAACAACAATCATCACGGCCTCAGCACAGAACTTGCTGCTTTCCTCCATCTGTCGTCTCAAAATTCCCAATAAAAAGCAACAATCAAAAACCTTGCATAACTGCAAATGTCACAAATTCAAATAATATGGGCCTGATATGGATGCACACAAAACTTGCAATTGAACGGGTGAAAACTTTGATGCCTCTTGGGAGGATAGAGAGAGAGGAGCCTGTAGGTTCACATTCTCAGCTGACAGAGATCAGTACAGCTCCGCAGATTGCAACAGAGCTATCCTAGTTCAAGATTTGGCCCTAAACATTTTAGACAAAGATAGCATCAGCATCTAAACAGATTAAGTGGCATAAATGATGTAATGGTAGGGGGCTTCTTTATTTACCCAAATGCATGACTCTTACAGCAGAATTTCTGGAACAGCAATCCCTAACCTCCCTGGTCACAGAACTACACCACTGAGCAGATAACAATGTAGACAACAGTACCTTACGGTCTTTGCCAGCCTTGCCTTTAAATTCTTTAGGCTGCATGCAGCCTGGGAACTGGGGACTGGGATTCTCTGCCATGACAATATGTGCTCTGTGCTCTCTCTACTGACACAAAGTGCTGCCCAAGCACTGTACACAACCTGTAGCTCATGCCAAATTGCAGTCTTTTCAGATTCCCTTGTCCCATCTAGGAAGCCTCTAGAACAAGACTTCATCTTCAGTACTGGGTATGCTAAGGGGCTCTTGAAAAATGAAAGGAGCTCTTACCTTCTGGCCAAATGCCCTTCACCCACGTGTCCACACCTTGTTTGGAAGTATTTGCAAATGGTAAAGACTGCCCAAAGCTCCCAGGAATGTCTCTAACTTCCTTGTGAGATCAAAGCTAAGGACTTTGCAGCAAAGGCTGGAAATGGTGGCAATAGGTGGGATGCAGCAAGATGCAATGTCACAACACAGCAGAGCTCGATCAGGTGCTGCTGGCACCCCCAAACCTGCAGCCATGGATTAGAAGCTGCAGAATATACTTGCCGGTAGGCAGGAAGGAAATGCAGTGGGTTGTTGCCAGCTCTTATTCTTTATTTGCAGATATATTTTATTGTGTTTTCCTAAGACTGTGACCAAGTTCTCTTTTCCTAATATAAATTTCTCTGATTGTAACTTTTTCAAAGAATGTATGAAGGGCAAATTTTTATTTAAATTTTATTCCATGTTTCTGGCTGGATACTTAGGCTTGTCAAAGAGAGATGACTTACCCTAAATTCAGTATTTTTTGCTGCTCTTAGCTGCCCAGTGGCTGCAGATGTGTACCTCTGGAGTCAATGACACCTTGTATTAAACTTACAATAGAGACTCTGCTTACACTACAGACTCAGAAGAATGCTTGGGTAGGATAGATGATCCTGCTGGTCAAATGCCCATCTCTTAATCAGCATGGTGAGCTGAGGCCAACTGTATGAAGTTCAGCAAGGGCAAGTGCCAGGCCCTGCACCTGGGGCACAACACCCCAAGCAGCACTACAGGCTGGGAGATGAGTGGTTGGAAAGCTGCCTGGCAGAGAAGGACCTGCGGGTATTGGTGGACAGTCGGCTGAATATGAGCCAGCAGTGTGCTCAGGCGGCCAAGAAGCCCAACAGCATCCTGGCTCATATCAGAAGCAGTGTGGCCAGCAGGGCTAGGGAAGTGATTGTCCCCCTGTACTCGGCTCTGGTGAGGCCGCACCTTGAGTACCCCTCACTACAAGAAGGACATGGAGGTGCTTGAGCGGGTCCAGAGAAGGGCATTGAAGCTGGTGAGGGGTGTGGAAAACAAGTCTTATGAGGAGCGGCTGAGGGAGCTGGGGTTGTTCAGCCTGGAGAAGGGGAGGCCCAGGGGCGACCTGATCACTCTACAGGAGGCTGTAGGGCGGTGACGGTTGATCTATTCTCCCACGTGGCTGGTGACAGGATGAGGGGGAATGGGCTTAAGTTGTGCCAGGGGAGGTTTAGGTTGGATGTTAGGAAGAACTTCTTTATGGAATGGGTTGTTAGGCACTGGAATGGGCTGCCCAGGGAAGTGGTGGAGTCACCATCCCTGGAGGTCTTTAAAAGATGTTTAGATGTAGAGCTTAGGGATATGATTTAGTGGGGACTGTTAGTGTTAGGTCAGAGGTTGGATTCAGTGATCTTGGAGGTCTCTTCCAATCTAGATGATTCTGTGAGTCTGTTATTCAGAACTCTATTGTTATGAAGATTGCTTATCTCACATCTATACTATATTTCTGGGTTCAGAGAACAATAACATGCTGATCTAGCCATACCAATTAGAAGAGTGTACAATCCACATCCTGAATGTGTATAAAAGCTAACTTTGTGCCATATGGGCTTATTGTAGGATTCTTGCACCTTCCTTTGATGTCTTAGTGGCCATTCTTAAATATTAGACAAATCTCATGAGAAATAAACTTAACCCCAAATACCTGGCTCTGCGGGAATCTTTGTAATGAGCATAAAATGTTGTAAAACCATTCTGATTCTTGCTAACAGAAAACCCCAATATACAGTACACAGAACTAAAGCGTTAGCATCCTGAAGGGCTTGTGGAGAACCCAAGAAAATCATGTTATGCTACTGAATTATAGAGAACCAGGAAGAAATAGGAAGCCCACTGCAAATCCACCAGAAGCAGAGTTTGTCTGGGAAGCTGGCAGAGCATTAGGTATGCTCCCATTTGCCTCAGGGCCTCCCCCTTCTGCGAGGAAAAATACAGAGCTTAAGGGCTCCGCCGTGGCCCAGGTCTCCCTCTGTTCTGTAGTACATCAGTGGACCTTTCCTGGGGTTTCTGGGTGTTTGCAATATGTGATGTCCACCTCAGAGTTACCTGCCTCAGGGAGAACAGCGTGATTTCTATTTAAGACAGTGTAAATGAAATTTAAGGAAATGGGTTCAATCCTGTGATTGCAATCCTGTGATTGAGCCATGGTGAATCAGTTAGTCTCTTTATAAAATGGGGATAAAAACATTCTTTTCCTCTGCCTGTCAATTTAGACTTACTAGATTCTACTGGGTAGAGACTGCTGCTGGCAGCAAAGCATCTTTGCAGTGCGCAATACTGGCTTGACCTTGACTAGAACTTACAGCTGCTGTTGTCATAAAATAATAACAAATATTAATCATTGTCAATCTCGTTATATGAATGTCTTCCCCTGCCTGAACAAGCCATCTGTATGTATCTACCAGCATTGCATACCATAAAGGTGCCGCAAGTGCAATTGATTACTCAATAGAGTTAACTCCATGAGCGCCCAGCAGAATTGTTGCAGAGATGGATTGATGGTCTCAGGGCATTCCTGTCCATTTGAAATGATGACTTAGGAGCTGGAAGTCCCTGAGGGGAAATCAGACCTTTGAAGTCCAGCGGGGACAGCGTTTGGGTGCCCCTTGGAGAACTCCAGGGCCTGGAGAAACATGGGGCTGGTCCTCAAGGGCATTCTTACATTGACACACAACCAACATACCTATGCAAACAAAGAAGCTGAACTACAACACAAAGGCATTTTGCATCTGGAGGACATGTTCTTAAAGCAGCAAAACATCTTTGTTATGAATGTAACATATGTGGTACTCTCCCTCTGTTTGGCAGGAGATAAGAAAAACAGAAGCAAGGCAAAATGAAAACAAAATGGAGCATATAGACATCGTGAAACAATTACAGTGCTGTGTCTCATTAGTATCTAAATTTGGGATTGGCAATTTTGTTTTAAAAACAGTTTTGCTCAACACTTAGCAATAGAATTTAAAAGCTGACATATCTTGCTGTATTGTGGGCCACAGTCACAGATGGTGTAAATCAGTGTGAGCTAATGAAGTCAATGGAGCTTCTCTGATTTACACTAGCTGAGGTTATGGCTCAATAACATCAGGCTTGCTTTCTAGGATTGTTCAAGGAAGCCAACTTCTGTGTGTCCTGTGATGAAGTGGTTATTTATAATGGCCTTCAGTGTGGTTTGGAGCCAAATTTCCACATCAAAAGTAGCTTTATAAGAGATATCCTTACAGTGAGGTTCAGTGCAAAATCATGACTTCAGAAGGCAGCTTTCCTCATGCTCTCAGTATTTGATTTCAGCCTGAAAACCATTTGAGGGGCCAAGAAAAGCAGAGCCATTCCTGCCTACTTCCCCAGCTCTGCTTCATCTTTGAGCTGCCTGCATATCCAACAGGCCCCGACCTACACTGCCCATTTATCAAACCGAGTTACTCTAAGTGTCTGTTTATTTATGTTCAGAAATTCTCTGTAAGACAGACAAGTTTCTTGCTTAACCTGAAAAATTGGGGATGGAGGTGGAGTTCTTACCAGTTCCAGAGCTATTTGTTTGACTTGGCCACCAGTAAAAAGCAAAATACAATAATGTGTCGCAGAGTTACAGCGAGAGGTGGAGGTCACAAGAAAACAGATCATGTCTTTCACAGCTCTTCAGCTCCAGTGAACTGAATTATGACTCCTATTATTTACTTACTGGATTCCCCACCCTGTGCACAGGCTCCAAACGTTCAAAAAACAGCAGGTCTCTGCTTCAAAGAACTGACGGGCTAAGTGAGGGTGTAAGATCTATCCCAAAGCTACACTAACTTCCTCCTTCACTTCATATCTGAAAGGTCAGATGGTCTCACAATCCTCAGCTGACTCCTGCCACCTTCTGCCTAACAGACGGCCATGCCTACAGCCCTGCACTTCCACACTTCAGCACTCTCCTCTGCTGTATGTAACTGTCCATCTCTCGCGGCAGATATGTTCCCAAAACAGCCAAACCTGTCCTCTACTCACAGACCACCTGCGTGTTGCTGCTCAAGATCTTTCACAGAAGCGTGTTGTTTTTTCTTAGGAGGGTGCTGCTCCTTGCATGTCCAGCTTTGATGTGCTCTACCAGATGGCCAGACAACATCACAGGCCCTTTCACTGACCTTGTTGCTTTGACACAGACTGTCTTTGCTAGTAATTGCTAGAAAATGGGCTGACCTGTTGAGATTCCAAACCAGAGCTGAAGCCTCTCAGCATCTCCCCAGTCATTTCTACATATCCTCTCTAGAGCACTGTGCTCTTCTGTATTCTTTCTGGTGGGTTTAATCCTCTACAAGTTCATGGACGCCAAGGAGATAACTTTGTGGGAACACTTCCAGAAACAGTCTTCCAAGCTGACATCACCAGAGAAATCCACACACAGGCTGAATTAAAAAAAAATAAAATCAGTAATGTAAAACCCTGCCTCACATCTCTGGCTCCTGGGAGATACCCCTTTTCTCCTCAGAAGTCTAGGATCCTCCTCATCTCTCTCACTCTCTGGTGTTGATTTTGGATCTTTCCTCTCCACAAAACAGTGGATAAATCTTCTCTCAGTAAGAGCTGTAATCTTCTTTTTCAGGGAATATCCCTGGTCTACTTCAAAGGTGGTTAGGGAACCCCGTTCAGTTGTTGTTCAGTTACCAGCCTCCAACATGGACTGTTTTGTGGTGGTGGTGTTTGTTTTTTTTTTAAGGCACCCAGCACATCAGTTGACTGCTGTCTTTCTGGGTAGGTAAATTCAGTGTCCCACCCTCACTGGATACATAATACACAATGCTACATATTTTTGGAATACAGACATTTTCTTTTGGTACCTGTGGCTTAACTTAAAGCAAAAAGTAAATTCAGAAAATAATTTTACAATTAAAACCGTCAAGGTACTAAAGCTATATACTAAAATATACTTTCTGGTTTTGCCTTACTTCTGTGCCTTGATTTGAGGACTGACTTGTTCCCAAGAGCTCGTTGAGTTCACTTGTTACTTCAGATGAAAATAATCTATTTTAACATATCCCACAAGTATCTATTATTTTCTTTAGTTATTTGCTTGTATTTTCTTCAGAAACTCCTCACAAGCTCCAGGAAGATCTACCACTACTCTGAGAGGTGTGATATGCTTTCTTCTCAGCTCCAGGTGGAGGAACTGTTGAGTTTTGCTTTGACTGATCATTTTTCAGCTTTTTAATTGTCTGAGGAGACTATCATTGGTCTTCCTGCTTTCTATCCTGAAGTCAAAACAAAAACAAAATAACTGTCTTTCGTTAATCATTTCCAGAAGCAGCTGTATTTGGATGTCTCCAAATCTAGGAAAATTCTCTTGACTGTGGACTATTTTGTTTTCTACCAGGCAAATCACTTTCATTTCTGTTAGCTCTGTCTTACAGCCTTTCAGTATTTGGCTCTAATTTTGATTTTTAATGTAACTGTATTCTTCCTGGGGTTGAACTGGAAGGCAGTCAGACAATTCTCAGATAACAAGCAGAAAAAAAAAAAATAAGCTCATTATCCCAAAGGAACTAGAAATAGTTAATTACGCACAAGTAACAAAACCAGTTTCCTCACCATCAGAATTTATCCTGGACCACAGAGTTACAGAACTTTTCTTGAATGTGGTTGGGGCAAAGACAGGAAACTGCATCTTCTAAACTTTAGAAATGGATCTTAAACATGTAAACATAAGATATTATGCCCCTCTCTTTTAAGTAACATTTATATTATCTAAAATAAACAGTCTTTCTGAAGTTAGGCTGTAATTGACATCTGACACAGTCCACATTGCAACAGATATAAGTGCAGTAAACAGTAGAAATTATGCTTCTCTATGCTCTGAGAAACATCCATATTTCTCTACACAGATAAACTTTATTTTGTTGCTACGCAACCCTCACACAACACACTACATTCTGCAGTAAATAAGAGTACAAATTTTACAACTGAAGGGCAAGCATGTGGCCTTTTGGGTTTTCTCCCCGATTGGAGTTCCAGTCCCAGCTTAAGTTCACACTGTAATATTCCATCATTTTATTACAGTGCTGCCTCTAAAGCTCAGGACGGGATATTTCAAACAGAGCAAAAAGGGAGAATCAGAATGCATGAGTTCTTCTGACACTGATGGGAAACAAATAGTGGAGACAGTGATGTTGGTGAGAGTGGAACAATGAAATCAAGGCATTTTTTAATCCTCCTTAAAAATGAACACTTTATTTCCAGCACAAGATTTTCAAAACCATTCTGCTGTGGCCTCTCTCCCTGCTCCCAGTAATATTGCCGTACCTGCAACAGGAGTGTGACAGATGAAGAGCCACTCTTACTTTCACTGAAGACGAGTTTTGTAGAGCCTTACCTCCTTTGTCTGCTAGCTCTGAGACAGGTTGCCATATGAAGATATGCCTATGTTCTTTCTCCTGTATTCAGTAGGTATTTGGACTGTTCCAAGAAGAGAAGCACATCCTGTGTTTATCTGATCCTCCTCATAAAGTGAATAACACTCATCTTTCTCTAAAGAGTATTCATGGAAACTGAATGGAGCCACTAGGATCTTCCCAAATCATGGGTTAATACCTCAATTATCCAAGTTTCTTTTACACATGGCTGCAAATCCTACAGACTCTCCCATCTTTATTAAAAAATAGAAAGAGGCTGGAAAGGGATGGATCAAACTCAGTTATACTTACAATCATAACACAGGAATAGTGGCCTGCTGGCAACTGAGTTTCTCTATCCATGGAAAGCAAGAAGAATTTTTTTTCTGATATGTCTGTTGGGGCCTATAGCCAGCCTCTGCCTATCAATTCTATGCAATAGGGATACAGGACACCACAGGTTTAACCAATTAATAATCTAAAAGCTGTCAGTAAATGAGTCCAGGTGGAAAACATGAATTAGGGCTCAGGCTGGGTGTTGTCAGCACAGTTTGGCAAAAGTTTTAGGACTGCAAGGATGTGCAAACACCAAGGATCTGATGCACATCTGACACACAAGCATAGTGGATGTCTGATTGCAAAGGACTTTGTGTCAGATAACAGAACTTCCCCAGTTTCACTTTGCAGCTCAGTTCTTTAAAACTAATGGTCCTCTGAGCTTCTACAACCTACAAGCCCACAGGCTTAAAAAGGAAGTTAAAAAGTAGTTTCTAGGGAAAAGACATTGTTCAAAAAGCAAAATTTAATTTTTGATCTACAGTGTAGTTTCTCTAAACAGTGAGCAAGAAGTATCTTTTACATTTTAAATTTCTACATTCTGGCAGCTGGTTGCTATCAGAACATTTCTGTTTATAGTTTCCTTTTCACCAAAAAATTAGTGGAGTTAATATTAACATTTGTTGCAGAAACACCTTGTAGCTTCTGTGTTGATCTTGCATAAAGATCGATCTCTAGTCACAACTACCAGCAGAGCAGCTTTCCATAAGAGTCTAGCTGAGTACAGAAACACCTGCAGAATTTGCTTCATGTACTTTCTTTGGCAAGTGATCTCTTACAAACGACCCCTTCTCAGTCAGGATTGCAGATGGAGGCCCAAAGAGCAACCAGTTGCTTTTTATTTGGTGGCATGCTTTCTGTACAACAGGCGAGGTGGTCACCTTCAGACTTAAATCTTGGAAAACAGTACGTCATGTCTTCGTATCAGTGTCCTGCTAATTTCTTCTACGCTGCGGCACCCTAGAGGACAAGTTACATATTGGTCAAAAGCCCACTTTTCTATCCCATTCTAGGCTTTTTTCCTTTTTCTATCACATTGAAATCTGCATCATCAAACAAAACCCACCCCCCTAGTGACTTTTTGGCCACTACTTTTGTATGGATTTATCACTTTCCTTATCAAAAACCTTTATACTTGTTTTTACTTAATCTACTCAGTTCCCCATATATAAGACGGGGTTAACAGCAGTCTCTTTTCTCATCTCTCTGCAGCTTAATCTGTTTATATTGCAAACATTTCTATCTCCCTTCTGTAGGTTACTATAGCACCTTGCACAGGGCAAGTGAAAGCTCTGAGGAAACGTGAGGCAGAGGTGGTTGGTACTGAGAGGAAACAAGTCTCACCCGTCAAGGCCATTGCCAGGCGAAACTCTTCCTTCAGCATCTGGAGAACTTCTTTTGCTCCTTCTTCACCCTAGGCAATTAGGAAACAACGTGCACTATTATATGTACATGTAGCTCGTGTGTAGATACAGATAGCATATAAAGAACATTTAGTGGGCAACGCTGACCCTTAAGTATTTGACAGCAAGTTTTAGATTATTATAAAGATCTGGATAACCACATGCATTCAGAAACCCTCTCTCTCACACACCCCCCTACACGTACACATATACACATGCACATACAGCAAGCCTGAACAGCTAGTTTAGGTATCTAAAAACATAAGTTTGAGATTTTTGTGACTTACTTGATAAACCAAGCCCCAGACAAGAGGCCTTCCGATGAATACAGCTTTGGCACCCAGGGCTAATGCTTTGAGAATATCTGTGCCTTTTCTTACACCACCGTCCAGGAACACCTCTACCTTCCCCTCCACAGCCTCAACAATTTCAGGCAAGACATCAATCTAGAAGAGTGAAACCAGGAATACAGCTTGTACGCTTCTGCAGCACAATTTATTTTTTGAATTCAAGCTTTAAAAAAAAAGCTAAATGAATAATTGCTTGCCTAATTGTATGCACAAATAATACAGCTTTGCGTTCAAAAACTGAAGTGACTTATAGTGTATTAGTGGATACATAAAAAGGTCAAATTTACTTGGAAAGTCACATAAATAAAATGAGAATCAGCAGGACCACATAAAACGCCCATCTAATCCCATGACACGTATCCAACACAAGCCAGTATGAGATACTTGTGAAGAATATAAGAAATACCAGGCACAGGTGAAGTCTGCTCCTTGATATTGCTGTCCCCAGCCTTTCAGTGTTCAGTAGTCTGGGGATAAAATTGAATCACTGACTTTTTAAATAAACATCTTCACTTTCTTCCTTGAAGTCATTATTAATTTTAATGAGGGCCAGCTGGCACCAAGGAACACAGAAATGGGCATTTACATAAAGACACTGAGTAAGAGATGCATCATAAGGAACTTGCTTTTGGAGTTGACAGAAAAAGTAAAGAATGTGTTTTTCCATTTGAAAATGCATCTTGATTACAGAAATAGTTGTAGAAGGAGCTTCTTCGTATAAGAAAAATCTAGCATTCTCTGAATTTTGAGCAAGGTGGAAAATGTTTTCTTCTACTGTACATGTATATTGCTTTTACCAATCTTCCCTTACTCCCTGCACCAGTGGTGAAGAGGAAAGGATGCTTAGTGTTCCCAAGGTACAGACAAGGATCCAGGGAATTTACTAACACGTCGTCACCATGCAAGAAGTCCCAGGAAGAGATGAACCTCCTGAATTCAAAGCTCAAGCATTACATAGCAACTGTTCCTATAATGCCTAAACAGTTCCTTTTCATGAATTTCAGGAAAGACACATAACTGGAAGCCAAGTACTAAGGAGACTGGAAACAGTCTGTGGTAGCAAGACAAAAGGCATACAAATTCATGTCTTTCAAATACGGATGCAATTCATTTCCTTTCTAATGGATAAAAAATGACCAGGAGATGAGGGAAAAAACTTGAAAGTACAGTTTGTTTTTAGATTTGGATTAAAATTTTCTTGAAGTTTGGCACTTGCTGTGATTTTTTTCCCTCCCTTTGGTTTTGCTCTCTTGCCAAACATATTTTGGATCTATTTCCATATACAGAGACCACTTTCTACATCCTGACAAACTATACCAACATTAAAGTGCTATAATAACTAAAGTATGATGCAAACCATAATTAAAACATAGATTTCCTCAATGTGTAACTAGACACTAGAAATATTAACCAGCTCGGGTTCAGCTCACGTTCTGGAAAGCCATGAAATGGTTTCAGAAACAGAAACACTTGCATGCTCCAATACAGATATTTACATTATGAAAACTGCATTGTGAAATAGGTCTTTGTAAGATGAAATCCAGCGAACATGCCAGCTTTGATAGTGCTTTCTCATCTGCACAGTGAACAGTGTCACAAAGGAATAACTCAAAACAAGTAGTTCAGAAGTTTAATTTGTTCTACTTGGCAAAAAAATAATAATTCTGTTTCTTGAGTTCTCATTTTTCAAAATTTTTTCCGATATCCTCATACATTCTTCCTGTTGGGTTACCTCACACAGACTTGCCCAAGATTTTTCCAATACTCTTGGTAAAATTGAGGCATACATTCTTAAAAGGTGACAAGAAGACAGAAGTTAAAGAAGATAAATTTATTCCAGAAGCATTAGGCACCCACCCTCTGAAAAAAAAAACAGTAATCAATGGGTCCACGTGAAGATCTCTGAAGAATCAGCTTGTGAATGATATCAACTGGGGAAATCCTCAGCTGCCCCCAAGGAGAAAAGTAGAAATGCTTCAGGGTAAGAAGGGGGGACATCAGTGGGCCTGCAGGGCTGAACTGCTAAAACTTCACATATGAAACATCCCGCAGTGGAAAAGGGTTTACCTGTCCTCTTCTCTCTCCAGAAAATCCTCACAGAAAACAGGAGGTTTTTCATCAAGGGCACATTAAGAATAGTGAAACAGTCACATCTTGGCTTTGATTCTCCTCCCATTCATTCTCTCTTTACTTGTGCAGCTTTCTCACACCAAATGAAGCATGATGAATGATGACTGGAATTTTGGGGGTTTTCCTTCAGCCTGAACACAACCCTTTTCATGGTCCTTTACTTCTTTCATTTTTTGTCAGTTGAGAACTTCTCAATTTTTACCTTTTTACCTTTGAAGATGTACAGGGTAGCACGGCAAGGAAAAGGAAGAAGGAAAAAACCTATAATTTAACCACCCTGTACCTTTTCCAAAGGTGAAAAGGTTTGAAATGAGAAAAAGGGAGAGTTTCCTTCTGTCTTTAGCTGTTCTGTAACTTTATTTTTCAGAAGTCTCCAGAGAATATTAAAAGGGGATAACATCTTTAGTGCAATCTTTGGTGATCTACGAACTGCAACAAAGGGTTTCTAAAGGAATGAGGAAGAAATAAAAGACTAGAAAAAAAAATCCTAATTTCTAACAGCATAACTGCCAATAATATGCTATCTGAAATTGTTCCTCTGGATTCCCATGCTGGCTGCTGCAGCCAAGAAATGTGCCCAGGTAGCTTGAAGAAAGTCACACGTAAACCCTCCAGTGATTTTTTCAATTGATCTGGCAAAGGGGAGGCTGGTTCTAACTCGAAGTATGTTGTAACATACTAAAGAGAAGGAAAGAGAGGGAGACAGACTCATGGGTTAAGGCATGCAACAGATGTATTTACAGTTTTTTTTTTCCTCCAGCTACCATATATTCAGCAGAAGAAAACAAGCCAAATGCGGAGAGAACTTGTTGCATATTGGCACCAGTACTTACAGTTGCAGGGACTCCATCAAGCTGTCGTGCTCCATGATTTGACACCAGAATACCATCTACCCCAAGCTTTACAGCTTCCTTAGCATCATCAGCTGAAAAAAAAAAAAAAAAAAGCCATAATAAGAAAATACTCCTTTCTAGAACTGGGAGTGCAACATCATGAGGGAAATTATGGCATCAGTTAAAAATATATATATAATAAAATAAAATAAAATAAAATAAAATAAATTGCAAGATACTGGGAAACCACTTTGGGCTTCATCCTTCCAAACGCTCGTCTCAATGCAGAATAACGGTTTGGTCTTTAACCAAAAAAACCTAGAAATGTCACTTGAAATCATGGAGCAGAATATTTTATCATTTTGGCCTAACAGCCATTTTGATGGCCGGTCATTTTATTCTCTTTTCTCTGTCCTGGAACACTCACTAAAATTCTCCAAATTATTTTCTCAATGCCATAGTTATCAATAAGATTGCAGTAATAATTCATAGTAAATGAAGCTATTTTATCATCTTCAGTGCTCTTCTGACAGAACAGAAATCCAGCTTTCCTTTAAGTGGCACAGCTCAGGTTAGAGTTAGAGTTTAAAAGTGCAAGTTTGATCTTCCTGACTATGTGATTCCCGATACAACTGATGTTATACCAACTATGAACTTGAATAGAATTATTATTAATTATTATTATTCAGGCCTGATAAGCCACAAACCTTGACCTGTACCTTCAACCAGCAAAATGCAAAACCCCCTTTGACTTTTCCCCAGACAGCAACACTAAGTTAAGTTCCTGCTGGTCAACAGGAAGAAAAACCTGTCTGCTTTAGAGGCTACCTTCCACATGGAGGAGCTTGTATACAGAGGCAGCACAATAATCACCCTCCCCATTTCCCATTGCACTGAAGGTAACCAAAATGGATGAGCGTTTGGTGATACCTGCCACCTTCCAAATACTAACCATCCACAAGGAAGAGGTTTTTTGCTTTGATTGGTTTGGACTCTGGCATATCTTCCCTACTTTGCACAGCACACAAATACGAACATATATACCACCATCAGCAAAGCAGATGCTTGCCGGTCAAAGGAAATACAATTCTATGGAAGTGCCAGCAGCAAAAGCACTTTTTACTGCCTGGTCCCTATGCAAGAAAGAGCACCTTGCCTGCCTCATAGAAAGCCGTAGAACTACACACCCCTGAGGATTCCTTTCGTGACGATGGGCAGTGAGGTCAGCCCTCGAAGCCACTTGATGTCCTCCCATTTGACACTTGAATCAATCGCCTCGGATACATAGACAGCCAGTCCACTGTTTTCTCCAAAGTCTTTTCCTGAGGAGAAGGCCAAGTTGTTGCTTGTAAAATTTTTTAATCTAAAATGACAAAGAGCATAGAAAAATAGTCTGAGAAATATTCACGGGGGTCATAAAAATATTAGTGCCAGCATTCAACACGCCTGTGCTAAACTCGTGTTATATTGTAGGGCAGGAGCAAAAAAGCCTACCCCAGGAAGTTGTATCAGGGTCTGCCAAAGTCAAGATCATTGGCTGGCGAAACATTTGTTAACTTTGGTGCAAATTTCTTTGGCCCAAGGCAACACTCCTAATGTTTTTGAAGGAAATAGAATAAAGTCCAAAATCTAAAGGTTCAGCATCAAATTCACGATCAGGAGGGAAAACCCAATGAAAAGACTAATTTAGGGTTTGGGCCCAACCATCTATCCTGCCATAGACCTTATATGCAACATGGGGCACAACCCTTAGCCACTCCTTTTGCCTCAGTTTCCCACCATAAAATAGGAACAACAGTATCTCCAGGATAAATGCAGAGGCTGTGGGGCATCCAGATTCTTGAGCAGCAAAGGCTACACGTACTAAGAGAACATCCATCTCTCATAGCATAATCCAGGACCCACAGACGTCAAGAAGTACACCTCTACTTATCCGTATCCATAGCAGAAATGCCCTTAGATGTCATGCAGCAAGTATTTATTTTCGTGCCCCTTTCCCCCCTCCTCCTCCCCTCCCCCCCAAATCCAGGGGATTCAAGCACTGAAGGAAATAGGGAAACTTGTAGATGGTAGAAGAGAAAAAGGAAAGGAAATTTTCCTAAGTTCCATGAATTAGATGGAACTGCATGAAGCCTTGCAAAGAAACCAGAATTTTCATCTGGCTGACAAGACCAACATCCAGGCAGTTCTTCTTGTGTACAATTCATCTTTTTTTGTACATTTGCTTGTAAAATGTACAGGGACAAAGCTCATACAAAAACATTAGCTATTATTTGCTCTTTAGCACCAAATCAATCTAATCAGTTCTAGGAATCAAATGGTAAGTACCAGCCCCTGGCATCAGAGTTCAGTCTTACTAGACAAAGCAGGAGAGGAGGAAATGAGGGTGCTTAGAGAAATTGAGTGCCCGAGTGCTCACAAACACCAAACCACCATCAGTGACACCAGTACCACCAAGAACACCTCTGTTCCACACCAGGCTGATTGCTCTGTTCTTTGGAAATTGCATGTCATTCCACGTTGTGCTATTTTATACTCATATTCCACATTTTGGGAACACATACTATTTTTGCACGGAAACTGGCTAGTTTCACTGCTGATTTCATGCCTGTAACAAGCAACATTTCACATGGGTTTTCTGTTCAGCTCCAGGCAAAGAAGAAAATGAGAAAGGAGCAGGCTCTCAGCAAGATTCAGCTTTTCAGCTGTTGGTTTGTGAAGGGTGGGGTACCCAGAGAAAAATAGAACCATGGATAAGATTATATAAATAACTGTTGTTTTTCTTGGACTGTGAAATACAGATCAACACTTGAATGAATGTTGCCTTACATACATTTCTGAGCACAATGGCACCTTGTTGTTGCTTTGAAACTTTGTTGAAAATCTGAAGCCAAGAAAAAGTTATCACATAACTAAGCAGAGCCCCACACTAGAGAGTTTCACCACCAACTCTGCAACAAAACACCGACTGAGAGTCATTCTGAAATCTGAAGGAATTTTAACCTTTAAAGATTACTTCAACTTCGTATTATTTCATATGGTTCAATCAAACAAAACCTTGTTACTGGTGGGTCAGGTGGGGTCAAAGTGTTTCTGAAATGCTCTATTGCTTTTCTCAAATATTTTTTGGGTTATTTGACTCTCATTCAAAAACTGTTTAACTTTAGCCCCAGGCCTTAAAATGATACTGCCCCTAAAAAAAAGCTCTTAAAAATACCTTCTCCTTGGGTAAAATGACAGTGTGTATCAACAATGCTTTGTCAATCACAGATCTATAGCAGGATTAATACGTGGGGCATACACGTACCGCAGTACTACATTTTAGTGCCAGGTTTGTCTGGGATTTTTGTGTCTTCTGGTGCTTTTCTCATAAGATTGTTCTTTAATATAGAAATCAGAGACAAAGTTAAGGCTGTTCTGTCAGTCTTCGCTATCTCGCATATTACCTTCAAGGACTGGCATATAGTGAGGGATCTGACACCCCATGTTCTGGAGCTTTGTACCTCCAAGGTGAACAATCAGATTTATTGTGCAGTCCCATGGCTTACCTTTGAAATGAGTATTATGAAAATGAAGAACCTCAGGATGTCATTTTGTATTTCTTGGTACGTCCATACTACATATGGTACATACATAGCATAACAGAACAGTTACAGGAGACACTGGAAGAGCACTTCAGATGCATTAATAACATTCAAAACTGACTTTCACTCAGAACTCAAATCAGTGCTTCAAAATACATATTTTTTTCTTTTTAATTTCCATTTTGTTTTCATTTCCAGATTCTGAGCAAGGGCAAACACAGTACTCTTAAAATATGTCATGATACTATGGCCAGTATCAGGACCTTGTAAGTACAAGATTCTGGCAAGATTTTTAGCTCCATTTTGCAAACCCAAGTCCCGCACATCCCATACATTCTTTACCCTTCCAGCCAATCTTTGGCTGCTACCACTGTGCCAGCACTTCAGCAAGCATTAGTCAGGGTCTGTACAGCATACCAACTCACATGCTCATCCCACATCCCACCGGGAGGCACTTACCTGAGGTGGGGAGGAAGCTGGAACTTGTTTCGCACATCATCAATGCGTCTTCCGAGAAATGGCGTGTCCACCGTCACGAAGATCCCTTTGTAACCTGCTCTCTCCGCACGCTTCACTAGGGATTTGGTAACCTCCCGGTCCTTGTACACATAGAGCTGCAGCCAGCGAAGGCTGTCAGGAGCTGCTTCAGCAACTTCTTCAATGGAGGAGGTCGCCCAGGAGCTCAGCATCATCCCTGTCCCCATGGCCTGGCAGGCTGGAGGAACACACGGTCATGTTCAAGACTGCCCCATACACAGAGGCTCCTCTAAACAGGAGCACTTGGCTCACGAGAGAGTGTCAGTGCATGTGCTTTCACACTGCCTTTCTTCAGCGTGAATGTGCTTTTAGTCTTTCAGTGCACGCTATGGTAATAGTTAGCAGTTACTAACAGCAATGGGCTGCTGCAAGAGCTCTCTGGCTTATTCTCTGTGTTCATTGGCCAATTTCTGGCAACTGCTGTGTGCATGTTTGGGATGATTCCTGTTCCAGTACTGGAAATAAAAGACATTACAATCAGAATAAGCCTAATC
Organism: Heteronetta atricapilla; assembly: GCA_011075105.1. Classification (NCBI taxonomy): domain Eukaryota; kingdom Metazoa; phylum Chordata; class Aves; order Anseriformes; family Anatidae; genus Heteronetta; species Heteronetta atricapilla. Next base: position 5,079,612 of record CM021733.1, read on the forward strand.
CCACATTACTAATTCTTCATCCTATGGGGGGGGGCCTGTCTGCAAGCTCCTAGAGCCTGGCTAACACTTGTCGAGAAATTTTAGCACGCATTTAAGGACATACTCACATACACACAGTCTTAAATGACCCTCCCCCCCCCAAAAAAAAAAATCATATTTCCAGCTTTTGGAATGTTGCCACATTGCTGCAGATGGGCATTTTAGGGCTATCACTGTCAACGTTGCTCTTTGGTCCTCCTCACCATTGCCACATGTGCACCCTCGAGCACTTACTACTTTTCCAAGTTTTTATCATAGCCGTTTGACTTTCTCCCCCCGTCCCCGTCAAGATGTTCACTAGCATTAAGCACACTTTTAATAAAGGTGTCTCCTAGGACTTTTCTGAGCAAGTGCCTGTTTTCATCCCTACAGGATATTTCAGGGCATAACAACAGAAGAGAAAAAGGATACAGTCCAGCAGGCAACCTTATTACATTGATGTGATCCCTATTTTGTCCAAGATCTCCTGTCTAGCAAGTGTTGCTGTTTTTATAGCTCTTGTTGATTATAAAAAGGTAGCTACTGGCCTCAAGGTTGAGGGCTTCTTCATTTCCACAGAAGAACTTTCCACAGATGTAAGCCAAAAGCACCAGCTAAAGGGTATTGTCCCTCTCCTATGAATTAATATTGAGCTGTAAGGATGGTTGGTTTCACAGGGGAGCATTTCAATTTCTTGCATGCAATCCATGAAGGAATTTTATTTCCTCCCTGCCTGCATTTTTATCAGCACCCCTGCAGGGTGCTGTAGTATGTCTCAGCTGATAACAGATTAGGTAGCTAATCACATTTTCTCCAACTGATAAACTGAAAGATGAGTTTGTTCCAACTAATCTTGGAACAGGGCTCCTATCCAGCTCCAAACCTTCAGAAGAGTGGTGGTAAACTAAGACTACAAAGCTAATGTTATCAACACTCACCTAGAGATCAGAGCAAACATGATGCTTAGATTCAGTCCCTCTACTGGCTTTTTTTTGGTGGGCATTTAAAGATTCGAGGGGGAACCTCCACTAGTGTTTCCTCTGACATCTTTGCATCCTATCTCATGACCTAAAGGAGTGGGTCTCAACATCCATCACCTGATCCTGCACATAAAGCTTCACTCTTCGGGCAAAGTAATAAAACTAAAGATAAAAATCTGGTCTTGCTGGAAGTGAGAGAAACACCCCCAAGTGGCAGTCCTCAACCAGAAATCCCTAAAGGAGACAAGTGGAGTCCTAAAATCTCCATAGAGGCCAAAGGGATGGGAGTTCATAGCAAATGTTATTTGCACTTTCCCCCTTCTCCTTCAGTAACTGTACAGTGAAATCACTCCTGAGGTGTGGGCAGCTCCATGGTCAAACATCACCAGACAATCCTAGATGGGGTCAAGTAGCTCAAGGCTCTGTGCCAGCTGCTTCCACAGGGTGATTTCCAAACTGGGCTGCACTGCAAACCACCTAACCTCATGCAACTACATTTTTATGAATATAGGACTTATTCTTTTAGAAGTAATCTGTCACTTAATGTAAAATAAAGGAAATGACACTGTAAAACTCAAATGTTATATAAAGCCTATTTTTCCTGGTCTACCACAGCACACTTCTTTTTTTAAATGTAAATGGACCTCTGTTTCAAAACCTCATCTCCAGCCCATGAAGGCATTAAACAGTGGTCTTTATGACAGCATTTTATTAAATAAGAGTTACAAATGTCAGAGTCAAAGCTTATGAACAGCTTTTTCAAACAAATTGGATACAGCCACAAGGCAGCTTTCTATCAGTGAAAATACCCACGCTTTTTGTCTTGCATGTTTTGCTACCTCATGAAGAGCTGTAAACTGCAGAACCAACAGATTTTAAGGAGCAGCTTAAAGAAACATTTAACAAACTTCAGAAAATGCTGCCCACTTAAATTCACCTTCTACTTCCAAAAAGAAAAAAGATATACATCACAAAAGACAGCTTGTAACACAAACTGATATAGATGCACCTGCGCTGTCCTTGAGGTAAGGAATTGAGGTAAGGTAGTGTTTTTCACCCTCTGCCTACCCAAGAAAAGGTGCATTAGAAACCACCAATTTCTGTTGTATTTTCTTCACCAACCATTTGCAATCAGGCTGCAACTTAATCAAAAGGCTAAGTGGGTCAAACTGTTGAAGTCATTACTGAATAATCCTCACAGGTCAATTGTTTTATAGTATTCCATTGTCAATCAGATTGGAAATGCATCTGTTGCCTAATTTATTAAGATTGATGTATCTGAGCAAATACAAGCATGTGAATATTGGATAGTCTCCTAGACTCCATTTGAACTCAGTGAAGTGAAACAGTTACAGGGTATAATTCTCCTATAAAGGCTATAAAGGCAGCCTCCGGTGAATAGATCACATGTAAATGATTACAGGTAGGTGAATTGCATCACACCACAGCCATCCACTTCAATCACTGCAATTTTAAAGTCACGTTCAGTTATTCTTGCTGCTGCTATATTTGCTTGACTACAATATACAGGAACAAAAATCTGGTCTGAAATAAGGTATAAATATAAACTGACTCAAAATACAGTCTGATTCAGAGGAGTAAAAGGAAACAACTGACCAATTTAAAATTCCAGGCCTAGCTCACACTAGTCACTAATAATAATAATAATAAAATCCTTCTGCACATCTTAGAGGGGATGTGCTGGAGAGCACAAGCTTTCCATGGTGGAACATGCACAGATCTTGCAAAGAACCAAAGGGCTACAGTGTGGAGGGTTTTGATTAGTCTCTTTAAAATTACTGGAAATAGTCCCCTCTCACAGATTAAGTACGTAGAAGTATGTTTCTTCTGAAGAACCCACTGAATGCCTAAAATCCTGCTCAGATCAGCCCTGGTGGTTTGTCACAAATCCCATTATAAGTGATTTACTCAATCAAGTCCATTAAGTGATGCTAAGAAACAAGGGAGCAGCATTCCTTTTGCTCTGTCAAATATGCGTTCATGAATGAGAGAGAGGGAGGGGTTACTAACCCAGCAATTGCAAAACTCTCAGATCAGATAACAGAAAAATGTAAATGTTATGGTTCAATTTGTCTTTAGGTATCCATTTATTTCTATTCTTACTTTTAGTCTGAATATATACAGCCCTAAGGACACAAGAACAATTGCAAAAGCAGAAATGGAAATAGAAACCACACAGTATATTCAATTAATAGAAGATTTTAAACACAAAATACCATATCCTTTCATCTTACCTGGATATGTGGCAACTTTCACTGTAAGTATGTGTGTAACACTTTCATCTTATTTAAGATTAGATTTTTGACAAAAATCGAAGTTCAACTATCCCAAATTAGGTTATGGAGTTTTCATGAGCGTACTCACAAAATTCCTCTCTCATTCTACTTTTAAAGTTAACCACTCTCTGGTAAAGCACCAGCTCAACACATATATTTTGGACATCCCTGGAGGTCTTTAAAAGATGTTTAGATGTAAAGCTTAGTGATATGGTTTAGTGGAGGACTTGTTAGTGTTAGGTCAGAGGTTGGACTCAGTGATCTTGGAGGTCTCGTCCAACCTAGATGATTCTGCGATTCTGTTATTTTCATGGTCAAATTCAAAGTATATGCACACAAAATTTTTCAGTTTTGGAGATTCCAGGTTTCAGTTTTAGTTGACCTACGTTTTTACCTTGATCATTTTTAAGATTTTTACAATTTTGTAGGCTTTCAAGAATACAATGCGTAGTCTCAAAGTATTGCCAGTTTTTTTCCCTATCTCAAATCAGGATTTGCCAAAATATACTTCTTACATACAAAACTGCAGTTGAAGAAAACAGAAGCAGTTCATTTCCTCTAACAACTATATTTTACATTTCAATTTAGGGGTGCTGCAAATACTTAAATTTACTATTACAAGTCAGTCCTAGATTCATATTCCCATGGGAAACTTGCAGCAACCTGTGACATTTGCCAGAGTTTAAACATCAGATTTTTTTAAACCAGCCTTTCCTCATGCCATTTCAGGTCACCCTTTTTTTTTTTTTTTAAGGTCATCTTTTAAACCCAAATCCTAAGCATTGCCCAAAGCATACATTTACCTTTGTACACACTGCAGGTTCCCACTGAGGTCAGTGACAGAGCAGAAAGCATGGCATTAGGCACACACAGGAGGCTAGGGGGAGTTGTCAAGATCAGGATGATAAAGCTTTAAGTTCTTTGTACTACACCTTAGTTCAAGGCCAAATGCACCTCTAATTGGGGTATGACGGGGTGCTTAAGAAAGCGAACCTCCACAGACTTTGCTCCACAGCTGCTTTGCATGGGCACAGGTTCCTCAGCCCCATTCCCACCTGCCTCGTGCCACTGGAAACACCTGAACTGAGATACAAGGACATTTATTTTCATTAAGAAAGATAACCCCCCCCCCCCAAAATAGGACTGTCTTCTTTCTTGGGGAATTCAACTGAACTATTTTATGTAGCAATGAATCAAGGCTGACTATGGGACAGGACCTACCCATGAAGTCCACAGTAGAATAGAACAATAATGGTGGGACACTGGAACAGGTAGCCCATGGAAGCTGTGGATGCCCCATCCCTGGAAGCATTCAAGGCCAGGTTGGATGGGGCTTTGGGCAACCTGGTCTAGTGCAAAGTGTCCCTGCCCACAGCAGGGGGGTTGGAACTAGATGGTCTTTAAGGTCCCTTCCAACCCAAACCATCCTGTGATTCTATAATAATGTTTCTCAGTCCTTTTTTCATCTTTAAACCATGTCTCCTTCCTAACTCTGATGGGATATCACTACATTAACTGATACGGAAGAGGTACGGAGTTTATTCCTGAGGGCAATCCAGAGGCAACATACCTCAGTGGAGAGCACTGGAGAAGATCCTGGCTTAACCTTTCATGCTTTGTCAGGGTTACCTTCCTTGTACGGAAATGGTAAATCTCGCTACTTTTCTCTTGCCCTGCGAGTTCCCATTGTTTGCCTTTTAGGGGCATCTCAGAATCATGTCAGCCAAAAAGCCCCACTGTGGTCATTTTTCCCTGAATCCACTGTCCCCATGTTCGGGGCCAAAGGACAAGCTTGGGATCAACATGGTGTTCTTTTGGTACAGTGGTATTTCTCAAGAGAAGTAGCTATGTTCTTTGAGTTGCATCTCCTAAGAAACAGAGTTGTTTAAAGTACTTAACATTGCTCTCTTGACGAAACACACTTGGCTGAGAAATCCCCTGCCCAGACTTACCTCACTTACCCCTTTCAAAACTCCCTGTGCAAGCTGGGCCTACAGTTCGTTGACACAACATTTTGTCAGCTGGGCAGGAAGGCAGCAGGGAAACACACTGCCAGGTCAGAAGGGCTGTCATGCCAGAGCACCTGTATGTAGTTGCACCAGAAAGTTCCCTGGACATACACATCTCTGGGGGGAGTCAGGGTCAGGTCCCATGTTGTCCCACATGAATATTTTCCTTTCAATGACTCTGTCTAGTAGCCATACCCTGAAATTTATTTTATTAGATCATATAAGTAACAAGTGAGAGATGGGTGCAAAGTCCTGCTGTTGTCACCGTGGGGCTGAGCACAAAAAACAGCAGCTCACAAAATCCTTTGCTCAGAGTCATGGGAACATCAGATGAGCAGAAGGAACCTGAATTCAGATGTTCAGCAGCATTAAAGAAACAAAAAACATTTTAGAAGCCTGTTAAGAGCCAAGGGAACAAATATATTGATCCCCGTCTATGTGAAAATGATAGAGCTGACAGAAGGTACAGGTGGGCAAAAAGCTTTTCAGCCAGTATTCCTCTTCTCCATTGGGCAAAGCAGACTGCAGATGCGTCACAGGTGATGGTGAAATCCTTCTGGAGTCAGCAGTAACTCAGAAAGCTGTTTGGGAGCAATTGTGGAGTAAATATAAAATCATCAGATCTAAACAACTAGCATTCAAAATTTTTGAAAGATCTGGCCAAGAAAACCATCAAGCTGCTCAGCCCCACATTCAGTAAATCTAAGAGAAGTCAGGTGCTGCAATGCCACTTACAGGCTAAACCAACAGAATCAATCAGTAATCAGTCAGTAAGAATTAAGACAGCATTATGCAATTAGCATCACTATGTAACAATAGGAATCTTGATAAAATAATACTACGTATCTGTTCACGATCAACTGAGATTTCAAAAAAATGCTATTTCTTGCTAAGCAGCTGAACAATGCACAAGATTTTGTTCCAGTGTACTTAAAGGTGGGTCCTATCTACAGGACCATGAGACATGTACTCATGGGTGCGTACAAACAGAAGACAACATGGGGATCACTTTGGTTTGCATGAATTCAGGATGGAAATGAATGTCTTTGCATTGAGGAACAGTGATTCTTCCAATGGACAAACAGGGGAAAAAATAGGAAAAGTTCTGCTGAAAAGTGTTTAGAGAACAGCCCTTTGCTCTTTAATGGTGGCTAAGATTATTCATTGAATTTGGCAAATATTTTTTAAAGAAGCTGAAATTGGAGTGGGAAGGACAAGAAAAATTCACCAAAGTCAAAATGTCATGTATTGATATTTTCAAAATGGAAATGTTTTCTTCTGAGGTAACACTTTTGTTTCAAAAGTGAGCTATGGTTAAAAGCATTAGCTAGTAGGAAAGTAAAATAAAACATTGCCTTTTGGATCAAATTAAACATTTCAGTTCATCCAAAACAATTTTCCTCCCAATTTTTCAGTTTCTACTGAAAAGGAAAATCCTGTATTTGAAAAATCGCCACAGATGAACTACAACTAAAATGCTAGGGAATATACTTGAAGAAAGCCCTGGAAAAAAAGAAAAAAAAAAAAAAAAAAGAATAACTTCTGCCAAGGTCCATGAAATTGTTTAAAGTATCAGAAAGCACTCAATACGGAAGGACTCCATGTCCTTTTAGATATGTCAAAGAAAACTGACGAGCAAACTTATTGCAGCCTGTATGGACTATATATAAAGTCTAGCTAACAAGTATAACAAAATCCAACCTCTGGAATTTGAAGCTATACAAGTTTTGACCGTAATTACAGCTTATACTGTTCAGAGTGGAGTTAACTTTTGGAGTAACTTAAAAACATTGTGTTCAATTGCCTCCCATCAAGAACTTTTAATATCATAATTCAACTTTTTTTTCCCCAAAAATAACCTTTACTGATGAAACCGAATTGTTGATGAAGGTGTGTTTAAGGCAAGTGGCCAGACTTTGACCTATTTTAAGTCAAACACATGCTCCTTTACACCACTGTGGTCATCTGTGGAGGAGCCTCCCTCAAGGAGAAACAGCAACTCCCCAAAACACAACAAGCCCTGAGGCAAGGGGTCTGCAAAGGAAGTTTTACGTAATGAGAGACAGCATGGCATCGATGCCCTTCTCCCCAGAGAGGACATTTATGCAGCAGCCTGCAGGCAAACACACTAGAAGAGCAGAGCAGATCAAAGCACAATGCTGTTGCTTAAGGGAAGTCACTGGTAGGACTAGACATTGCTGAAGAAATACAAAAACATAGGGGGGGAAAAAAAAAAAGTTGCTATTTCTACCTGCACCACCCTGTTCTGTAGGTGAAGATGGTGCAAATCCAAGATCATCTCATGAGGTTCAATACCAACCCAGCAGCTACATTTCTTGTAGCACCTGCAGGGTAGTGCCCAGGAGGCACACACACACACACACGTGCACTGTGGGTGCTCCTCTGGGCAGCTGCTGTGCCCCCCAGTGAGAGCCAGGATTCATAATGCCTGGTCCTACAGCTACTCAAGCCAGGAAGGGACAAGGCTCAGACGACACTGCTTTGTAAGGGCTGTCACAACTGCTGCATGCATTGTTTCCTATACACCTGAGCCAAAATTCAAGCTTACAAATACATAGTGCTTTCAAAAAAGCCACGAAACTATGGGTCAGACTTTCTTGACTTGCATAAACCAGTGCAGCTGAAACAAAAGTGGATTTAAAGCAACCAACAGTCTGGCCACTTGTATTTCTGAGGTATCACTAAGTTTAAGAGAAGTTGGATGTAACAAAACCCTTGATCCCAAATGTCCCAAATTTAAGGGAAGCTTTAAGCCAAATGTGTACTTTACAGCTAATCCCTGTCATCTTATAAGGTCAAACCAAAAGCTTGGCATTGAATGCCCTGCTCCACCTCTAACAGAGCACAAAACTGAGGACTTTTTTTCTACAAGAAATGCTAATGCAATACAGAGGGTGTGATTTTAATTACACTGGCCTTAAAGTGATGAAAAAATTATCAACTCCCAAGGATATGTTTATTTGACCACATATTCAGACCATTGCCAGTACTCTAAGCTCCCCCCTAGCTTGAAAATCCAGGAATATTAAATGCAATAATCATGTTACAGTTTGAAACTAAGTGCAAAAGAGTCAGGAAATTCCAAAATTAAGTTATCTACCACAACCATAACTCAGACTTCGTAGTTAGCCTTATTTTATCACTCAACTCTATATGCAGTTATAGATTTATGACTTAAAATGTGGCCAGGCCATAGTATCGGTGGATATTTTTGTGAAGAAAAATCTCGGGTTCTGGGTATTTCTAATCTCACTCTTAACATTGCATTAATGTGTTTGCACTTAACAGTATTACGCTTCAGAGTTTCCTCCCAGCATAACCTGGGCCAGAAATAATTCGCAAGCATTGCCAAAGGCCAGGACTACACTAATGCAGCTGACAGGACGCTGCTTCTGCAACCAGTTCAAGGTATTCGAGCTCCATCGTGTGGAACGTGCCTGCACATACAATACACGCACTATCTGGCTTCTTAATAAATCTCTTAGCAAAAAGGAAAAAAAAATCCCCAAATATACTATAAATTAAAATAAGCCTCCTTTGACAGAAAGGACGACTCAGATTGCTCCTTGTTGAGAAGCCAAGTCTAAACCTCACAACAAAACTGTGTTTGCTGAAGGTCTTGGATGACAATACTGAAGTGCTGCAGCTCACCACAGTGAACCTGCCAGCAATGCTGCCTTTTAACAAGAATCAAGACCAGCTGTCACTGCAGGGCATACAATCAGACTCACTTCACACTAGCATTTGCTGCATTGGTCATGGAATTGCTGTTGAATTAATAGCTCATCCATGCACAGGACTACTCCAGTTTTGTAACCGTTTCCATTCTACCAGCATTGGAGCACTGAAATGCACACCCTGCTGCTTTTTGTATGCAGCAGGCACATCATGTGGCCTCTTCTGAGATTGTGTCATTCTGCAACTTGGGTTAAAGGAGTGAGAAATTTTCACATCTGAATTCTGTTTAATACCCCATTTCTCACACACTTAAAGGCTGCAGGCTCCACGTCAGCAACCTCTTTGTTTATCATCTAGCTTGGAGGGGCCCTTATCTTGCTAGCCCTGGGATGTCCTAAAAAAATGCCATGTTTGAAGCAAAAAGTCTTGAGATAGGCAAGGGCTTCTGAATTTTTAGAGGCAAAGACATGGATGACCACTGGTATTCATAAACAGTCTTGTGAAAGGAAGCATATCTTGTCATGAAAATATACATTCTATAAATGTAAATGTGTATATAAATATACAGATGTTTTCATTTATTTTGATGACAAACGATATTAAGGATTCCTGCAAGCCTGTGACACATCCATAGTTAGAAGAAAGCAAGTCACTCACACCATGACAGGTACTCTGGTAGAGTGGACAAGGAGGACGCCAACGGGAGATTTCTGGCAACAGGTGACGCTTCAGCCAAGCAAAAAGTATCCACAGCTTGCAAAGTCAAGCCAGAAACAGGCAGCTTTTATTTATTTTAATTGCCATTTCTGTTTAAAAACAGTAATAATAATAATAATGGTGATTTTTCTACCACTTCATTCCCAAAACAAGACCAAATGGCTTTCCTAAAAAGGTGTGGCCAAAGTGGTACAAAAACAACCTTCCAGCAGTTAGTGGACTAACATAATGCAGTCATACTTTTTAAGTACTGTAGTCTCTTGTAGCCCTAAAAAGATAGGGATGTATTTGTATTTCAGAAGATCACAAAAATGTTTCTGCCACTTCTCCAGAAAGACATGATCTTTAACAGAAGATAGTTACAACAGACGGAGGGCTGAAGAGAGGACTCCTGGAGCCATCACACAGCTCCAGCTCACCCACAGAGGGACATCAGATGCTCTCCTTGGCCTCTTCCAGTTGGGTCACACAACCTGCTGTACTTTGTGTCTCCCGCATCCAGTTCTCCATGTTAATCTGTATTTGTAGTTTGTATTTGTTGTAACATGGACTAAAGTTAATAGCAATTTTTCCACTCCATTTTTACCCTTGAAAATTAAGGACTACTATTCTGATGTGTCAGACTGCAACCACTGTTGAAGATGTTTGGGCAAAGCCTGTGTGTGCCTTAAGTCTGGGATCCAGATCGAAGTCACCTCCTTTTCTGATGTCCTGGGCATCTACATTTTCCATCTGAAGACAGAAACAAGTGCCCACCTGCTCCCTTCCCACCACTTTTTTTGTTTATTCAGAGGTAAGAGGACTGCAGGGATGCTGCACGGTTTACCTTTAGCAGTAGCCATCTCTCCATCAGCGTGAGCCATGCGCTGCATAGCAGTTGCTCCAACACAGATAGGCATGCTGATTTTCTGCCCTAAGACTGAAGTTGACAGGTCCATTACAGACACATCCCTGAGCACCCGGGGGTACAGCTTCCACCTGACAAATAAATAGAATAAAATACCTGCATCACTGGAATTATAGTTCCTAGTGTACAGGAGCAGATTTTCCTGTTGTCAGGAGAAAACTGGTGAAAAATGGAGGGGAGGATGCTGCAACAAGGCACCAGGTAGGGGATTGCTGAAGAGGAACATGGTGTGACCTGGAGCTGTAGAGACTCTGCAAAATGTACAAAGCAATGAAGAAGCAGGCAAGAAAGGACCAAAAGCAATGGAGGGTAAAAGAGGCAAAGATCCTTTGAAAACTGGTATCATTTGAAAGAAAAGATGGGAGCTGCAAAAGAACATTTAGTGAATCTCAGCTTCCCAAAAAACCTTGGGACAGAACTGGATGACAGAAGGTGTGCAGGAACAGAAGAAATTAGTCACCCTCTCAGCTCCCTCGGTTGTTTGTTTGATGGGCCAGGGAGCCAAAGGATGCAGGATTCTTGGATAAAATGAGCCTGGCTAGCATTCTCACCCCTTCTTGTCCCTGTGGCTCTGGGTCTCTGCATTGAGAAAAATGAGCTGCCACACTACTTCCAGTGGAAAACTGGTGAGCAAGATCACTGCCTTGGCTTTTCTCAGCTCAGAGGGGTGCGGACATTCACTGCATTACATCTTTGCTGACACCTTTAGAGAGCCGCTAGGCCTGGAGAAGCCCCAAGCCCAGCAGACACAGGCTGCTGTGCATCACATGCTTCGTTGAAAAGTAACTGCAGCCCCAGGAGCAGCCCATCATACCGCAAAGATCTGAGATTTCCAGGAAAAGACCAAATGCAGCCACTGTAATTTGGTACAGGAAAAGACCAAGTAGCACAATTACTTTCCAAGAGACTAAATTACAATCCAGTCCTCGAATGACTCGGCCCTGAATCTGCTCAACTGTTCCTGACCTTGCTTTGCTTCCAATGCACCCAGCAGAAACCACACCAACCCAGGGCTTCATTCTCCTTTAGCTTGGGTACAAATGGAAGCTAACTCCAAAAGAGAACTAAAACGCACACAACACACCTGAAGATGCAGTCAGGCTGGACATCACATGTTTGGATGCAAAAATTTATCTCCTCCTTCCCGCTCCCAAATGAGGGCACAACAGGCCAATGAACCCTGTCCCAGGGTCAACTAGGCAGCACTGGCAGTATCCAAACCTATACTGATACGGCTGCATTCATAGGGGTACCTGTGAAAGCGAATGTTTTCTCATCAACCACATAATGTCCCAGCACAGCCATTGTTAGCACAAGCCACGAAAGGGTGTGCATTAGCAGGTGCTGGCTCTCAGGGGTGTGCTCTGAGCAAGGTCCAAATGTTCTCAGCAAGCTGGAATAGGCTCTGCATCAATGGCTCACCAACGCATCCTTCTCTCTGAAAGACTGCACTTTTAGACGATTGCTATTGAATTTTAATTAAATAAAATAATTAAAAGCTTAATCTCTAGTACTGCTGAACCTGACTACCTGCTCAGCACTAGAATGCCTGAGGGAGACGGATACTGTTATTATTAGCATGAAGAGAGCAACCAGAGCCAGTTATCTTCAGACCATGCTCTGACTACAAGTAGCGGTCAGCTTGAGCTTGCATACTAAGCTGCAGGTTGGGGGTAGCTGGGAAGGAAAGAAGGAAGGAAGAAAAAAATGAAAGAGTCTTTTAGTTTTATAGGAAGATCAATTTTCATTTCCATATGAAATGTAAGACATAGCCAGGATGAGACCCAAATTTCTTATGTCGTAGAGCACCAGGCCTTGCTCGTTCTCCAGAAAGCGCTCCCCAGGGAGGAGAAGGATGGTTATGATGCTTGGAAGAAGAGATGTATTTGTGGGAGTCAGCTGTATTATTCAATGCCAAGACACACACTGTAAGTATGTCTCCTCAGACTTGTTTTCATGCTTTTGTGTCAGATTGCTATTTTTTAGGGGAGGACAGGCTGAGGGTGGGACAAAGAAAACATGACTTTTTCCCCCTTCTTCCTAATCTTCATTCCAAGGGCTTTCTCCCAGCTTCAAGGCATCTTTTCCCAGCAAATACAAATTCATTAATAATCTTGCTCAATTTTTACAGATTAACTCAGAAGCATAAGGACATGAAATATCTCACCCTTTTTCAGCCACCTAGTTCTCAGCTGTCCCTGACCTGTAGGATTATTATTTTTTTTACCTGGTGCAAACAACTGCCATTTCAAAGCACGCATTTGAGAGTCAGTCCTGAAGAACCAAAATTTCTTTAGTTCTTTTAGCTCAGAAAAGAAGCAGAAAGAGCAAAAACTCCTTATCTCCCCCCAACAGCGTATACAAAAGTGACGCTGTTATAAGCGGCAACAAACGCTCGCCTTCCCACTCACCTTTATGTACCATCAAATAATTCTGTCCAAAAGCTTTTTGGGGCCATCAGATTTATTACCCCCAGAACTTAAACAATAAATGTTTCTCCTGATTGATTTTGGGCTTCTCCTCTCCTTGCATCTTATTAGGTTGCACGCTCTAGACCAGCATCAAATCAATTCTCATAATTGAGCACTTACTGGGTCCCACAAACAACACCAAAGGGATCATCATCTTATTATTATGCTCCTTACAAAAGCAGCAACGGGTTTTATCAAATGTGGATTTTTTTTTCAGCTGTGAGTTTACCATACAACTGAAATTAGGTATTTTCTGGACAAGCCATAGGGATATACCCTTAACAGCAGTAAGCAAAAACCAAGAGCATTATTTCCCAGTAACCAGAGCACACATTTGTTAGACTGCCACACAAGACATGCTTCCTCCAATTTTTTGAGCAAAAGCATTTGCAAGATATTTTGTAAAGACCTTGTACATTTGTTATTCATCTTCTTGTCACCCACACCTTTTTAAGCAAGGCCCCCACTTGCATGCTATAATCACTAATTGCAAGTTGCTGCATCTTTCTTCCCAGCTGCAGGGAAAGTACTGCACTGGGGAAGGTAGTGAGCTCTCCCAGTTCAGGCAACTTCAGCTGAAAGCTGTTTTGAAAGAAGGATGAAAGTGAAGGGGGATTAATGGGCTTTCCCTTTTCCCTCCCTGTTCAGAAATTTCAGAATGTAAATTATCCTGCAACTGAGGAAGATAAAGAGGAGAGCACTCATTTTTCAGACTCTTTCAGCTTTGAAAAACTGCTGAAATTTCCAAAATGCAGCACATTTTTCAAGCAGCTGTTCTCATTTCTCTTCTGAATTCATACTAAATAATCCCTTCCCACTGCATTGCTAGCAGTGTGCTTCAGAAAGGACATCAAGTTCAGGCAGAGGCCTCATCCCAGCTCCAATCCTCTTGGATAACCTTAATCTCCCCTACAGCTTCTACTTTCCATCACAAGGGGCACGTGCTATTGCTGCACAAGGCCAAGCAACAGCTGTTTTTGCTTGAGGAAAATACATTTTCACTACCAGGATGTATCACCATCCACACAGCAATTCTTTTCAAAGCATGCTGAATCTGAGGTGAAAGACACTGCAGAAATGTAACCAACCTGTTATTACAAGCATTCCTTTCTTCTCCTCTCCCTGCAACTTGACGTGCTTGTTTGACCCCAATCACATCCTCAGCCTTAATTTAAATATTGGTCAAAAAAAGCATGTGCCCAATCATTTTAATGCCCTTAATACCTAGCTACAAGATGATGGTACATTTACAGACATATTTACAATATGCATCAGGGCTGTCACTGATAAACAAGCTCCTGGTACATGACAACAAAATGCATCATCTTCAAATGCCACTGGGAAGTCAGTGGCAAAACACGTCAAAGCAGATTATTGGAAATGTATTCCTAAACACACATGCTTCTACCCTCATTCAAATGCTGAAAGAGGTGATTTCAGATTGATTTCTTGAGTACCATCAAGCCAAAGGCATCCAACCAAGCCTTGTCATTAAATCTATTCTTTATTCAGGCCTGTTGCTTTCTTGACAACTTGAGCGTGAATTTAATTACCAGAGAGCACATTGTTGGAAGGACACATGGTGCTTTGGGACACAGAACAAATGCAAGGTGAATAAAGTTAGATGCCATAGAGAATAATGTATACTCTGATACCTTAAATTGTCTCTAGCCTTAATGCCTCACTTATGCAGGTGCCATTTCCACTTCATTTAGAAACTGAATAAAAAAATTATCTGGCCTTAGCAGGAAAATGCTGATGTTGAAATGCAAGCACCAGTTCTTCAATCCAACATCAAATCTCAGGTAAACCAGAAGCTAGAGAAGAATGACTGTACCTAGTGTTGAATTCATCTTAAACCTTGGTCTTTGGGGGGCATTTTATGCTCCAGTATCTAATTACAAGTCCAAACTACTTTAAGCTCCTGTGTTGTCAAAAGGCCAGGACATTTGATTTTATCAAATGGATATGAATCGTGCTGTTCTAAAAATTGCATAGGCTGTTCCAAAGGTATTGCATTGTTTATCAACAGCCATTCATTTGCTAGATCGCTCCTTAATAATAATCTATTTTCATTGTAAATGCAACCATTAAGTTGCCAAAAACTTTAAGAGCTCACAAACTTGACTGATTTTTTTTTTCCAGATAGAACGATGGGACAGTTTCTGTCTCACCTAAACAATCTAGCACAATGCATCACAAAAATACTAAAAATTCATGCTTTTGATTCAATTTCATGCTTTCTTCTTTTCCACTTAAATACAAATGTTTATATAGATACCTACAAATATTTAAATACCGTGAACATCTTTAAACAGACTGAACCCTGTGTCCTGAAACAGTATTTACTAAACTTTTGACAGTAGAAATCAAAATGAGATTCCTCTGGTCATGGGAAGCAAAGCTCTTTGTACTTCTTTCACAGAATCATCTGACTCTGTGATCTTTGTGGGTTTAAAGTCCATCTTACTTTATATTTACCCACGATCTGCACTCAGGAGTAGGGAGATAACCAATAACATGCTCAAAGACAAAGACTATGCAAGTAAGGGACTGAATGCAGAGTGAGTAGCAGCCCCGCAATCCATAATGGTTACACCATGCTCCTCTCACAGAAGCATCATTAAAAACAAAGGTTTTTGAAGTCACTCAGGCTGAAGTTAGTCTTAAAATCTAAGATAACCTCAACTTTTTATACCAAGTTTCACATCTCTAGATGCGCCGCAAGGAAGCCATTACACATGGTCTAAAATTGTTAACCACAGCATTCCATGTGCTAAGAAAACACAAATACACTGTCACGTGGGGTCCCTCAGCAGCTACAAGTAGGGACCACTGTAGCTCTCGAGATCCACCCCATGGAGCACCACACTCAACA
Organism: Heteronetta atricapilla; assembly: GCA_011075105.1. Classification (NCBI taxonomy): domain Eukaryota; kingdom Metazoa; phylum Chordata; class Aves; order Anseriformes; family Anatidae; genus Heteronetta; species Heteronetta atricapilla. The sequence goes on from CM021733.1 coordinate 5,095,588, forward strand.
TGCTTCCACAGAGGTCCAACATCCCCTTAAAGAAGAGAGGGTTCTGGGTTCACCTTCACAAAGGGGAAGGACCATCTGGCAGGTGACTTCAGTTATGTTGCCCTTTCTTTTAGGAAGAGCTGTGCGAGTGCTGCCGTTAGCAGAAAGCAGTGGACAGTGTGTCGTACAACAGTGACTGGGTTTTGGACTCTGATCCCAGCTCTCCCCGTTTTACTAGGTGGCCTTCAGCATGTCACTGCACTTGTCTGTGCTTGGGTCTATACAGAGAGAGAGGGAAGTGAAGGGAAGGTAACAAGCATAGTTTTGACTTCAGTATTTCTGGCCCACGCCATCTCTCTTTGGCTGTTGGTAAGTTCTGTTTGATGTTTTAATAGAGTAAATCCCCTTTGTCAGTCATTTAGATTTTTATTAACTGCCTTTTGGAAGACATTTAAATGGTCTAGAGCAACTGCTGGAATAGGATCATCTAACACTCAGGCAAGTGAACGGAGAGCAAAGACAGAAACACAGCTTCCACCTCCAGAACCGCCCCCATTTGTAACTTCACTGCTGAGGAGGAGGAAGCCAGTACATGGGCATTTTAGGCACACCAAGATCTGGCAAAGTTGCATGCCCTCAGGCTGTTCAAGGCACTGCTAATTAATACCACCCTCAGTCACAGGCTCCCTGTGAGCTCTGCAGGTTTGAACGCCTAAAACTGGAGGCTGAAAATACAATGAAAGAGGTGAATCCAACAGGTGACCAGGCTGATGCAAGGAGGCCTGTCTGAGAGGAGTCTGCTCCTGCCTTGGGAAACAACTTCAGAGCAAAGCTGCTCTCACCACTAACATCTAGCCCCACTAATACCAAAACGGCAACTTGACGTACCAAGTTTTTGTTAGCTGCTTTCCATACAGATTAGATCTACGATTCATGGTGTAACCATGATTAGATCTAGTAGTCAGTAGTTTAAAAAAATCACCACTATTATAGTTTCTTACCTCTGATCACTTCTGAATGTAATTAGCATTTTAGTTTGTTCCTATTAGGGAAAATTAACCTTTATAAAGCATCTGGAAACATTCAACAAAAATGCATTATTACACCCTTTCTTGCTTCTATTTGCTCCCTGGAGCAGTCATTTCATTTGTGTATGAACACCACCAAGCACTAGAAAATTTCAGTCTATTATGGGGGCTTCTGCACAGACATGGAAGGTCTGGAATAACCAGTCACAGTGTAGGTTAGTGGTTTTCTTCTGACACGCTAAAGCTTTTCTATGCACGTCCCTAACATTAGAGCTGATTTTTGAAATGCCACCAAATGAACTTCCAAGTTTTCTACAATCTTAAGAAAGTTGCATGAGATTTCTAGTTGAATTGCTCACAGCCTGTGGAAAGGTAACAGAAGCAGTAACTAGGATTGCTGCTCTACAACATTAATATTCTGCTCTGCCACAAGCTTTCTGTGTTTATCTGTACAAATCACTTAATTCTGGATATACAAGAAGCTACAGGCAACTATTTAACTCCAAATGTGCTTGAATTTAAAAGACTTGTACCTTCAAAACTGCTGCTCCATTTTTAACTCATTCTGAAATCCAAAAGTGTTCCCACGCAACCTCTTCCTTTGTCAGTAAAAACATTTTCATCTCCCAGGAGATTACAGACTGCAATAGGCTCAGAAAGAGATGAGAGCTCCATTGCAGCATCTCCTCAACTTCAGACACTGGGAACCAGGTGGCTTGGTGGCCACTCTGCTCAGTCCCCCAGTGCTGCGGGTTTCCTTTCAGGCACCCAGCTCCCCCCCAGCAGGTCCCAGCTCAGCAAGCTGCCTAGAAATTAGCACTGAAACTAATACCTGCCCTTCCTCTAACCCTTAGCCCAACTAGTGGCAGGTGCTGTGAGATGGAGGTACTGTGGTGAATTGAGGCACACCCCATAAGGACATGAGGATCCAGCCCAGTAAATTTCTCTACAGGCACGGGAACGTTCACACCCATTCAGATCAGACTGAGCTCACTCGATGACTCTTCGTCAGTGCCAACTTGAAATTTCTACCCTAGTCTGACATTAAAAGAAATAAAATGCTGAGTGATCCTAACCTCTCCTACAATGCAGCATAAAACACCTGTCCACCTTTGACATTTTTGTTTGAGCAGAAACTATTAGCCATGCTGCCAGGGTATGTGACATTTGTGAAAGAAAACCAAAGTAGGGAGGGAGAAAGACTAAAGATAAATTGGGAAAAATAGTTCTGGTTTGTTAGACACAGCAAGATTGCAGACAAAGCTTTAAGAGATTAGTAAAAGAAAAGTGTTGGGGGGTTAGATGTCCACACCAACAAATGACAGTAACAGAAGGAAAGGAAAGTTAACACCTGCACGTTTAAACAGTTTGACTGGGCTCAACCAGGATGAGGCGATCAGCCTGCTGGCTGCGTTGTCTCCTTTCCGCTCTGCTAGGGATGAGGCTCTGGTAGCAGAGCTGCTGCACAGATTCAGGGAATGAGGAGCCAACACAACACAAAGTGATTTGACGTGAGTTTTGACACTCTTCCACTGAATCTGACAGGAAATGTTGCTTTACTCTGTGCTGACCTTGCACTTCTGGGACAAAGGGTTGAGTGATTTGAGGTATTGACGACAGGAGCCCAGAGCTATGGTCTGCAAGTCAAAACTGGTTTACAATAGTACCTATCATTTACAATATTTCGTGGTGAAACGCTGACCTTTTGTTGGAAATCTCCTGAACAGTCACTCACACAGCAGCCACACAATACTGAGCACTGGCTTTCAGAGCTTGCTCCAGTGCACACCGCTAGGATACGCGGCTGCAATTCAGCAGCATTGCACAGACTTACCAGGGAAGGCCACAAAATTAACTCAGTTTAATGGGAACAGTTGTGTTAAAACTGACTCAGGACCTAAAAAGTACAATGATACAAGAACGCATTGCCTGTATTATAGCTTAACAAGTAGAAACTACACTTTCATCAGCTCATGAGATATTGGTTACACCTGGAAAGTTTGTTTGTTTCCTGGAACAAAAGAAACAAAATGTAGGTAAAGGTAAATCCATCCTAGTGGATTTTTGGGACTGCTTTTTGATAGAAAATGTTAGGTAAAGGAAATGAAAGGGGAGAGACAGACGTTCTGCAAAGGAATTCTTTGAGTCATTTTGCTAAAAATCAAGAAGTTTCAGAAAAAGGGAGTTTTGTTGACAAAAAAAATGCACCACATCTACTAGTAACGCAGAACTTACACACGCACTCTTCAACCTTAAATTATCCTCCTACCTTGAAAATGCTGCCACATTATCTGCTAATGTTTCCTGGTCATCTGCTCCAGATCGGTAATAATCATACACTGATTTGGGGAGAAATTTTTTAGCATAATCTTCAAAATCTGAAATACAAACTGGCTTTCCAGACATGTTCTCAGATCTCACAGGATAACTTTATTCCTATTTTCCACTTTTAAACTCTGTACTTCTGTCTGTAAATCATTAATGTGGGATCTCATCGAGATTTGTCTTGCTTATCTGTGCACAAAAAATCCTCACCAACTTCTTATGTCATTTTGGACTTCAGCACCACATTTTATTTCATGTGGTGGTGAACCTAGAACATAATGGGAAAAGGCTTAAAACTCCAGGAACAGGCAGGTGCCATTTCTTGTGTATAACTATCCTCAAAAATATCCAGGTGACTGAAAAAAGCTACCATTTATATTCAAGAAACAAAATTCTGATGTAGTTGATTTATAAAAGCAGGCCCGAGCCTGGACTGGCATTTAGAACAATAGTTAACACAAGCATGTTTCCAGTTATTTCCATTAAAACTCGAGATTTCGAGCCAAGATGCATAAACCCAGCTGTCAACCAGCTAGGACATTGAATATATCCTCAGGCAAATAATTCCTGTATTTTTGGGTAATTCCACCTCCACAACCCAGAGAGCTCTATTCTTAGAGTGTTAGCAAGTCATGTGCAGTCACCAGCTTCAAATAAAATTAGCTTACTGGAGATGATACTCATCCAAAATATAACATTAAAACTTCTTGATTTAATTTTGATTTCAGATTTAACAAATACTACATATATACTTGGTTTGCAACAGGCATACAGTATTTGTTTGATATGATAAAACTGCAACTTTTCCCTATGTATACAAAACTCAGTTTTCCTGCTGCGCACGCTTGAATTATTAACAACGATTTTTAAAAATAAAAAACAGGTTCTGGGGAGAATACAGAAATTGATCCCTTTATTGGGAATATTCTCTAAAGCATAGTATAGAACATGGTAGAACGTTGCAACAAGCACATGAACAAAGCAGCGTGCACTGAGGCCACCAGAGCCCAGCATACACCTCTGTTCCTGTCTTCGGTGCAAGCAAACCAGAGAACCAGTTGTTTGCTCACTGTCAGTTATTTGTGAGGAATCTCATGATGAATCAACACAAAGAAATGCAATGCAGTAGAAGTACGTATGTGCCTTACTCCCTCCAAAATTTTGGGACTAAGTTACTTGGCGTTATCTAAATTCTTCAGCCTTGATGAAGAAATAAAGTTAAACATAGATATACCTCTGTTAAAACCACAGCTTGCTTGCTGTTGGTTTATAAATAGCAACTAGGAACACAACATTCTGCAAAGAGTGAGAAAAGTGCTTAAGATTCAAAGGAGATTGTCAAGCATCTGTGGAGGAGTATTTCAGGGACTAGAGCAGGAAGGATGGTGCTAACTGTAAGGTCAGTTTCAGAAATCATCTTAAAAGAGTGATGACACTGAAGAGGTTCGCAGCTATTTCTAGCTGCTTTCCCAGATCAGGGCATCTTAGCTTAAAACATATGGGGCCCCTTAGGGTGTTCATTTTTATAGCTGGTCAGAATATTCATGGGATAAATTACTGGAAATAATTATCAATATACAATTACACCATCGGTTATTTATAATTGCATATAATTTAAATGCAAACTGGCTTACATTGACATTTCTCTGTGCTCCCAGCACAAAACAGGATGTGTCTGCTTACATTTATTCAGTTTGCATCACATATGCTCTAGGATAAATGTCTGTTTTTAGCATGAGAAAGTGAGCATTGCGTGATAGCCGAACATTTTAATGTGTGCAACTGAATTCAACATTAATGAATGCAACATGGTTTAATGTTGGAGATTTGCATAAAATTGCTGAAGGTAACTACACTGCTTCATTGCTGCTCTTTTCCCCTCCGTTTACATCTATATTCACTTAAAAGAGTTAAGCTCTTCACAGCACTTCCCCCATTAACCTTTCACTCTCCATTTATGTTCATTTATCATATTCACATGATACCAGCCTGTCTTTACTGGTCTTTTTTTGCCACTCATACTAAAAGTTCTCCTCCCCTCCCCATCGCTAAATTGCTCACATGCAGCCCTTTATAGATCCCCCAGGAAAATGCCAAACATGCCAAAGCACAGTGACTTCTTGTTGTAGCCCAGGCAACACGCCCTGGGAAGTTACAGCCCTCAGAAGCCCACCAAGAGCTGGAGCTGCTTCTACTCCAGCCAACCTTTACCACCAATGGCCAGGTTATGAGCTGAGGCATGGAGGAAACTGCCAGTATCAGCACAAAGGAAGCAAAACTAAGCAAAAAAGTTTAATCTGTTGCTAAGCTACAATTGCATATCCTCTTACTGGTAGCATGAGTGTAATCCCTAAGAGGGCACAGCAAATGCCTCCCCAGCACATCTGACAGCGACACACAGACCACCTCTGACACAGCTTTTCCAAGTAATTGGATCCTTATTTTAATGAATATATCTGGTTGCTCCCTCTCTGGATGAGGGACATCCTCGTGTCTGCTTAACGAGACATCAGCGGTCTTAAATTTAACCTTGGAGCAAGAGGAGAGCATCTTACTTAACAGCAAGGAGTTTGCCCAGGTAACCAAGGCAAATCTCACCAGTAGAAGTCAACATGCAATTGAAATGTTCAGATGTGTTTAGGACAGAGGGAAAAAAATGTAGCAGTAACATCCCCTCCCATATCAACTGTTTCTCAGTTGTTCCCTGAGCAGGTCAGTAGTGAATTACCGATGGAAAACAGCATCACATAAGTGAAGCTCAGCTGTACCAGGCTCTGCAAAGGAACCTCTTTGCACTTCAGTTAGAAACAGGATATCACAAATGCAGGCTGAAAAACCTACAGAGGGATGCAAATTAGAGATACAACTTCCAGCTTAGGAAGTGATTCAGTCAGAAGACAAAAAAAGCGTTCTAAGAAGTATCCTGACACACTTGTCCTTACCTATGTTATTGGCCAGACAGAGGAAAAGAACTACATGGAATTTTAGCCTGAATCACCATGTTCGTGTTGGAGGATCAGAGAAACATCAGTAACCTCTTGTGGAGCAGCAAAACTCCACAGGGGAGGAATGAGTCAACGGGAATTTTCTCACTTGAGTTAACTGAAGTAAAGATTAACTGGAAAGTTAGCTCCAGTATATAATTAAAATATTTTAATGTCTCATATTACTTAAGTGTTTCTCAAGAGTGCTGCGGAAAGCTGTTTTATCAAGTAACTTTTTACATAGGTAAATGCCTGCGTTTTAACTTCCAAATTCCCCATGGACATTCCTGAAGTTCTGCAAATAGTCAGAAAACACACCTTTATAATTATGAACACTTTATAATTATGAACACTAAAGTGAAGTGGTTTCAGTGAGTATCACACCAATCAGAGCTGAAACAATCGATTTTGACCCCTCCAGGACAGGAGAATCAATAGAAAGCATTTTTCTTCAGCTATCTGACTTCAGCATGAGACTGAGCCAGAGACAATGGCTTTGTCGTATGAATGAAGACAATTTTTTGTAACCCAGGAATGGGAAGTAGGTGGCCCTCACAAGGCCCCACGGACATCTGTTTTGGGAAGTCAGTTGGTAAGTCTGAAGACTGCCAGGGTGCAGGGAGGCTGAAGCATCAAGTAGAGTGAACAGTTATCCTAGCACCACCCACATGACTGGATACAAGGAAGACAATGCAGGGGAGATCTACAAGAAGGTTCACAGCATCATTTTTGGCTCCACAGCAACCACCATTCTCCTGCGTTTACCCCAGGAAATCAATGCAATGCAATGCAAAAGAGAGTGAATTGCAAATCACCCCACCTATAAAGCAGTTCCGCTCTGTGCAGACAGGCAGCCCAGGAAACTCACCTGATGTATCCAACTGCGTACTGGATCCTGTCACTCACATCCCCCCAAATATGCTGAAGCAACATTTCCTGGTAGTCACACAACACCACTTCTCCCTCCAGTACACCCAGCCCCAGGGCTTGTTTCTTTAGCAGTACCTGCTCACTGAGAACTGACAGAAGAGGTACCATTTAGGTCTGTACCTTCCTGACCCCACATAAGGTGGAGAGATGCCACAGGTGAGTAGGGAGATGCATACAGCTGTCCTCCTGAGTCCCAGAGTGCTAGCACTGTTTGCATGCTTAGGCAGTAGATTACTAGCCAAAAACCGTAACCTAATACAGAGGTGACAACCATCAAGAGTTCATAGTTGCACTGTTTTGCTCAGTCTCCATTTGCCCAGCTGCATTTTATACCTTCGAAAGTTTACTGCTCAGCCCACAGTTATTACCAAAGGCTAGATCTAGGTGTGTTAAACATTTTTTCCACTTGTATACAAAGGAAACAGCTTGATAATATAAAGATTTGTTTCATAAAGTTTGAGGAATGTTCAGAAGCAAGTCACAAATCATTATCAATCAGAAGATCAGCATTAAAGTTGTTAATTAAACAGATGAGCCATCTATATACACTGAAAAAATGAAAACTACAGCAAGATTGTACATAAAAAATTTATATGGAATTTTAGTAAAAACACCCATCGTAGAAATCCACAAAAAACCTTTATATGAAAGACAATCCTGTGTAACATTTCAGTGAAGAAGGCCCACAGAATAAGCATTGCCCAGCGTGCGTGCAGCATACACAGTACTCCAAGACCTGCAGACATGATTCATACAAATCTGGAGGACAGCAGTTTTGAAAAGCTGCATTTCTAGCCTCTTTAAAAAGTAACCCATTGGATTTTTTTTGAGCAACATGACTTGAAGCATTCATATTCAGATCCATCAGGGACTGTTTTTCAAAGCGGTACACATCCCATTTGAAATTTAAATTGGTTCTCAAAAGTCTTAAGTCATTTTTGACATATAGCTCTGGTTTACCAGCCTTACACTTAACAGCTCTACCCTTAATCAACACATTTTGAACAGTGTTCACAGAAGCTTCTCCAAGGACATTTTGTCTATACTGGGATTGCAAGAACAACTTCCATTTAAAAAAATTAATCACAACAGAGGACAGATGATGAAACGCTCAGCTTGCACAAAAGATTGATACTGAGTTTTTAAAAAGAAACATACTAAATTTAGTATTTTAATATTTTAAATAAATTGTAATCTAATCAGTACCATACAGGTATGATTCAATTAAAATGTATTCCAGTGGAAAACAACTGATTCTGGAAAGCACGCTGCCATTGCGCTCTAACTGAGAAACTAGTGGTCTTTCTGTTAAGCACAAATGTAACCTTTGGAGTATCTGCTACTTATTGCTTCCTGTATACAAGACACAGTAAAGTTCAGTATCTCTGATATCATGCGACGGTATTTTTACTACAGATGTTAAACCAAGTTGGATATAAACAGTTGCAGAGCAGTTGCTTTTCTAATTTAAAAAAATCACTAATTAGTGAACTTTGTAATAAGATTCTGCAATACATGTCAAATACAGTCAAACCCAAGTTAGCATTAACATTTCCTATTTTATTGATAAAAACAAAGGAGCGATAACATACATATGTTGTTTGAGAAGCCTTAGAAGCCCACTATTGCTCATTTTCAGACTCACGAGATCTATGAAGAGATGCACCACTGCCACTTGCTGCCTGCCCACTTAATCCCTGCACAGAGTGATTTTTGTTAGGTCCGTGACAATAGAAAATACTAACTTCACGTTAAGTAATCCAAACTTAACAGTGACATGCAAGAACAGAAGATCTGTAAGCAGAGTCTCCAGAGAATCATCGCACAGCAGCAACTTCAGATCTTTCTCTCACAGCATCTCAGAAACCCTGTATCTGCTAGGTCAGTCTCATTTGCATTTTGTTTTTAAATTCAAAGACACCTTAACAAAATACAACTCCTGGGAGAACATGTTCTTTGTCTAAACATTTAAGAAGCCTCAATACCTCATCTTGAGCACTGACAACATGTAACTTGACTTTTTAATACTTTTAATACTTCATATTCCCAGCAGCGTAAGACAAACTGTGAGGTATACGGATGATGTCTATCTTTTAAAGTGAAGTCTCTTCAAACAGCTAGAGAAGAACTTAGATGACTGGCTCTATGCTATTATGAAAATTAAATCAAATCAAAATTTAACATCGACATGTTCCCTCCTACCCACTGCGAGTATCACAAGGCCCTGTGCAGTTTAAAACATCCTCTTTGGTACCCAAGCAAAGTCATCACCACCCTCAATCTACACCAAATACAGTCCCTCATACTTTTCAGAGTCTGGTAGCTTTGGATCCATGACTGAAGGGATATATCAATTCTTATTTGACAAATTGACATAACACTGGTTCCTACTTGTCTCCTGAAAAATGCCTACGTCTTGTTTTCCTTTTAGAATTTTATGAGCTCCTGATGCACAAATTAATAAAAAAGGAAATGTGTCCTGGAAACAACAAGACTGTACTCCAAACTTTTATGTGCACAGTTCTTCCTTCCACTCCAAGGTGGCCACAGAAGTTTTCTTAATTTTTGCAGATACATGCTTAGTTTGGAGGAAAAAAATAGCCATGTACCTCAACCAATACTGAGTTCTGCTGTCTGTAAACTTCTACAGTTTCGTAGTTACATTGAAGAATGCACAGATTACACAAGACAAACCAACTGTTCTCATAGTGCAATGTACATATATTAACATCTGGACATCTCCACATATATGAAAGCATATTAATACATTTCCACTACAGTAGAATGAGATTCAACCTCAGCACTGAGAGCACTCCTTAAGAAAATTCATATTCAATACATGCAGTGTAATTTTGTGTAAAGAAAAAATCATGAACTTCTGCTATACGGTTCCAAGACACAATATGTAGCAGGACGCAGAGAGCAAAAGTTAAGCTTTCTTAGTAAATATGCTCTTTATGAGCTTTAAAAAAAAAAAGTCAAGACAAATTGGCCTTATTAATCTCAGTCTCAAAGGAAACTAGCATTTTTCACTTGCAACTTCTCTTCTAGTAAGAGAAATGATTTCATCTGTTTTTTCTAGAAAAACAAGATGAAATTCATGCGCATTAGCAAGGTTTATGCAATACAAAAAAAGTGAAAGATTAAAACATCTTACGCACATGATCACACATCCAATCAGAAATATAACATACAAGGCCTTACTGTAGATATTCCTTACAAAAAAAACACTAGTACTAAACAAGTCAACCAAAGGAGGGAAATACCGGTATCTTTAATGACTTAAGTCCTCTAATCACACCTGAAGCTGTCTACCTGCCAAGCCATTTTCACTTTATATAGTTCCATAGATACATATTTATCTTGATATAATTAGCAAAAAACAAAAGCTTCTCCTTGCTGCTTGCTCCTGCTCCTCCCTTTCCCCAGTGTGCTGATTCCAGTGATAAAGTAGAAAAGTGACAAAGGTGAAGCCTTAAATGACTCCTCAATTAATGTTACTAAAACAGCTTGAGCTCTGCCAAAACTATTCTGGGTTGGAAACAGCAGAACTGCGCTGCACATCATAAGCTTGTATTGGCAAGAAATATGCAACTTACTGGCTGCAAAATGAGTATTTCTTGCTACAATCTCTTAAAGAAAAGAGTCATGCTTTGGCAGTTTTTCTTGACAGAAATAATTGCCTTTAAACCTTTTTAAGTACTACACATTTTAAGCATCTAGCTGCCACTCTTTCTGGGCCTGAAGCTTTTGATTACTCAAAACTCCTTGGGTCAAAAAAAAATAAAAATCTCAGCTGACAAGCTTGAGCTACGCAGCATGCCTCTGATCTACCAAAGCCTGAAAAATCTGGGGCCATGCTAATCAGAGCACAAGGCGCACCGCATGATATACTTTCAAAACAAACGTTAAGAAAGATATAAAGGTGCTTCAGTTAAAAGTGATAAAAATAAACCCATCCTACACCACATTTTTCAATAGAAGACTCATAAGGTGCCTTCTTTCACTGCTGTATTGCTTATCTGGTGCTTCTGTGGCATTTGGAATAAACAAACATTCAAAAGAGTCACAGCCCTGCCAAGGTTCCTAAGAGTTAAAAGTCCTTGTCTTGGTCAGTACTTACAAAAGAGCACAAGCACAGATGACCACTTTATAGCTGGTGAATTGAGACCCGATTCTACCTCCCTTTTTCCTTAAGTCTCCAAACACATAGTATACACACAATACACTTAATTTGATTGTCATGGCTAGAGTCATACAATAAACAGTATATATACTTATAAAACAAACTCAATGAGTAATTGCTAGCTTAAAAAAGAAAAGCCTGCTCAAAGAGCAGAGGTTTTGCGTAAACACAAGTGACAAATCAAGTGTAAGCTTCGGCTTCAGACCCAGGGTCTGATACTTCTTTGGTCCAAGTGTACAAAATACAACACTGAACAACTATAGTCTATTGTCAGTCGCCTGACTTTTACGCTGTCTTACTGAGCTTTCAGTCTCTGGATCAGCTAAAGGTTGTTCACTCAAGTCTTCCATTTCTTCTTCACCAGATTCTTTTCCAAGCTCCAAATCCTCTTCTGAGTCACCGGCACTTGAATTTGCTGCATCTTCTTCATCTGAGAGGTCTTTTGCCTCTGCAGTCTCTTCTGCATCATCTGCAGAAAGCTCAGCAGCCTCCTCTGGTTCTTCTAACGCTGCGTTCTCCACATTCTCCTTTGTAATTGCTTCTTCTAAACAAAATTTCAAATACTGATGTTAGATTGACTCTCCAAACAGTGTCTTTAAAAGTTACACCACTGTTTATGTGAAATACATCATGAACATCACAGTATATTACAATACTAAAATATTAGTGAATTTTACTATTGAAAACTTTTGTCAGACATTATATTTGAAATAATTTAATAAAAAAGGAAATATTTCTTCAGTAGAATTTTTCTTTCATCACTTGTTCTTCCTGCATATCAAGCTTTCATTTGGTGCCACAAAGTTACAGGATCAATGGTGCTTGGTTATTGAAGAGGAATCATTACCAAAGAAATCAGTGAGAAGGTGATAAGATACTGGTAAGCTGTCAGGTAACAGCTGCTGTTGAGTCAGTCAGCTAACTGGACAGCATACTGCACTGGTATGGTTTTTCTATTGATAGTGATTTTAAAGATAGTAATTTTGCATATTTAAAAGTTTTTAATTTGGCTACAGTCTTCCTGGTAAGTATCACAGATTTATCTTCATCTTGAACTGCAGACCAGCACACACAAATATACACAGTTACAAAGGAAACATTTAATTACTGTACAGTTTTGACACCACTTGATAGAACAATCATGCCACAGGGTGTTCTGGAACTTAACGCACATCTGGTGTCTACAGGAGACATCATTTTGTGCGCAAATTTTTGCCTCCCATTCCCTAGGGTACAGAACACTGGCCTGAAGCCCTCTCACCAAGGATCAGGAAGATGTTTTCTTTTTATTTAAAGGAGATGCAATGCCACACACCGTATATTGCTTCCTTGTGAGCTTAGTGAGTAACTTTGGAATTCCAGAGGGAAACTTGCTTTTATATGCTACAGGACAGGAAAAAAAGGCAACCTCTAATCACATAGGAGACTAAGTAGTTCCCCCCAAGCTGTGTGATAAGAAACAGCCCCGTAATGGACGCAGACTTAGAAACACCCTTGTTCTAATCTTTCCCCATGAAGCTCATACAAGGACTCTCAAAACCTCAACACTGCAAACAGGTCTGATCTGTGACTAGTGATAAAATGCAGCCAAAGTCTGTTCAACTGGCGGCAGTGTCAGATACAGAATTCTTATAGTTCTGGCTTTTACTATGCCACTTTATTATTCCCTGCAGTCTCTAGATTTGATTCTCTCTACCTCCTTTTTTCCCCTTCTTTCCATGAATTAGATAGAGAATTGTATAGGTTCAGAATTTTGCATCTCCTAAGGCAAAATACAGAGTGCATAATAGGATGTGGAAGTGTCCTGCCAAGGCAAATTCTTTTTATATTCCAGCAGCAAATCTAATGAAGATACAGCTGCATAAAATAAACAAAATGCAGTATATTTCTTCAAGACTTCCTCATTTTTAATGCATTTGCCCTCTTCATATTTGTGGAAGTATGAATAAAGTACTGAGGGCTTTTGTTGTTCTAGTAGTAATATTTTTGTCTGTCTTACTACTGGGCAGATGCTTTTACTGATTAAATAGAGCCTGACACAGGGTGACAATCCTCACAGGGTGACCATAATGTATACCTGGTTTACTGGGCCCAATTTAAGCGCCTGACAGCATATTGCCCTCCCTCCCACAAATATGCATTTAAACTACAGTATCCCCCCTGCTCAGGAGTTCTTACCAGATGTTTCAGTTCTGTATTTTGACTTTGATGGACAAAGGCAGTCTGAAATCAAGACCAGTATCTGGGTAAAGGAGGGAAAAAAGCATTTGTTAACAAATACGCATCTCATCCCAGCAGCCCCTGCACTATTATATTTATACCCTATGTATAAATATAATTGGCAAGATGATGGTGGGAAGAAACACTGATCTGGGATGCTTCATCTTCATCCCTTTAGTACTGCACTGATTCTAGATTTATTTTCTCTACTTTAGAGAATTTCAAGATACTTTCATTTCAGTGCATCCTTACAGCAGCAGCTCTTAAAAAGCAGAACTTTACAAAAAGATTAGTATGCTATCATTTGAATACATAAGTATTCACTAAGTGGCAAGTAATTTTAAATACTTATACTTGAACAAAGGCAACGTGTGTTTTTTTCATAATTTAATATACAGTATGTGCAAAGACCTACTCAGCCTTTTTAAACGTATTATAAAAATCTAGAAAACTGCATTAACTGGCTCATAGGCAAGAGCTGCCTGAAGGAGCTAAATTAAAAATACTGGGGGAAAAAAGTGCTATCTCTGTATATGAACCAATATTCTCTCCCTTCCACTCCACACTTTCTGCTTCCTATTTCCCTAAATTTATTCAGCATTGAAAATGCTTTGCATCTTCAGAAGAGATGTCCAGCACACAGCTGAGGATCTTTAAAACTTTAGAAAGCTTCTTGGTCAAGATTTTCTGTGTCAGGACGCTATTCAATTCTGACTCCCCAATTCCCTTATACTGGATCTGTACTTCCACCTTTTATGTGCTATTGTACTTTGTGCTTTTGTTTATTGAAGCAGCCTCAAAGTGGAACACATATAATCAAAATGCAAGGGAAAATCTTAGTGTCCTAGTGTCACGTGTTAAGAATAAGGCAAAGGAAAGAAAAGAGATAAATGATACAACAATAAAAACTACCTGTCAATCACAGGAAAGCTTTTTAGTAACGGCAGAAAGATTAAGTCTACATTTTCTTCTTCCTGTTTTGGGGTGTTTATTTGTTGTTTATTTTGTGGTGGGTTGTTAAGGTGTTTTGATGGAGTTTTGGTGGTCTTTTTTTTTTGTTAAGTGGAAAAAGAAGGTTTTTTTTTAATTTAAAATCAGCATTATCATTTACTTCTAGCTGTTACCCTGATTTGTATTTATTTGACAATGAAGTCTATCATCTCAAAAGATGCAGCTGTTTTAATTGTACAATAAAAAAGCATTTGTTCACATGCACTGATACTGCACACATTACCACAGCATTAATGGCTTGAAATAGATTAGGTCAGTTAAGAACGCCAAATCTTCAAAGCTTTTCTGAAAAGCTGTTCATCATTTCATCTTCTGTACAGTGCAACAGCAAATCTGCATTGCTAACTCCCACAAATACAGCCACGTTTCAGCTAAGTCACTACGCAAAGCCTGATTTTAGAAAGCTGGAGCCTTTAGACACCATTCTGATCACACACGCAATCCTTTAGTATAATAATGAGCAATTAATAAGCAATTAGAATCAGGTGCTGCAGTGCATCAGTGAATTTTTTAGTTCCCCCCTCCACCGATGTTAATGCAAAACAAAAGTTCTAGGCAACTAAGAAAAGAATACGCTCTCTTACCAAACCCAGGAACAGGCCGATCAACAAGGTAGCCAAGATGAAAATTGCGTAAGACATCCAAACATGAATTCCAAGAGTGCCAGTGAGGTAGTTATGAATTTGCTGGAAATGAAAAGATATTTATCAACCTCATACCAAACAGCATTTATACTGCTTTATACATAAATCAGCACCTAATAAAGACCTTTCATTACAGTATTTATACTAAAGTCTTCCCTCTCAAGCACCAGCCATCCTTTAAATGTCACACTAGGATTCTTCTGATAGCATGAAATCTTGTTTTGCTTTACTGAGTTTTTACATTAAAAGGCACCGCATGTAGTCTTACTGCGGACAGACGTATGAGGAATGCCTAGAGTATACAAGAATGTATCACAACATTCTACGTTTTTACGTTCTGTAAGAAGGTGACAGCTGCTTAAGACAGATTAATGTGCTAGACGAATCTATAGCATGAACCCGTACATCTATTTTTGCGGCCTCCGCTGCAGGGAGACCATACAGTAAGCATACTTGAGAATGACAGAACACCAGTACAGCAAGTTTCACAGTGGTAGTTTAGAACTTAAACATTGCAGAACCAAAAAGATCAATCACATCAGATTCAAAGCAGGTGTCATTTTATACCCACTTTACAAGCACACCACCGAGGAAAAGACAGATCCTCAAAAGGGCTTTATCCCTGGGATAAGAATTGCATCTGGGATGAAGAATGGTAGGTGCTTGAATTTGCACAAGATCCAAAAAAAAAAAAAAAATCAATTTGGGAATTCATTCATTAACTAAAATGCAGCCATTTATTTCTTACTCAAGCTCTTTAGTTCTTAAAAAGAGCCACACATTCTACACAGATACAAAATAAGTGATTTCTCATTTTATATTTAGAGACTAATTGGAATACAACATCACAATTTCTTTGAAACTGAACTCCATTATTTAAACCTACAGCTTTATTGGCTTGAACCAAGCATCACATCAAATCAGATTGGCTGGTATGAAGCAAATCATAACATCACGTCTCTTCAAAGCATATTTCCATTAGAAAACAAACCACAATCAATGTTTACAGAAGCTTTAATATTGAAAATTCTAGGGTCTGTCCCCCCGCCCCTTAATGACTGAACAGCATCCAATGTTTATTAAAACCATATGCAAGGATAGTACAGCAAGAAGAGTGAGGAAATGTACAGCTGAAATATGTATTAGAGTGGATAGAAAATTAAACGCTCTGAGAAAGAAACTCTAATCTTTCAGGAAGGAAACTAGACAAGGAAAATGTCATTGCACAGCAACCAAAGAAGAGAAAAGCCAGAAGGCTGTAAAAAGTTAATACTATCCAATGAAAGAAAGAATCAAAGATGGCTTGCACAGGAAACCCAATAAATGGAAAGTTTTGTTTGATTCTAAGATAGATACTTACTAGAAGTGCTACAAACTCTGTTCAAACTCCCTACTACCTTTTGAAGCAGATACTACAATATTCAGACTTGTTTTACTACAGATAGTCTTTTGATCTTGGCTACACCTGATGATCTTAAGAAAATGTTTCCCAACCAAAATCGCAAGTGTCTGAAAATTCTCAGCATTTGCATACTACAGAAAAAAAAACTTTGATATCTCCCAAACAGAAGTGTCTTGAAATGTTTTGTACGTTCAACACACACTTTATTGTACACTATCATTTCTCCCTTACTTCTGGTAATTATTGCACCGTCCAGATTTGTTTTTTATGTCAATCTTATTGATAGTCAGAAACTCAGATGCAAAAACTCTTATTAAAGAATAAGGCCATTACCCTGTTCGTCTGTACAATAGATTAGATGTAGACAAAAAGCAGAAGAACATGATTTACAACTTCTAAAATGAATCTGGATATCATCTTTATGAACAGGATTAAGTGAAAAACTCTGGTAGATACACTAAATGTGTTCCTGAGGCACACACTCACATCTGCAGCAGCTGTCAAAAAGCTACTTTATCAATTCGGTATAAGCACACTTTGACAGAATATTAACTATACCAAGATAATAATGCAAGTACTTTCAGTTATGATAATCTTTATAATCAAACTACAATTTTTGGCATGGAGGCTACTGTCTATTAGCACTACAAAATTTCTAATGCAAAGATACTACACATCCAATCTACAGTAAACATATGGAAAATCGAAGTCTCATAAAATAGTGATGAAAACATTCAATTAGATTTTGACTTCTTAAAGAGAATATTATTCTAAGCATGAACAAAGAGGGGTATGGAATATGCTACCACATGGTTACTTACCCTGATCCACCCAGAGAGGTGAAACAGCCCTGCCATACCATGCATCCTAAAAAACGCAAAGGGAAGAACATGTTCTAAGACAAGCAAAGAGTTAAGGTATAAAGTAAGCTATCCATAAAACAGAGAAAGATTCTGGTTATGCACTTTTGCTACTATTTCAGCCCCTACTAATCGATAGAAGCAAGCTAATGCAAATACCTTTTTCTCTATACTACATTCATTTAAGCTGGTTCAGTACAAAGCATTGAGAAGGTAGCTTGAGACAGCATTTGAGCATAATCACAAAATACCAGTTCCACAGTCTATGCATCTTCTCCCCAGCTCACAACAGCAAACAGCCCTACAGCTCCTCTCCCCATTACTAAATGTTCTACGCTTCCTCATTCTCAGATGAGAAATGAGGACAAATACTGGATCTTTCATACAAATTTGTACATGATAGCTTTAGTCAAAATGAAATGCAACAGGTCATTCATATCTTTGGTTCACCTTTTACAGCATGCAAGCATTCTGTGTTATGTCAAAGCAAACTCAATATTCTGGAAACAAGCATACTGTGAAAGCACTACTCGGTCCCCTATTTCCAAGGAAGACACAAGACACCCTTTTCAACAAGTAAAAACCTTAAAGCTGCTGCTGCAAGTGACCAGAAATCAACAAGTAATAATCCACATAACCATACATTTGAAAATATTTAGCAAGCAGTAGAGCTGACACTTGTGAAATACTTGGTGGCTGTACCTTCCGCCCCCTTACATATTTTTGGTGTTAATATCAACAAACCTCAGCAGGCAGGGACAAAATCAAGTGCAGAAAATAAACTGCTTTTAAAGGTGAGAAACTGCATAGCAGGCTATCAACAAGGATTGCTTCTGCAAAGCCTACTTGTCTGGGGAACAATGGCTTTTTGTCTTTAAGCTGTCAGCAAAACACCCTTAATGAATGATGAGCTATAAAACATGCTTGTTGTTACTAAAAACAAAGTATTACATTATAGAAGACGGGGACTTCCATCCTGCTACTGGCTCCACAGCTTCCCATTTTTTCTCTAAAACATAACCCTGAAGATCTTCCAATGTGCGTGAGCCTCTGTATCTGCGAAATACTCCATTGTTTGCACTAAAAAGCATAAATACACATTAACATAGTGTTTAAACTGTATGGCAAAAATGCAACCCTCCACTCTGCCATTCCTCTCCTCCCACCCCAAAATTAAGAAAACAAAGCATACTATGTACACAGATTCAACTTGCTCAGGAAGCTGAATACCCAAGGATTCTCAATGTTTTGAAACTAATATCTGATGGATGGTCTCAGATTTTCAACAGAATGAGATTTGGCTGTTTATTAAAATTGCTATTATTCTTAAAATAAAAAATAAAAAAATTCACTCCATAGTGAATAAGAAGCACAGGAAGTTACATTAATTTATAGGAACATCTCAGAATTAAAAGTGTGCATGCATACATACATGTATGTGTGTATATATACACACACACATACTACCCTGATTTAATGAAGAGTTCTCCATTTAAAGGATTTCATCCTTTATTGAAGGAGACAGCAAACACATCCTATGTTATTTGTTTATAAACAGTAATGGTAACAAGAGAATTTAGTAAATCCACTTAATCTTAGGAAAGTCTTTAGATGAGGACTCTGTTAACATGAACAAAGTCATCAGCAATACCCTGAATTGAAACTGAAAGTCCATATTCCTTCATCACCATCTATATTTCAAAGTTATGATGTAAAACAGGCAAGAAGCAGGTCTCAACAGCTACATACCAACATAAAGCCAAGAGATTAAGAATTTATAGTAACAGAAGCAGCGCTACATGCTTAGTGAAAGGTTTCTGTAGTGCTTTACATAGTCAGTCTGTTATTAAAATAAGAAATTGAAGTGACCCTTCCACAAGGTCAAGTGTTTCTGCTTACATATAGTCAGATTTCTAGAATACAATACTGCAGACTTGCATCATTTCTTACATATTATCAAATGTTGTTTTCAGACTGGAAAAGCATCACTTATTTAGGTACAAAACTGTTCGTAGGAAAACCTTCCACCATAAGTTAATACACTACATCCAATAAACACACCGAGCTCCTGAAAAACGTTTTAAAAATTGACAAAGTGAGATAAGCCAGTTGTACATCACATCTTCCATGTCACTGTACAAACAGGGCAGGAAAAAAGAAAAAGTACAGAAATAGACAAATGTTTTTAGTATTACACACTTACTGGTAAATTGTAGGAAGTGTTGTTACAAAGAATCGACCACTCAAGCCTAGAAAGAAAGGAAGTAAAAAACACACAAACAGTTAAGTAAAATTGAGACTTCCCAGCATTTTGACTTACCTATAAACACCTACAGATCTTTATCTGTATACTTGAAAGCAGACCGCATAGCTTACCACCATTTTGTAAATGCAAGTTTACAGTTTGTCAGAGATGCCATAAACTAACAGCTGCTAAATATTGTTGCTAAATCAAGTAAAATGTTTACCTTGTAGAATGCTTACAACAAGGTGATTTTTCTACAGGGAATTCACTCCTATTTGCACATAGCTGAAGATGCTGATGATATTGGGAGTGCTCCCCTCCAGCTGAGAGGAAGATGAGCCTCAAAAATGCACCCTTATTCCACAATCCTGCATGCTTATTACGCCTGTGTACAGCCTCCTCCAGATCACCACTGCTCCATCTAGAAAGTTGGGCCACTAACAACATAGCTTGCAGGCTTTCAAACTCTGCCCCCCCCCCCCCCCCCGCTTTATTTCATTCTCTAATTGATTTTAAATGATTTAGAGCTGTGCATGTAAGACTTCAGGTAGTTAAAGTAATTAGACAAAGTAATCTTGTTTGCT
Organism: Heteronetta atricapilla; assembly: GCA_011075105.1. Lineage (NCBI taxonomy): Eukaryota > Metazoa > Chordata > Aves > Anseriformes > Anatidae > Heteronetta > Heteronetta atricapilla. Next base: position 5,115,986 of record CM021733.1, read on the forward strand.
TCTTTGCTTCTTCCAAATAATCCTTGTATGCTGCACAACCAATCTGCTCTGCCATGCTGTAGGATGATACAATCTGGAGTATTTTGAGCATCAGACATGAGAGATGGCAAAAGGTTGAAGCAGGGCTTCACAAGGCTGACTGGAAGTGACACCCACACTGAACACAGGTGTTACACTAACTGGCAAACACAATAATTGTTTTACAAGTACCACACTCGACAGTGAAAACATAATGCAGCTTGCAGGACAGAAATTCTCCAAATCATCAAAAAGCAGCTGTGGGGGAGAAAGTGTTTGAAGTTCTCTGGCTTTCCTTCCACTCAGTACTGCTACAGAGCAGTAAGTGCAAGTACTTTGAGCATCACTGCCGTGTTTGCTACACTGATGAAGATCTCCCAGTGTATGGCTTCATTGCAAAAGCCAGCTGTGAAACAAAGTTCCCAAGTATCTCATAAGCAGGCTGTCTGTAAGACTCAGCTAACTACAGTTGTCAGGTGAAAGTATCACTCACTCCCTGCTCCCACGACTGAGAAATGTCAGGGCTACTTGAAACTATGATCCCCTGACAATTAGCAAAACCTCCAAGTGAGAGGAAGAACTGGCCTTAGCACTTAGGAATTTTAATATTCAACACATCCACCTTAAAGACTGCAGAAACAAAAAATGTGCTAGCAACATCATCTATTCTGGAAAAGAAATACAGATGTCAGAACTTACCAACCCCTAGGTTGGTAGTCTAACTCCATTAGTAAGGGCAATTGCTGTTCATAGACAGTACTGATGTAAGGAAGGCAAATCAGTTACCTTTTCCTTTTGTAAGGCTCTGAAAAATCTTTCAGAAAACTAAATCTTCATTCAGCTTTCTGCTCCAGGAAGTTAGTCATGGAAAAGTATTACTGCAAGAGAGTTTCTACCCACAGAGCCAAAAAGGACACAGACTGAATTAAGTCAGGTATTTTTAGGTTTCAGTACTAATGCTTATTCTAGGGTGAAACCCCCTTCAGAACTAGCAAAAAATGCTTGCGGGTTTTGTTGATGTTAGTTTCATTTCTGAAGATGTTTAAATCAAACACAAGCTTCTTTAAAGCTCCAAAAAAAAAAAGAAAAAGGCATCTTCATTTTTCTGCTTTTATCGCTATAGGGGGAGGATGGCAGGAAATCTTATAAAACAGTTCAAAGCCATACCAGCACAGGGAGAGACTAAATAAACAAAAACACAAGTGTAACAGAAGAATTAGTGAAGCAGAAAAGATAGCAGCACAAGAAAAACAAGGGGGAGAGCTGTAAAGAATATTATAAGCTTATAAAGAGCAGAGTCATGGAAACACTGAAAAACTCTGATATCCTATCAAGGACTAAGCAGGCAAACAAAAGGAAATAGACAGCTTAAATGCCTTTTACCAGTAACCTATCCTAGAGCAAGTACCAATGGCCTTAGCATGAACAATGCAAAGCATAAAACAAAATCTGTTGCCAAGTGCACTGAAGTATCCAAAATTTCAGATGGAGGTTTTCTGCTTATCTAGCACACCTCCTTAGGTCAGCAAAATCAGATGCGAGTCAGCTTCAGAAAGCTAAGAACATAGAGCAAGTTGTTTTGGTGCATGCTTGATACTAATTTGAACTGGGTAACAGTTTAACTTGAAACACAGCTACGCATGTGTTTGCGAATCACACCCTGGCACGTGCCCATCATGTAGTCAACAGACAACCAAGACGAGGGGAAAAAAAAAATGTATTTGCCTTTCCACCCCCAAAATATACAATCTAGAAGCCACCTAGAAATACTGCTGCCTTCAACAAGCAAATATTCAAAGTAGATTATGGAAGACCCAAGAAATCTTGTTTTAAATAGAGCTGTAAACGCTGTTATTGGGAACTTTAAAAGGCACTGAAAATACTGGGAAGTTTGTGAGACAGAAGCACCTCCATTACTTACTCCTGACATACTGGGTGTTTCAATAGAAAAGACAAGGAAAGAACAAGCACTTTCAGACTAATACATCAAACGACCGAAGCATGCTGTAAATCCACCAAGGCTCTGATGGATTCATTCTTTGGGCATCTGTTATAATTAAGCACCATGAGTGGCTGCTTCCCCCTGCAGGGTTTGGAAATGGTGTTTTATGTGGCTCTGCACACATTCTTTTTCACCGAAAGAAACTTCAAGTACCTGATCCCTTCAGGTCCCAACACACCCACCATTCAAATTCTTTAGCAGGTAGACTAATTCCATACAGGATCCCAAACTTTTTATTTTTACAGCCTGTGGTGGTTTGACCGTATTAGGCAACTGAACACCACAACCGCTCTCTCACTCCCCCTCCTCAGATGAGGAGGGGAAGAAGTAAAGGGAAAAAAAAACAACTCACGGGTTGAGATAAGGATAATTTTAATAAAGAGAGAAATATATTAAAAGGAAATATTATATTAAACAATTATTAACAATATTATTATTATTAACAATATTATTATTAATTAAACAATTCAACTAAAGGGAGGAAAGGGAAAAGGGGAAGAGGAAGGGGGAAAGGGAATAACAAAACAAGTAAAGGCTATGTGGAAATGCAGAGGGGAAAAAAAAGAAAAAATTACTCTCTACTTCCCACAAATAAGCGATGCTTGACCACGTCCTTGAAGCAGGGCCTCAATGCACGTAGCCGGTGTTCGGAGAGGAGGACAGACGTTTTCGCAACGAGAGCCCACCCCACCCCTCTTCCTCCTTTTCCCACCTTTTATTGCTGAGTGTGACATCATATGGTATGGAATATCCCTTTGGTTGGTTTGGGTCAGCTGCCCTGGTGATGTTTCTCACTTTTTGCCCACCCCCTAGGAGGGCTAGAGGAAGTCCTGATGCTGTGCCAGCACTGCTCAGCAGCAGACACAACACCAGTGTGATACCACTGCTGTTTTAGCTACAAGTGCAGAGCATAGCACTGTATGGGCTACTGCAGGGAAAGTTACCATCCCAGCTAGACCCAGTACACAGCCTCACTTTTGAAAGTGCATTTATATGTTACTCACATCCTAATGCCATAATCAAGACTGAAATCCTCTTATTTGAGCACCACATAAGCAAAGAATCCCTATCTAATTGGGAGAAAACAACAAGATGGGATTATAAGGGATCCCCAATTGCAGCCTTAAATCCAGAGTAAGCCCTGCTTTAAGGTGAAGAGCCAGAAGTTGGCTTTAAGTTTCACTTATGTAAAAATATTAATGTTCAAACTCATATTTTCTTATTCTGTTACTGATGCGTATCTGCACTAGAGGAGAGTCCCACACCAACAGCTTTTTGACATCAGAGTTTTTTTGTATGCCTGTAAGTTTTTAAACTAAACATTAACCAATATGATGTCCAGAACAGCTGGCATTTTCTTGTGAACTTAAATCTCTGGTTTTAAGCAATTTAACTCATCCACCTAGTGTTAACTTTGTAAAACTAATTTGTTTGGCATGTTCTCAAATAAACAGACATTTTAACATACTTTAAGACAAAACATTCCTAAAGCTCTAGGAATCTTTTTGTCTAGTAACACCTCTTGCTGCCAATCTTCTGATATTGCTGACAAAATCTTTTATCCCCTCAAAGCCAAAACAAGCATGAAGTGTTCTTCAGAGATGCAGAGATTTAGAAAAAAATAAACGTTGGTATTGTTTACAGAAACAGCCATTCAAAACTTTGAAAGGAGTCACTAGAGCAGGAATAAATAACGTATTTATGCTTCTGTGGATAGATAGGATATCCTGTTTGTAAGTGTATTTGCATAGATGCATCAAATAAAAAAAAAAAAAAAAAAAAACAATGAAGGTTGTACTTCAAAGGCACTACTACAATTTAACATGACAATAGAACAGCACCATAATGCTAAATAATTTAAAACTCATTATAGGAGGCTCACACTGTGGTAATGCTATCACACCCTGAAATTCTCAGAAACTGGAGGCTACAGAACTGGATGCTTCTGCGGACAGTTTGGAGGGAAAAGTAGTAAGGTAGGCAACAGCTTCCACTGAAGTAGATTAAAACAAAGAGTAGGCCCCTTTCAATACAGTGTAAGTCCAGATCATTTCCCCGCAATTTCTTCAAGTTAGCCTTACAAACTCCTATGCACACACACGAACTACGTAGAAAAGTTAAATGTGGAAAGCGCTATTTAGGTTTAGAAATGTCTTACTTGGCTGGCATTCCACATACTCCAGTAAAATAAAGTACACTCCCAGATATTAAGTTGCACTTACATTGAATCATTCACTAAAAACACTGTCTATGTACTATACCTGGTTCTTGAGTGACGTCCACCTTTCCCACAGTGATATCTAGATGCTCACTTTCTTTTGCAAAGCTCTCCCATATCAATTCAATCTGTTGACAAGCTGGACACCAAGGAGCATAGCTAAAGGGGGAAAACAGGTTAAATATTTTAATTTTCTTATATGTGTACACATTCAAATTGATTTAACATATAGAGGAAAATACAAACGGATCAATTACAGAAAAAATGCAGTTTTTCTTAAGTCTATTGATTAAGATAATCAAGTAGGTTTCACATCAATCCCTGTGTTCCTCCTCATGTTATTAAAACAAAAGCAAATCTCCATGGCCTTGAGAAATTCTTATCAAAACCCTCACCACTCATGATTTATTCTATTTACATATAGAATAAATCTATTTTCATGGCAGCTATCTGAATTATTGAAGCCAGACTGTACTCGTTCAACATAACATTTTGTATTGATTTCCCACACCTCACAACTTCTGGAAAGTACATTGGCCTTAGCCTGCTACTCAATACATCAGAGTATGCCCTTTTCAATACGGCTCTTTGGAGATGTGAAGAAAGTACACCTTAAATTCCTACTGCTTGTACTGACTGTCTTCCTTAAGTTTTGCTTTATCTTAGGATTAATTTCAGCAAAACAAGAAAGCATGTTTTAGAAGCTGAGCTCTCTACACTACCAACTGCATTATTCAAGCCCAGTTTACCACTGTTATTGATAATATCAATGGGGAGACAGAACAGCTAATTTGAGAGGATAACATCAGAAAATGTTTAAACACCAATAAGACCCCGTTTCTACCCTAACACGTCAGAATTCTGCAGCTTACAGTGGTTGCTCATACAGGCAATTAAGATAACACAAATAGCAAGGCATAGCACCTAAGTGAGCCATGGCCATCACTCCCCCCAGCCCCCAGTCACACCTTTTACAGATGAAGGTTAAGAAACCCTTAGGAGATGTCCCCTCATTTATTGGGGTTTGAAAAGTATAAGCAGGCTTCTGACATTTTAAAAGGCAAGGAAGCTAATGTAGGGGGTTTAGAGTCACCCTACTTGTCACAGGGCTCAAAACGTGCTACTGTGTTCCTCTTCCATTCCTGAAGAAAAAGAAGAAATTTCCTTATGGGCAGAGCCCCAAATCCTTCCCAGCCCACATACCCACGTACCCACGACGACTGAGAAGCTCTGCAAGGGGCTGCCTCACCCTGTGGGTCTGCCTGCTGGTGCTGCTACCTGACCTAGAGGCACTTCTCCCTGCCCCGTGGCCTTCTGAGCAGGAGCACTTCCTGGTGACGGATCTCTCCAGCCACCCACAGATGTTTCAGGTCACTGAACCTGAACAGGTAACTTTTCACGGAAGAGGTAGAACCGAGTTTACCGAGTGCTTTGTAAATTTTTATAGGGGTTTTGAAAACTAAGTGTTTCAAAAAGGAAATCTTGCACTTCAAGTGTTAAAAAGATACAAGTTAAAAATACACACCGTATTTTACTGTAATAGAAATTTATTATTTTAAGTATTAAAGCTAATATTGTGGGTTTTCTGAAGCAACATCATTCGTTATGAGAGCACTTGAAAAAAAGTACATAAATCTAATAGTGCCAAGAAACAGCCTGTCACTATCACTTAAAAAGATGCTGGAAACAAATCTCACAGGCAGAGCTGCTGGCCTGTCGAGTGCTTTTAATAACAGATTGACAGATACCGTGCTTCAAAAACAGGCTACATCTTATTACAATAGTTTGACTGATAAGTAAGAAACCACATGCCAGATAATGCTACTGATGATGCTCTAAAATTAAAGGCAGAAGTTGGAACGCCTTCTAAATCCAGCTTCTCTAGATGTGTCAAATTCATACCACAAGGCTTCCAGGACTAATATAACCTCTAGCCTGCTTCAGGTACTGTCTGATCTTGAAATGGAAATTTGGCCATATCAACATTCACGCTTACATTTGACATTCATGAGTTTCTTCATCTGAAATTAACTGGAATATTTATTGTGCATAGTTGAGATAATATTCAAGTGATTAGAAAACTTTTCTTTATCATCTCAAAGCAGCACTAAAATCCACCCTTACCACTGTTTGGTAGTGAGAACAAAGAACTTCACAAAAGGCCTTGCTTTTTTGGCTTCCTTTCAGTATCAATACCAGACATGGGATGGAACTAAGTCACACACAGTGCTACAAGATCCAGCCACTCATGTTGGACACTGGCACGTCATCTGCCTGAAAATATTGGCTTTACATTCCTGAAATTACAAATTTGATTTCTGCTGACCAGGAACCACCCTGCCCCACGCAGCTTGCAGTGAGCATCAGATTTTCACTGGGTTCTTATTGCTGCTTACTTCAAAGTTCTCACTTCTCTGAAGCTTTAACATCCACATCGGTTACTCAGCACTTCAAGCACTACGAGGACACTCAGGAATGCTTTCTGGAAATAAGAAAAACATTCTACTGCCAAAGCTCTACTCTGTCTGTCAGTCTGAAAATATCTCCCCTTACGCTTTTGGTGAGATAGGGAGGAGTAAAATGCTTCACATTTAGGTCACCTTTAGATAAAGTTTCAAAACCCTTTGCACTCTGAAGAACTGAAGCTTCAGATGACAATTATTTTACTTGATTTGAATGTAGGCTTCAAATGAATCCTTTAGATGGGAACCCTTTTGCACAAGGGCACACATCTACCTGTTTAGGCGTTGCTCGCACTGTGCTCTGTGGCCGTCCAGGTGTTCCAAGGAAGCAGCATGCAGGTCTTTCCAAGTTAAACCAAAGTCTAATGGAATTTAAAGCAAGACCTGGACACTTGGTCGAGGAAAAAGTTTTCGGTATCCTGTTACATATTTAACAGCAATTTACTGATCTCCACCATTTACAAAAACCTGACTGAAAACATCACGTGCCTGTGAATTACACATAGCCAAGTTCCTCACCACAGTACGTATCAGACGCCTGCCAACACACACCTCACCTGTGGCCCTACCAGGCCTCTTACACAGCACAAAGCTTCACAGTTTAAATAAGCTCATCTGCATCCCCTCTGTAACTGAGGCAAATGTCTATTTACTGGTCAGGTCCACTGCAAGAACGCCACATTTAAGTGGATTACAGTCACAGTCTCAGAGAAGCCATGTGTCTTCCAGTTCCTACTCCAATCCATTACAAGACCTGACGCTCTTTCAGAGGGCACAATCCAGAAGCCAAATTTTAAGCTTTCAAAGTCAAGAAAAGGCAAGTGTGTCTGTCTCAGATGTAAAGCTGGACCAGCTCACGCTTGCAGCGATTTGTGTGTTAAACAGGCACGAGAGCAAGCCTCGGCTTTCAAACACAGCAGCTGCACAGACGGCTGGGGTAAAACCAGTCCGAGCAAACACCACTCACTGGTATTGCTGGAGGGATCGGGTAAAGAGGGAATGACTGCACTTACTGCACTGATCCGCAGCTTCACAGGCCGCACTGCTAATTGTTTCTCCTCTTCCAAGCAGGTGGCTAGGGAATTGACCGATTCACTCATTTTCAGATGAGTGTAACTGGCTCCTTTATCTGCCCTTCTGGTGCTACCATCAGCAGCTATCAGTATTGAACAGATGCAACCCTGAACCCTGTTCTGCATTTTGCTGTGAAGGCAACTTCAGGAAGTTGTAAGAATCTAAGAACAAAGGCAAAGCAGCTTATGGCAGGGGGAATGAGAGGATTTACTGAAAACAGCAAAACAGCCAAGACAAGTGTCCTGCTTGGTCTATTTTGTCTCCATTCAAGACACACATCTCAACTGTTCCTTCTGTGAAAGGTACTGTTCAAAAAAAAAGCCAAGCTCCTAGCTTAATTTCAGATTGGGAGTACTATTAAAATTAGAGGTGCAACTCTTGAGACAGCTCCTAGTAGAACGGCCATAGCAGTAACAGAGTAAAATAGACATTTCTTTTATTCCGTTACATCTTCTCTTACTGCTACAAATTTTGTGAACGTATTAGGCTTGCCTAACAGAAGCCAGATTTTTTCCCTTTTGAGTTACACACAGAAACCTTCCAAAGGTTTAATGAGCGCAGGACCACAACTCAGACTAGTTTCTCCTTTACAGCTTCGATTCCTCTCCTGCTCTGTATTCTCTGCCCCCTCCCTCCTCCATTCCTTCTAACAGCTTCCCAGCTCTGTTCCTCCACAGCCTGTCCTTAGCCTCTGTAAAGCACAGCACCATTTCAGTGGTAACCCCAAACCTACATGCCCTCAGGACACATGCATTAGCATTTTGTGCCATGACAGAGAAAGCTGTAACACAGTATGACCAAGCCAGATGTTAGCCCCCCATGATCTACCCATGCCTACATCACAACAGTGCAGATTCTGGAAGCTGACAAGAAGTTGCCTCCAGCATGCCAAAACAGTCCAAAGCAGACAGGGAATATCTGCCAACCCCAAAACGGTTGCTCCACAACTGTTTTTACAAATCGCTGAAGGCCTATCACAAACATCACAGAACAAAGAAATGAGGTTTTCCCCGGGTTGTCCTGCCAGGCTTCACATAAACAGATTAAACAATAAGTCACAAACTGTTTGGTTCCTCTCAGACGCTGTCATGCACACATCTCTAACTCCTCTACAGTTACTTCCGTGGGCCAACAGCATTTTTGGAGTACATTGCCCTGCTAGACCTGAGCTTTAGTAAGAGTTCAAGAAGCTCAGCAGATGATTTTAGAGCCATAGCCACAGGATTTGGACCCTGTGGCAAAGCCCAAGCCAGGCTGGCAGCCCGCTGAGCTCCCATTCTGCTGGGTGCACTGGGGTAAGCTGGCATGCAGATCTCTTCTGGTAAGACCTGCACAGGGGGAAGTGTAACTGCTTACCTTGTGCTGCAATGCACCGCGAGCCAATTAAACTGTAATCTCGAGGATAATGGCTGGAGTGCAACCCTGCCCTTGTTCCACGGCTCAGTGACCAAGTGCATTTGAACATTTCGAGACCACGATGGGAAGCAAAGCCAGATACACTGTAATTATTCAGCTTTCTACTTTAAAAACCAAGAAAACAAAAGCACAAGCACCGTCTGCAATTCAACTAGTATTCCATTCACAGGCTTTTTGCTTTTTGGAAAAAGATGGAGCACTCCTTTTTAAAACGGAAAGCCAGTCAATCGCTGAAAAGCGATGTGAAGTCTCGCAGTACTTCAGCAGTTCCATCACTCCATACAGGTTTGTCTCTCCAACAGTAGTAAAGCACCTGCTGCCACGGATATTTCAGTTTCACATCTTACCAGTTTCTGCTCAGCCTATGGAACTCAGCTCAGGAACCAGCCGATGCTCAGTTACTGAGAAGGATAATTTGGTCACTTTCTCTGACCTCCAGAGGTCTGCAGAAGCTTCATAACCAAGCTGCAGCTCTAGTAACTTGATTTGCATTCCCTGCAGACTTTTTAAAAAATGAATAGGACAAAGAAAAGCCTAGATACTACTAAATCAAGAGGCAGTGTGAGACTGTACACTCCCAAGTGACAGAAAATTCCCCAATCTTACTGAGTCCCGAATCTCAGTTACACTAATTGTTAAATAATTCACTGAATTCCTTATAAGTTTATTTATGCAGCCTTCTGGGCCAACTATTTAAAAGCATTAATCCACATAAGCAGTGACAAATTCAGCTGGATTTTGAGCACACTCCCTTGGAAGTGGTGCAGCAGCAGGAGCTGCCAGGCACTGACCCCTTGCGATGACCTCGCTCACGGGGCAGCAGGGCAATGCTTTAACTGCAATTTACAGGAAAATAAATTACGGGCCTATGCTGTAGGCTATAAGCTAGTCTTGGAAGCATGATTCTTGTTATGATTATTACTGTTCTCCCAATTTTAACGTTGGCTGGAATTAAAACAGAAAATTAACCCATCCATTTTTTGGAGCACATAGCGCAAATACTTTCCTGAAACTAAAGGGAACCAAAACGTTTCACGGCCCGGGTGAGAACCAAAGCAGAGATTTTTCCCAAGGGGCAAACACGTGAAGTACTGCAGGACCAGCAGGAGTTACTTTACTCTGTAAACAAAGGCATGATGACTATAAACACTTATTTACTTCAAAAAGAAGAGGAAGTTAAACAGAGATCAATCAAGCTTGGAACAAGCTATGTTTACAAATGCAAAATGCACTTTTAAAGAAAGAGACCAGGAATTAATTTTCTCTATTCCCAATAGACACGATATTAAAAATAAACACATAAGAAAACTCCTCATGCTAGCAAAGCATTACCTTGCAGATACAGAGTAGAAATACTTTAACAAGGAAACTTGTTATAACAGCTTGCTCCAGCATCATACTTCGAGTACTTCAGCAAGGATTTGCATGCTGTGAGAGTAACAGTAAGCAAAAAGCATTGCAATGTCTTGCAGAGCCACAAAGTTACCCAGAACGTTATCAATGAAACGCAGCGTTGCTTCCAGCGCCTGCGGTTTTGCCAGCTACAAATAACTGAATATTTACAAGAAGTCAGCCAAGTACATGCACTTCAGCTAGGAGGGATGAACGAAGAAAAATCCTATTACCCCTACAAATCCTGCACGCAAATTATTTCTGACTTAAGTCTCTCCATTTGTGCACCCAAGAGCAAATAATAAAGTGACAGGGTACGGTAATTGGCCTATACTACTTTCACAAATGGAAAAAAATGAAGTTAAATAGGAGTTGTACCTGCTTGCACTGTGACAGAAGGCTTCAAAACAGTAATTTAGAACAGGTGACCTTTTTTTCCCCCCAAAGATATGCTGCAACAACTTTTGCATTAAAAAATAAAAAGAAAGACTGCTCAGAAAAGTCTTATAAACAGCAGATTCTCCGATCAAATCAAGTTTTGATGAACAACACTGCAGCCTTGCCAACAGACCCACCACACAGCACGGGAGGAACCTCTGAACTCAAGTGCCAGATTCCTGTCCACACCACCAGCTCTAAACCAGATGAAAATCAGCAGAAGCCAAAATATGTTAATATGAGAACTGTAAGAATCACAAGAAACTAATTCAGGACCTTAAATTAGTGTTTAGACACAACTGGGAATCTCAGACTTAATTCAGAATCAGCAGCATCCTCAGGAGATAAGAAAGTTCTTTCTCACAAGTAGGATGCATTAGAAGTGCACCACAGAGTGCAGCATGGAGAGCCAAGTTTCTTTACCACGTGAAACACAGTATACAAAATAGAAAAAAATTAGGCGACAGAGCACGATGTACCAAATTCAGCTACACTAAAGCTAACTTCTGTACCATTACTCTTCTCAGCTACCTGGCATTTTAATGTTTCAAGCAGAGTAAAGACATACAAAGCAACGTGGCTGCTCACTATCCCAACCACTTCTGAGTTCAGTCAGTTCCTCTCTTCTTCCTTCCCCAAGGGCATACACCACTAGTTACTTACATACTTCCTATTAGAAATAAAAGAAAGCATTGGGTCACCATGGAAGTGACCCCTTTCCCCCCCCCAGTATTCACTGGGTTGTGAGCGAATAGGTAACTTCATACAGAATTTTTCTGTGCAGGACTCGGATGTCAGACGTGGGGGGAAAAAAAATCAACATAGAAAGATAGAGACATAATTATTTTCTCCCACTCCAAAATTATCTCTTCCCTCATTTGTTAGAACAAGATAAATACTGGTGGAAAAAAAAAAAGCTCAAAACCAAACCCTAGCCACAGCAGTGGGCATCCCCAGGCCTCCAACCAGGTGCTTCAGGACTGCCTCCACCTGACCTAAGTTGTAATCCCTCCCCCAAATGACTCAAGCCAACTCCAATTCAACACTAAAGCAGAACAAGACTTAAAGCAGCTGTGTGCTTATGAGGAAGCAGGAGTTCAGGTACTGACAGGCCACCTCCCTTGTGAGGCTACTTAGTCTGTTTGAAACTGTTAAAGCACACCCACAGAGAAGTAGCACACATGTCCCAATAAAATCCTATTTCATATTTACGGGTGCCACGTGAGTACCCAAACTCCTCTTTAACTGCTACATGGGAAAACCTCAAGTTCCTTCACTCCGGTTTAAACACGACCAGGTTGAGCGTGCCTCCGAGCACAAAACATCTCGTGCATTTCAACAACGGCTCTGTGCCAGCGCGAAGCTGTGGCCCCACAGAAGTTTGTCAGCAGCACTTGGAGCCCTTGGGCGCGGTGGGGAAACCTGCCCAGCTGTCAACAGGAGACAGCAGGAGCAGCGCGGAGGAAGCCTGATGCACATCCCTCCGACAGCAGGGACCCTGCAGCAAAGCTTCTGGGGGCGGTGTTGGGGTTTTAGGGAACGCTTCCCACTCCTGCTAAGTGTTACTTACCACATTCAGCTCGCACAAGCCCCCACTAAATTCCCTAACACATAAGCAGCGCGAGGTGCGTTGCCGAACGCTGTTCCCCAGCAAGTTGTTCTCGACCACGGCCTCTGAAGCGCAACCAACGCGGCCCCAGGTTAGCAAATCTTGGCCACTTCATCCCGCCGGGACACTCCCAGCCTGCACAAGCGGTGACCAAGAGGAAGCCCCCTCCTCCTGCAGAGCGGTCGGGGCAGGGGGTGCCCCGTGAGGAGGCGCTGACCCCGGCCGCAGCCCCGACCCCAGCCCCTCAGGAGGAGCCCCTCAGCCCCTGGTCGTTACTCACAACTCCACCATCCATTGGCCCTGCAACACCAGGCTCCAGTTGGAGCCACCCAGCGCCTGCACGCGGCTCCGCAGCTCGCCGGGGCTGCCCGCCGAGGACGAGGAGAAAGAGGACGAGGAGGAGAGGGCGGCGGCAGGGCCGAGCGCTGCCGCCTGCAGCAGAGCCGCCGCCGCGCACAGCCACAGCCCAGCGCCGCCGCCCGCCGCCATTTTCCCCCCGCCCGGGCCCAGGAAGCGAGGGCGGGAGCCAACGGCCGCGGCGGGGCGGGGCGGCGAGGGGCGGCCCCTGGCTGCCGGCCGTTAGCGGCCGCCTGAGGGGAGGCGGCGGTGGCTGTGCTCGCAGCGCCCGCAGGATTGCCGCTTCGAGCTTTCACGGCGCTCGGCCGGCTTTTTGGGGCTTTCTTGTATCGGGGTGATCATGCCCGTGTTTGGAGTGCTAAGTGAAAGGGCGAGCTTCGGGTGCTGTTGGCCACCAGCGCTGTCCCTTCACTTCCAGCCAGCCGCCCCCACTAAGTTCTGTCAAGGAACCAGTCAGCCCACTCCGCTACGTTCTGTCAGAAAACCAGTCAGCCGACCCCAGCACATACTTTAGCCCAACCCAGGTACAGGACTTCACGTTTCTTCGCTGGTTTCAGTCAGATTCCTCTCAGCACAATACCTTTTAGGGTGCCCTGGTCTCTGAACGGCAGCCCTGCCCCTGAGTGTAGTGCCTGCACCCTCAGGTATTGGGGATTAGGACAGGCAACCTCCATAACCTGGTAAGTCGACCAGAATAAAGCAGAGGATACCACTGTAAAGGTCTGATATGCTTTCCGGCCACACACAGATTGTAGTCTTCGGCCAAGATTTCAGAAAATTCTAACGGCTTGTGATGAATTCTCTAAAAGTTACTCCAAAGGCTAGTAAGCCCTGTTGTGGAAACATTTACACAGGCTGGTTTGGTTGGTTTTTTTTTTTTCCCCTGCTTGGGGAAATTTTAAGACTTCACCACCATTTTGTCTCACTGCCAGTTTGTCTAACAAGGCTCCTTTACATTGTTCCCATTTTTTCTCCATAGGAATTTGGTCAATTTGATCAAGCCAGTCCTTAAAGCCTGGCTTTTATTAGGCCTTTATAGGTCTGGCTTTTACTGACACTCAAGTGGACTCAGCATTAGCGTCTGGGGACAGAAGCAAAAGACAGCTCATAATCAGGAGGAATTTAGAAGCAGCTGAGGGCTTTCACAGTTCCTCCAACGCTGAGCGAGCAGGGAGACAGGCCTGCCCATAGCACTACTCACACCGTGCAGAAATGAAACATCAATAGCAATTTTCCTCACTTGCTACTGTACAAGGGTAGGTCACGTCTCCCAGCGATTCAGCGATGACTTATATTCTTCCTTCACTAGGTATTCAAAAACTACCAGCTGCTACCAAAGAAGATTTTTCATTGATAGCTTCCCAGCAATGAGAGCCCTGTCTTTGTGAGCTGTAAGCTTCCTGCTGCCACAATTAACGCTGGTTGAGAATTAAGTAAGTAAGAGCCTCACAGAACACATACCTTCTGCTATCTTCTGTGCAGTATACAGAGACTGAACTCAGTCTCAATATTATTTTTGTTCTCATTCTTTAGCTATTTTTGTGGTTTGTAAAAAAAAGAAATCTCTAATTTATCAGTCCCCTTCCTTCTTGAGTGAATAGTTTTAATGTTGAATGTGATATTTTAGAAATATTTAGACGTAAGAGTGTTTAGATATAAAATAATATAGTGAAGAGAAAGAAATACAGCAGTAGAAATTATTTGAGAAGACAGTCTTCGAAGTCTTAGTCTGAGAAGTCTTAGAAGTTTCCTTGTGATGAGATAGTATAGGAAGGACTTTTCCTTGCTGCTCAGTAAGAACTGGGGAAGCCTGAGTGAAATACACTGGTTTTCCTATAGATTCTCTGAAGAAAATGAAAAAAGTGATTGGCCAAAACCGAAATAAGTTTGAAAGGTGGTAGAGGAAATCACCTACTGGAATCAAATTAGGTGATTTACATGACAAAGAGCTGAAGTGTGAAAGTAAGGGTTAAGGAACATTTTATTGTGTGGTACAAGGTGCTGAATAATTATATTTCTGTCCTCCAGCATGTGAGTGAGAGAGGTGACAAAACAGATCTCCATGAAGTGGAGAAAGGGAAGCTTGTAAAATGATGGCCCCAAATATATGAGGAGATTCCTATGAATTCAAAAGGACTAGGAAAGATGGACTTCAGAATGAAGAAATAAAAAACTTAGGGTACATCTAAGGAACTCTTCTCTACCACTTAATATAGAACATGTTTGGAAGTAATTGCTAGCTACATTCAGCACCAAGGAGGTTTGCAGCTTAGGCAAGTCTGCTTGGGAACAAGGCAGAGTTGCTGTAATCTGAAACAGAACTGAGTGTTCCTAAAACAGGGTAGACCTGCCACAGCACTGTTTATCCCTCTAAAGTAGGTCAGGCTTGGAAAGATGGAGCAGATATACCTCATTTGAACCTGATTAGGAGCGTTAAATGGGAAACAGGTTAAAAAGGGAGATCGGTGGAGCTGAACAATTAGAAAAGACAACTGTTTAGGCCAAACTATTGATTACTTTCCTGTTTACTTTAATCACTCTGTCCCTACAAAACTTATTGTCCTTTAGCTTTACTTTGCTTCTGTTATACCTGTACATCTTTAACTTTTACCCCCATTTGTGTGTTGCTCTGCTGGCTTTGCAACCATCTTAAGAGAAAGATACTTTTCCAACTTCCGTACTCCACCTTCTGTTACAGAAAAGGTTTGGAAGTCAATACGTCAGTTTAGGTTTTGTCTGTTGTTGTTGAAAATGTATCTATTAACCACTGGTAAGTTTGGGGTAGAATTTGGAAAAAAGGATTTATGAGTTTACTTCTTTAGCTCCTTGTTTTAATAGCACAAAGCCAAGGTGAGATACTAGAAAAACTAAGGAGCTGAAGACTGTCTTTCAGATGGAGAGGTCAGTTTCTTTGGACTCCAACTCAAAATCTGCCTTAGGGGTGGTTACACCTACCTATCCACTTCTTCTGCTACAAACCTGGCAACAGAAGCCAGTTTTTCAACTTCCTGTATTCACAGCCAAGTATATTATTTTAAATCTTTAATACGTGTTATCAGGGGAAGCTGCCAAAGAAAGTTTCTTTCAGTAGCAGGAGGACGTGGCGTTAAAAGTAGTTTAGAGGTGATGTGTCAGCATAGACCTCTTCAGGATATAGATTCATTTTGAATATAAAATGCAAAGTTGAATTACAATATGGGAAACAAACAAATAAATAAACAAAGATGGTAGACCTGAATGAAAGGACAGATGCAAACAACATATCTTCCTTCTGTTCTGTGGTACTGCAGGTGCCCACATCACAAATTCCTGTACTGGAAAGCTTGTTTACCTTCAAAACCAGTCCCTAATCTACCCAGATGACAACACCAAATACATTTTTTCCTAAACCTCCCTAACAGTAATTTCTGTGTTCCTCCAGATCATGAGAAAGATCGTCCTTTGTGCACCACAAGTCTTTTTCATATGTATACTTTTTATGTTCACTAAACTGCAATTTACACTTTTGCAATTGTGCGGGTTTCCTCTAGAAAAAAAAAAAAAGAGAATTAAAAACTCAATGATCCTAGGTGTGTGATTTAGATGATTTTTCCTTCTAAGTTTATTTCTATTAGGTTTATTTTCTACTTTATTGAATCCTGTCCTATTATTAATTCAGGTGTGCTTCTTGTGGTAAAGTATTCAGAATTGCTGGTGTTTTATTGTATGCCATGATAGATTTGTGACACTGCCTAGAGCAGAATAAATTATTGTAACACTCATTTTTCCCAATATATGCCCAATCTCGATATCCATGTATATTTTCCTGTTTACCCTGGATTTCCAGAACTACTTTTCTAGACTTTTAGAGTTTGTTTTTAAAAGATTCTTTGTTAAACTATAAAATAGGAATTTATTATCATACAAGCAACAGGAATTGATATTTCCAGTTTTAATGTGATCTTTCCCCGTGCCTAATGAAATAACGTTTGCAATATATTTTTCACTATGTGAATCGTAAATGAGTTTGCAACTTTAAGTCAAGTAATTAGTAGAGAATAAACTATGTTCAGAAATGAGTATTCTATACATGTTCTAACACAGATTTATTAACCTTAAAGCATATCTTTTTAATGGAGAATGCTTTAGTTTAAAATAGATCAGTAAATACACCACAGCACTGCAATTAACTAATTCTTGGAAATGCACAGTAGCTTTGCTTCCGATATCTATTTAAAGTGAATCAAAACTTTTATACAAGAGTTTGACCAGGAATGTTCATACCTGTCCTTCATAAATCACACTACAAAATTCCTGGAATATTAAAATAAATGTATAAAGAATTTTGTTCATATGAGTCAAGTTTGACTGAACCTCATCTAATAACCCTCCACCAGAAGGTAAGTATATGATGACAACAGGAAGTCATATTTTGCACCTTCATACAGAAAGCTAGGGAGGATACAGTACCTATAATACTTAAAGGTTTTCTTTTCCTAGTTAAATGTAGTTTCCAAGAACATCTCTGACTAACCTTGAGGTTTGCTGTCAAACATAAATGTGAAGAGCTATAGTTGTTCTTTCAAGCACTCTGATTCAAAGATACTCAGCATTGAAAAAAATCTGTTGTTATCAAAATAACCCTGATAACTCTTTTGTTGTTTATGCTTATACAGGTAAGTTAATGAGCATCACAATAGGTGCATGAGTGTGTGCTAACAGTTATATCCCACCTTCCTGCATCACTGCTCTTGATCTTGTAACATCAAAAAAACATAATATAAAAAATATGCTTTTTCATACTGTGTGCATTTCCAACCACAGAAGACACTTGGCTACTGAGGTGAAGATTTGTCAAAGGCTGAAACAACAAAGCACCAGAGTACTGGTGCTCAGTATAATTCCCATGGTCAAAGGCATCCATCTTCAGGGATCACAGGTGCCAGAGCAAACCTGCTTTGGGAAACATGATGCCTGTGTGGGAGACAGAGAAACTGCTTGCTTGCTAGCTTTGAAAAGATGACTGTCGCAGGAGAACTGGGACAGAAAGAATGAGATTTGGAACCAGAAGTCCAGCCTGTTTCTGGTGAAACATCTGTATTGGTATCTTCACATATCTACCAAGATACAAAATGGACAGGCAGGAAGTCATTTGCAAGCCTTATGTAATATCCAGTCCTGCAAAGAAGTGCATTCTGGGGGGTTGCTCTACCCACACAGCACTTCACCATGCAGGCATGCCTCCACATCCTTATCTTTGCATAACTCAAGTTTAGACCTCCTACAAGATCATCTCCCACCTCTAGTATGCATCTGTTCATTTTTTGCCTGTCAAACCTCTTCAGAATTTAAAAGTTGTTTGAGATAGGAGAACAAGCTTTCAAGTTTGAGTGCATTGGCTCAGGACAGATTTGATAAGAAATGTTTTTTTTTTTTTTTTTATTGCCTGAATTTTTTTCTTTCTTTTTTATTTTATTATTATTTTTCTAACATGGAATTCTCCTGCTGGGTAAGGAAATGTTTCTTGCAACATATTCTTCCTAAAAAAAAAAAAAAATCCGCAGCAGAAGCAAAATTCTCTTTTTAGATCTGACACCTCCAAAGCCTGATATATGTGGCTGAGTGAGCTACATGACAAGGTATTATTAGGTTTTTATTAGATTATGATGCAAGCTCAACCTGGCTAGGCATGTCAGAATGTAAATCTAGTGCAAACATCTGTGGCCAAATTTCATTTTCATTCATGGTGCTGTTTGACTACAGACATTATTCTTCTCTGCTGTAATAAAGACTCCATTCTAACAACTATTAGAATGGCAGAGGTATGTGTAGGGCAATGTTTATAAAGTAAACAGTCATTGATGTAAAATGTTTCTGACTGTGCTCCTGAATTCAATCAGAAATAATGCTTGTAAAGGCAAAGGAGTTATTCTTCCTTACACAATGCATGAAACAAAATTCAGACCTTTATCACAATAGAGGGTGAGTTTTGTTGTATATGGCATGGATATTTATTTATATATGGCTTTTTACCATCAGTGACTTCTTATTTCTGAGGTAGATAGCCCGTTTTCTGCTCCTTTCTGGCAGCGAAGTGTGGTGTTAAAAGAAAGAATCAAACTGTTGAAGCCAGATAGACATGGAGAACACTACATTTTCAACAGGGACAGGCTAAACTCACAGATGTTCTGTAGTAGAGGATCTGTTGTGCACTATATAACAAAATCTGTTACTTTTTTTTTTCTTTTCTTAAAAAAAATCACAATACCTCCAATATTTTCTGCCAAAAGAGTAACAGCTCACCTGAGAAGACTGTGTGTTTGAGGAGTGAAATCTGTTATATCATAAGCTAAATTTTTGTTTGAAATCAGTTTTTGGATGAGTATTTAAAAGATATTGCAGCAAAGCCACAAATCCAGATGCCATTGCACGTAGATCTCGAGCCAAGCTTCCACATCTTCTAACCTGTGGGACTATCTTTATATAGAATTTATCTAAATTTAGTGCTGGAGATAAGTTACTTCTGATGAAGGCAGCAGGATAAACGTGAAATGAGAAATATTTCCCAAAGCATTGCTATAGCTGCACTACCTTTTCAGAGCTGGTAGTCAGTCTTTCCCACAGTAAGAAAATATATCTTCATCTAAATGCAATGAAAAATATATTTCTGGCTCCCAGCTGAGCAGTTCTTAGGTATATTGCCTTGGTAAGTATGCGAACATTTCACAGGCTCCTATGGGAATAGACTTCTCTAAACATTTTTCAAATTTTGGTAAGTAACATTCATCACTTCTTCACTGTTACAGAACAGGCATAAAACCGTTATCCTGGCCCTCCTATTTAACTGGTGACTGCCTCCATCTCTAAGCATATTTCCCCATACCCCTCCCATTGACCTGTGCAATATGTAGATCAAAAGAAATGGATGAGTAATGCTATCAAACACACATACCCCAGTAACCCTTTAAAGAAGGTAAACGAATACAAAAGACAGTGCAAGACACTGGAAAAAACAAGGTATGCAGAGAAACTTACTGAAATGCAGCATGAAGTAAATGTAATTATATAACTAGATTCTGCCACAGCTTTGCCTGTGTTATTCTCCTCATAATTCTACCTTCTTTCCAAGGGACAACTTAAAATAAGTTACCTGAAAGAAGAATTACATGGCAATATGATCTGAGTTTATCCCATCACTCATCTTGCATCTCTAGTGTCCAATAGACATTCCAGGCCATTTATCTTTCGGTCAATGAACTCAAATTGTTCCTGGAAGATTAGGAAAAAAGATCAGACACTCAGTCACAGCTGTAAAATCATCCCAGTGATTTTAGAAAGGTAACTTGTAAGAAAATTGGGCATGATCAAGGAAAGTTTCTCTGCATTTAAATGTAAAGCTAGCTGAGTTCAAAATTCTTGGTCGTGACCATGTCTTTCTCATAAATAACAGCCAGATGAATGAAGAGCCTACCAATACAAGGTGGTTTTATTACCATAGGCAGGATGGATCATCTCTGCAGTATTGCTGCAAAATAGAATGAGAAGACTACCCACATTTTATAGTAATTTATTTGGCCATAAAACTATTTCTCTACGACACAAAGAAGTAGCACGTAGATCAACAGGCCTCTGCAAGGATGTATTTATGAATGTGACTCTGCTGGTGGTGACTAAATGCTCCTACAGGTGCAGCAGAAACGGGGCACCCAGATAACTGCTTCCAGCATAGTCTCCGTCTGGCACAGAGCAGCCGCATAGCTCGCCGTGCAGCTGCTTCAATGCGACACTTGCCAGAGGCCCACGTACTGCTGCTGTTGAAGGGCTCTTTTAGTCAGTTTGGGGGTTGCAACTGCCTTTCAAGTAGTGGGACAGTCATCCTGGGCATGCTGTAGTGGTCTCAATTCAGAAAAAAAGACTGTTAGACTTACCAGGAGTTTTGCCTGCAGAGTTACAGTTGGATTAGGCTACAGATTGTTAGATTGGGAAGTCACATTGCTACTGGGACATGAAGGAAGTCTGTGTCGATGTAAATTGCCTGAGAGAAAGGCTATACTCAAGCTTCCAGGAAGTTCTAGTCTTTTATTTGCCAAGGCCACAGAAATCTTCAAATACACCATCAGTGGCCAGTTACCTTCCCGCGATGAAGTGCAACATCCAAAGCGTCTGTAAATATTTAAGCCTGTTGCAACTTTCAGACACAGGCTTTGACAGCGAAGCTGACCAATGTAAAGGACATTGACTTTTCTTTGGGGGCTTCCTGTGCAGTGCATCTGTGAGATCCAGTCCTAGAATACAAGGGCATCAAGCACACAATTTCAAGATATTTTGTTTTTGACAGAAAGAGGGAAAACTGGAGGGGGTGTACACTTATCTGTAGCATGGGCTGATGACAGGGCTTATTTAAAACTTTTTTTTTTTCAGAGCTACCTCTTTGCCAAAGACTGCATTAGCAGATATCTACAAATAGCATGCTTTGTAAGAACTAAGAAAGTTGAAGTTGGTAAGTGCTCAGAGCCTTAGTTGATAGCTTTTTTCCATGAATACTGTTCAGCTCCACAAGTAGACAGTGTAAAAACAGACATAAGCGGATTACCAAAGGTAACAATCTAAAGGATGCTTTAAGGATCTAGGTATGTAGTCTTAAATGGCACATTCCAGAAAAGATCTGTACTGAAAGTTCACTGGTATTGCTGAAGTATTCCCAGCCAAGGCGCAGCTTTTTGTGTGGCAACAGCTTTGTGAAAAGCATTCTGGTCAGTCAGCTTCTTCCATACGCTCGGCTCTCCTGGATGCCTTTTCTCCTCAAGGGAAACATGAAACATTCAGTCCACTTAGGAAGGTTTACATATCCCTAAACATCTTTTTTTCCATCCACATCACTGATTAAGAAAGAAACACATTATCTTGCTTTGCAGGTGGCAGTTTATTTTATCAAAGTTCCTGAAGATTAATTTTCAGGGACCCAGACCTGACCTTATAATGAACTGCTGTTGGCGTATGCTTAGGCACAGAGAACCGAGGCAGTTTGCAAAGCAGCGGCTGCCAAAGCAAGTCCTCTTTGGTTTCAGACCCTCCTCTCTGGCAAGAGGACTGTAGATCCAAGCACTACATTCTAGTCGTGTGACTCTTGGGTCACTCCTGCAGAGCCTTGTCCCTGAAGCAAATATACCATTTGGTATGCTGGACCCTAATTATAGCTCATGTCGCAACTCTTTCCCAGTGGGAATGCAACTGTCACACAACTCAAAACACACTGAAAGGGTGGAATTCGTATTTCTGTGCCTCACCCAGCAGAACAGCTTTTTGATCCAAGTGCTTCTGTAGCACAAATGATGGAAATTTTGTAAGCTGATACTTTACATTTTGTTCTGTATTTTCTGTGTTTTTTTTCCATGTTGAAAGACTAGGTTGAAGTGGGAAAGCATAAGACAATGATGGCCTCCTAATACAACTTCTTGGCTTGTATCTAAAACCCCACAGGCAGATGCTTTGCTGCTGTCTCAGTCAGAGATGCATTAATGTACGAAAATCACCGGGACTGTAAACCTGAGGGTAACTGAATCCAAAGGTACCTTGAAACTGCTGTGTTAAATGGCTGCGAAGACATTTATACCAAGTAACTCTGACAGAGCCCTGGCCATAGTAATGAGAAAATTGCTTTCTGATCTGACATCATAAGGACCTGTACTTTTGTTAAGCTTACAATATATCAATACACTGTTTATTTAATTTTGTTCTAAATCTGTACATGGGGAATATATCCTGCTAAAACACAGCTCCTAATAATACAGCAGTCATGTTTCTCCTTCCACACATCTTTGTGAAGAAAGTGATTTCCATGCTTCGTTGAGTTAGAAGAAAAAAAATATTACAGTTTAGGAAAGAGTAGATGTTATTTTAAGTGACCAAATCCTCCAAACAGTTTCTTAAATGCAACTATAAATTTCTGCTGCAAAAGACAGGGGGAAAAAAAAGCAGAGAGGACATGCAGGGAGTCAGCAGAGTCCCACCACACCCTAGGAAGGGAGTTCTGTTGTCATTCATTAAAACAGAGGGCTGCCAATTGGAAGTGTTACAGACATTTCTAAAGCCCTCTTAGCTCTCTGCATGTCATTCGCTGCTACTTGTGGTTCTGTTATTTCCCAGTAAAGTCAGCTCTGCAAACAAAAGGCCAAACAATTAAAACAACTTCTTGGCTGCTAACAGCGCAGACTGCTTCCTTTGCCCACAAGGGATTCCATATTTTACGCCCAAGATTTCTTTCAGGCCCAGTGTTATCCCTGAACATAAATACTGAGCAAAATACCCCAGTAATGCTTGAGGCCTGCAGAGAAAGGGTAACACTTGCCTTGAGGTTACTGCAGTACCATTCCTCTGCTGCTTTTACAGTGTAATTTTCCAGGGGTCTCTTGTAATAATACAGATGGTTTTTAAAGGGGCAGTCATCAGAGAATCATTCAGGTTGGAAAAACCTTCTAAGATCATCTTATCCAACCTTTAACCTAGTACTGTCAAGTTGACCACAAAACCATGCTTCTAAGTTTTAGATGTACACATTTCTTGAATACCTCCAGGGATGGTGACTCAACCACTTCCCCAGGCAGCCTGTTCCAAGGTTGCACAACCCTTTCAGTAAAGAAATTTCTCATTTCCCCTCATCTTATCACCTGGTGCTTGAGAGACAAACCTGATCCCCACCTCACTACAACCTCCTTTAAGGTAATTGTGAATTACAATAAGGTCTCCCCGAGCCTCCCTTTTCTCCAAGCTAAACAACCCCAGCTTCCTCAGCTGCTTCTCAAAAGACTTGTTCTCTAGACCCTCCACCAGCTTTGTTGCACTTACCAGCAAAATAACCAACAGAACCTTTTGTAGATTGGAAAAAACAAACAAACAAACAAACAAACAAAAAAACACATTTTAAAGGAGAGGCTTAAGGACAAAGGAATCTGACTCTTACGTTCAGTTTCCTCAAGTCTATACAATTAGCTAGAAAATTTTTGTGAAGGATAAGGAGAACACAGTACCCTGTAGAGCTAGCTTTATGACATCCTTATGGATTCCTACATATGGAGTGTTGTTTGCTAATCTACAGTCCATGGAAAAGCAGAAGCTAATAGGACAGATAGGTGAGCTAGAGAGAAGTTAGCACTAACAGCTATTGTAATAAATTAAAAGGAAGCATTATTGTAGATAGAAAAACACACTTTATTACTCAAAGCTATTAAGAGTGATTACAAGTTCATACCACAGGCACTGCAAATTAAAATAAGTAAGAGCTTACAGCTAACTGAAATAGTTGAAAGGTGGCTAAATACAGTAGCAAACATATTTGTGAAGAAACAAACCCTGACATTTCAACATGGTATATCAAAACCTATCATAAGCCATAAACCAGCTGTACTGTAACCATTCCTGCTGAAGCCTATCTCCCAAAAGGGAAAGAACCTCTGAGGTTTATGCATTCACAAACATTTGCAATACCTGGTCTGCCCACAGAACCCAGCTCTTACAGAAAGCTGTGCTATGGCCCTGAGGGCACTAATAGGTCTTTAGTGGTCCCGATCAGCTGCACCTGGGACCCCCACCCATTCCCCTTCACATAGACGTTTGGGCCCTGTTTAAGCTCAGGCCAAGGCACTGTGTCCTGATTTGAGGCGTGCTATAGGAATGTGGGTGTTCATGCTTTAAGGCTATGACTTGGATGTCTATAACAGCATTGTTTGCTGATGGTATGGCTCTAGAGCCTGGTTCAGCCTTGCCTCATCCGGATCCTGTTATGAGTGCCTTGTACTGCCTGCCCCATTCAGATACTGAAGGATGATGCCCAGGTTAGGGGGGACTAGCTCTGCTTTGGGGTCACATTGCAGTGCTGGCTAAGCCCTGCTTGTGGGTCAGCCCTGGTGTTGCTGTTCCTTGATACATGACGCTGGAAGATACCTAAACGGGGGCTGGAATGAAACTACTGAAGGCAAGAGTCAGTGCTAGTTTTAGAAGTTAAACTTAAATTCTTTGGGGACTTGTGTAACGGTGAGAAAGATGTAGTCCTTCTTTGAAGAATTTCTAGAAATAAGCAATCTGCTATTTCCCTCGCTAAATTATTTTAGTATTTAATTGGCATAAGCAAAGAAAGTAATATTTCTCAGTTGCTGTGTAATGCATGGTATTTTGTCGTAATAGGATACATGTGTGTTACAAGCTCCTGTCTGTCAATGAAATCAACAGGATTATAGAGAGTAGGATTTGCTTCTGTACTTCAGAGGAGGCTGTTTAGAGAAACGGATTACTGGTTGTGAAGCTAATCTTCTGAAAGAACCTACTTTCAGCCTGGAGAGGAATGGAGGCTACTGTCAGTTTCTTTAGAGAGGAGAGTGAAAAAATGGGATGTTGAATGCACTACATTACCAGAGCTTTTTGTATGTGTTGCATGCTTGGCCAGAACGTGTGGGTATAAGCGTCACGTTCAGGTCTAGTACTTATTTGCAGAGTATCTAATTTCCATGAGTGGCAAGCAGCAACTTCATGGAGAAATCAGATTGAGTTAAAAGCTTTTGAAAGTTGCAGTGTCAGTATTCACAGAATTGGATTCACCCAGCTTCTTATGGCTGGATTCTAATTAGTGTTGCTCTATTTTTTTTTTTTTTTCTGCTGGGTAGCATAGCAAACCTGGCATACTTAATAACATTGCCATGCTGATTTCACAGCTTTAACTGTCAACCTGCTTTAATTCTGAAGAAATGGAAGGGCTGTTTGTTAAAATACAAGCTGGGAGGGAGGAAAAAGAGGGGATGTTTGAACTTCTGAGCTTTCCCGGGGCATGAGAAAACAATGGAGTAAGTACTTCATAAGGATGACTGTTCAGTAAAAATGTCTCTTCAGGTCAAAATTCCTTCATCTCTGATTTAAAAAACAAGTACCTGTACCTCTGCCAGCACATTTTACAGCATGTCTTGCTGTTTTGTAGCAGTTTTCAGTATGTCCTGCTAGTTTTGGGCCGCTTTGCGGTCTCTGTTCAGATGTCTGTTTCTCAAGGCATTAAGGTGAGAGCAGCATTGTGAGGGGCTGGGTATTAATGAAGATAGAGGTGTCAAATCAAACACTTTACCAGTTACTTGCTTTAAGAGGCTCTTGAACAGGTCTGTGTAACCACTCATGTCCATAATACTGTGTGCACATCCTAAATATATATTTTACCCTTAACAACGTTAGTGAAGCTGATGCAGGTAGAGAATAGCTGACATAGCCCAAGGTCACCACGCTCGGCTGAGCTGAGTTAAATGTGCTTTCTTCATTGCTTTAACAATTCCATCATCTTTTCTGTATGTCTTCTCAGTACTTGATTTGACCAAAACAAATACCTACTGCTCTTAGTCTTCTAAATACACATTTTGCATGTGAGCACAAATGCTTTATTGTTTGGTAACAGGAGTTCTGCAGACGGTTTTGTCATTTGTCTACATGGAAGATTTTCCTGACAGATGTAGGAGCCAGGTTTTAAACACTGGTGTTTTCTACCTCTCTGCAGAGGTAGTATACAAGCCACATGATACTAAAAGTACACAGTTTTTTTCCTAATACCTCCCTGTCACTCTTAGTGACGATGCATTGCTAACACTTTGCACAGATAGAATCATAGAATCATAGAATATCCTGAGTTGGAAGGGACCCTTAAGGATCATCAAGTCCAACTCTTGACACCGCACAGGTCTACCCAGAAGTTCAGACCATGTGACTAAGATAGGGTACCTCTTAAAAATACTTGAATATCAGAATACCCTAGTGAGTAATGTTGATGTTATTGCTGTACTTCCCAGAAATTGGAAATCATAGGAAATAAAGCGTGACAAGTCATCCTAAATCTATGGAGTTGGAAAAAAGAAAGCTGCCAAGATTAAATGGATTGTGGATTTTCCCTTGTTTCCTGATTTTCTCTGACACCTGGCTCCTCTTTCTCATCTGACTGAACCTCTGGGACTAAATGCAAAAATTGCAAGGCTTGCTCTGACAAATTTCTGCCAAACCTAGGGTTTTGTCGACAACATTGGGTAGCAACAAATTCTTAGGGAAACAGTCCAAGCTTAGACTGCATATGGAAACACCTGGTGTTAATACTTTAAAAGCTTTTCTTTCAGGAAACTTTTGCTCTAAATTTAATTGTTGGTAATGGACTTTTGTGAATTTGTTTACCCCTTCTTTGAATCTGTTCATAGATTTTAGGTTCTTTAGCAGTAGCTTTCACAACTTCATTATGCTTTGCATTGCAAAAAGTTTATTTACTTAGGACCTATGGCTTCATAGCCAGTGGGTTGCCTCTTAGATCTAGTACTGTAAGAAATAACAGCTTTTTCCTTCCCTCTGCTTTTTAGGAGTCTGCATACTGAGTGTTACTCCACTGACTGTGGTGGAATCTGGGCTGCTGATTTATGAAGCGAAAGCAAATGCGTGCTGTAGATGCAAATATCTACCTCTCTCCTAGTTACTTGGCATTGTAGAATGCTAATGACAGCTTGGGACAGGTGTGATTTCCATTTCTGTGATAAGCCAGTTGTGTACTTGCCTTTTGAAAACATGTTGACAGATCGGGAATGCATCCAGTTAGACAACCCATGCCCTCCTCTATACTTGCTTGTGTTGGTGGATGCTGTGCTCAGTCAATTAACAGTTTGTCAACAGCTGATTATAGGATAGCAAAAATAAGATAGCACCTCCTGCTAAGTAGATTTAACTTCTCTTAGAATACCAGCACCTTAGTAATGACATTGTTTCCAGGCTGAGCTTGGTTTCCTTGCTGGGACTGCTAGCTTCTCTTGCTGTGCAGAGCCTCAGTGCGAACACCAGCTTTGTTGGACTTGCTGAGACTTTGGAGGCTTTCTCATTATTTTTTTCATGATGACAAGGAATTAACACTCGCCCCAAAATGTCTAGGCAACCAGTCAAGCCTTTAGTAGCTGAAAGACAGGGTAGAAAAATGTTCTGCTTCACAAAAGGTGAAGGGGCTATTTTGATCTCGATTTAACTTTCTTGTGTGGCTTGTACATGCAGGCACGCGTGTTTTCTCTTCAGCAGAACTGTAGCTTTCTGAGTTCTTCTACCTCCCCTCATGTCATCTCCACCACTGGCTCACTCAGTGGTTCAGGTATCTTTCAAGATGCACCTGAGACATTGCTAGCAGCAAGCAGAATGACCGGCTCTTTCCCCTCCTTCGTGAATGCTTGCTTTCAAGTGTGTTATGAAACACCCATGCTGCTAGAGACCCTTTAATTTTCCCTTAGTTTGTTTTGTTGATGTTTGTTTTTTCCAATTTATATTTTGATGTGGACAAACTGTTCTAGCATCTTCTATGTGTAGTGTCTTAGTGTACTTACAGAACCAATTCTTGGCAAGGTATGGGTAGCAGACAATTAATTTTGCATTTTCTGAGCTTCTAATAAGAGACAAGGAGGCATTAAGTGCCTTAAGGATAAACAATCAAACTCCTGAAACTTCCATTTTTGTGCTTAATGCCCAGCAATGAGAGCTGTATGGGCTAATGCTGTGGGCAATATTTCCATCAATATATAGTGTGGGGGAGAGGGAACAAGTACCAAATGGGAAAGGCAGCACTTAATATTCACTTTTCCAGGTATAAATAAATGCCCAGGCCTCCTGGAAGGATAATCAGTCCCTGTAAGAACAGGATTATCTGACTGTGTACAGGGTAAAGATGCTTTTCTCAACTTCCTTTGTCTAGAAATTGTAGGTCACTAGCGTAAATCGAGTGCATGGGCTCAAAATGAGGCCCCTGTGTTTCTGCTCTATTCCATGTTGCCAGAGCAGAGGTCAGAGGGGCCAAACTTTCTCAGGCCTAGCACTGGGATGGCAGCTGAAAGGAAGCCCATGGCCACCCTCCTCATATGTCACAGTAACGAGAACATCATAGGGCGGAGTCAACGTGCTGAACCGCATCACTTGGGAGCAGCACCGCCACCTGTAGCGTGGCTTCAGAGGTGCTGCTGGAGTAGAGCAGGCTGCCAAGGCTAAGCTGCCGAGAGGGCCTTTTCCCACCCATTGCTCTACCTCTGCGTGTGCACACAGCGCTGAAGGCTGCAGGAGACAGCTTCATGTGAGTCTTGCGTGGCAGTTAGAATGACTGACTTCAACTGTAAGAAATTCCGGTTAAAACCAGTGTATAAATAACCAATTTTCTTCTCGGGACATGTGATCTCATTACTGGACTCCCGATGGCTGTTGCCCCAGTGTATATTTAGAAAATTCTTCTTCTGCTTCCACAGAAGTAATGAACTTGTTTCACCTTGTGCCTTTGTACACATTATAAATGACAATCCCCATTAAAAGTAAAGCTAATAAAAGAACCCTCTAATCAAATTATCTGTCTGCACCTTTAGCAACATTTTCTCTTATTTTAAAAGCAAGGGGGATAAATTGAATATGACAAAATGTGCTGTGTCTGGATTTCACAGCTCTCAGCTTTTGACAGTCTGTCTACGTTCTCTGCCCTGGAGAAAATTCAACTGCACATAAAGATAGGAAATAAAATTACTTCTTGGAGGCCTTGGTGTTAAACAGCCAATGTTGGCTGGAATCTAGCAGAATACTTGTGAGCTTTCTCTTAACTTGCTTATGGAAAACAAGATCTCATTATGCCCCATGAAAAATGAGTAGTCTTTCTGGAATCATCTCCATTAATTACCAGGTTAAAGCTCAGGTTTCCTTGTTACGACGAATTTGGGTTTTGCTAATTACTTCAAAAGGAACAGTTTCAAAGTGTTATCTTTGATTTTCTTGTCAAAACATTGCTTCTTAGTGCATTACTTTCATTACAGTAAATTGAAGGAAAAGAGAAAGATGCCAAAAAAGCAACATTAAAACTGCAAGCCATGGTGAAAGATTGAGGCTTGAATTATCATACATTCTTGTAAGGAGTGAAAACACCCCTTTCATTCTTTGCTACCAGCTTCTTGAAGTACGTGGCTGGAAGCCTGGTGGGAAGGATAATTGCCTACCTTTCCTTTGAGGTGACTGTCAGGAGCAGAGAGGTTGCAGTAACAGGCAGACCTTCAAATTTGTCTCTCAGCCTCTGTCCCAAGAGTGGATGCGTAACCAGGAAGATGTTATGGATGAACTGTTTTTAAAAAAGCTCAGTGAATATTGAGCACTTTGAATCCTGCATCTTATAGAAAGCCAATGGAAGTTAGGCTTTTTGCCAGGTTTAAAAAGGTACTTGGGCTGAGCGTTAGAAATGAAATATCTTCCTGTGAGAACTTGGATTCTTCATCTTGCAGTGCTTTTGAAAATCACAGCTGACTTTTTAATGTTACCCAAGGACATAAAAGGCAGGGAGGAACAAAAAACCTGAGGATTTCAGGAGGGCCTGAGCTGAAAAGCATCTGCAGGCTACCTGTGAGGCACGTTCCCGGTGTAAAATAAGTGTTACTAAAAATATCTGAACATCGCTAATTTAGTCAGCTTTGAATGCCAGATTGTACAATAGGACACATGTACATATTTTAAAATAAGAACTGATAAAATTACTCCATTTCCCCTCTGAAATGATTTGAACAGACTCTTGCTTTGGGCTGGCATCGCCCCTGGTGTGGAGCAGGGGATCAAATCACTAGCTGGGTGAGAAGAATGGGTTGTGGACCCTTCTCTGCCACTCGGAGCAATTTGCCTCACCTCCTGGTCTGTTTGCTCCCCTGTCTACAGACGGACTGAGGGACACAGATAAAACTCTCTGTAAAAATTGCATAATAGAACAATGATACTCAAGAAGGTTTTACTGCTGTTATACTCAAATGTAATTCTCATTAAGGAGTTAGTATAGTTAACTAGCAATGATAAAGTCACTCTGTTTTCAAGGTAGCTGGACAATACGCTCTTTAAGCAAGTAGTGTGGTAATCTGTGGGCAGCATCCTAATGCAACTCACTCTTGAAACAGCTTAATGAGAAATCCATTCTAAAAGCTTCAGTACAGCGTAACTGTATTCAATACTAGGAAACCTACATATTCTGGTTATTAACATGCAAATACCCAAAGCATCCTACAGAAATTCAGAATTTCTTTCACCATCTCCTCTAAAAACCGCGCACAACTTTTTGGATCAGTGTAAAAATGCACGTACTCAATGGCAGTGTGCTAGGCCCTTCATTTTCTGAAAAATCAGAACTCTTTGTAAAAAGTAATGAGTTCCTGCTGCTTCTTTCCTGGAAATGGATGGCACAATTCATCCCCTCTCATCCCGTGCTATCTGATTTCCATTGCTGTTAAATAAAGACAAATAGTCCCTCGCGTTTTAGCTGTATACTCTTACATCAGCAATGCGGGACTGATAGTCATGACAACATGCTGGCTTTGTGGAAGGAAGAAGCATTTGCTTTACTAAAATGCTGCATGCAGTTGTTGAAATGAGAGGCGTATGAGAATGTTCTTCATCTTTTCCAGGTCTGTTTCTGTGCCTATGTCCTGCTGTCGGTTCTACTTGATTTACCGCTGTACGTTAATTCCTGCAGCACTAAGTATTGGGAGGTTCTTAACGTGAATGAGGGGTGTTGCCTTTGAATGTCTGAGGAAAAATGAAAGCCAGCAAGGAAAATCTGCCCTATCATAGGCCTTCCTGTAGGAACAAGAGTTTTTAATAGATCATGTCATCTCTTTAATAGATTGTGTGATCTTTGGAGGAGAGCAGCTGAAAACAGGATCCTGGCCTAAGTTTGTATTAATTTATGTGCACAAAGCAATTATTTAGCACCTACAAATAAAGCCTGGGCAGCACGTGTATATGGGATATGTGGAGCAGTAAAGCCTCAGCTTAAAATCAGTTACCAAGGAAAGGAGAGGCAGGCCCTCTTCTCTGGCTTCCTTCACAACAGCTCTTACCAGTGAAGGAGCTGGCCTTGGACTCAGCCAGCTAAGCTACTCGATTCACCCAGTTTACAGTCCTACCTTGGGAATGTGCGCTGGGCTCTGACAGCTGGGTCTTCCATTTCTAAATTATTTATATTAACTGCAAAGCTATTTCATCTACTTTGCTGCAAGCCCAAAATACAGATAATTACAGTAGAATCAGTTTGGCACACTTAGCATTTTGCTTACTGCCTTCTGCTTATATTTTCAACCTTCTTTGCTGTTAAGAGTACAGATGAGCCAGTCCAGAGTCTATGAAAACCAGTGGAATCGCTGAATTTCCATTAATTCCTGAAGTTTGGATGAATGCTGTGGGCATGATGATGTTCAAAGTTCAGAGTAGCATTGTTTTAGAACTGAAGGATTTTTAATCTGCTTTTATTCCTGCCTTTTATGTTTTTGCATCCACAAAGAAACAAAAACAGCTTAAAAATAAAAAGGTCTTGTTAATATAAAGCTGTGTGGGGCTGGCGGGAGTGAGATTCTTCATGTTTTTTGGTTGGTGCAGACATGAATTTTTTGAAATTTAAAACACGACTTCCTAGGAAAGGGGGATGCCCTTATAGGAATTTAAATTAGCGTTTGAAGGTCAGCAAACTAGGCCTATCTTCACAAGGGAAGTTGATTTGGTAAAAATATTTGACCCTTAAATGACACATTTCAGCTATGAATTGTTGAAGTGCTTCAAAATTATTTCTCCCTGGTCTTTTGTGTATTTGACTCTATGTAGTGTAACTTCCTCTTGTATTTCCCTTTCAGGCTAATATTTACCATGTTTCAGGCAATCACTGTTTATTCAAAAACTGACATTTCTGCCAAAAAAAAAGCTTATGAAAGATTTTAAAGGTCTGGCTTTCCCTTGAAAAATTAACTTTCTGATAAAATTTCTGCCAGTTCACACGTCATAGATCTAGTCCTTCTGAATAGTGAGACTATTCAATGTTGCATGTTTTTTATGACATAATGGGGATTTTTTTTTAATTACTTAAGCCACTACAGTTAAAGCTCTAGTTGAAGAACTGACTTACCTAGGAATAGTTTTGTGTGTGTGTGTGTGCAATGATTAACAATTAGGAAATATTCTTTCCAATGCCTCACTTAGGCTATTTTTTCACAAGGAGAAATGCAGTACAGGTTGGATCTAACTGCATAAAACGGCTCATTGCAAATACTAGGACAAGGCTGTTACACGTGTGTTAAAGGCAGAAGAGGGGCCACTGAAGAATGCCTTCTAGTGGGGGAAATCTTCACAGGTAAAACCAATTTAATTGTGTAGCAGCACCAACAGACAATGAGTTGTTCAGTCATGCCAAGAAAAAGACAAAGGGAATTAGAAGTGGAAGCAGGCTGGTAGAATGATAGATAGCGGATTAGTCAGTACATGGGAACTTTACTTGGCATTCATGCAGCCTTCAGTCTCAAAGAAGAACCGCAATGTTCCCCTGGGAGATTATTTTAAGATCCCAAAGAATGTATGTGATGTTCTTTAATATTGTGCAATTTCAGCATGTGCTCATACAGCTTTTTTTTTTTTTTTTTAACTCAGAAGTAACAAGTGCAGAGCATCCTCTGGAAGCATAGTTACTGTTCTTCTCCAGAAAAAGAGGAGAAAAGTATTCTAATTCCTAGCTACACAGTAGCTACTGTTTTCCCTGAGATCCATTTTGCAGCACTACAGCCTGTGATTCTCTCACTTAGGTTAGTCAGGAATTCTCTCCTGCTGCAAAGACAATAGAAGCTAAATTTGTTGTCATACCATTTGTGGCAAATTATATTAGCTGCTAAATGGAAATCATCCAAATTAATTGTAAAACTGTTTTCAAGGCTAATTTTCAGAGTTCTTGAGGTTTAGTTTTTAATTTTCTTCTTTGCTGTTTTTGTTGTCTTAGAATTAAATGGAGTAATACAATCAAAATGTTTGAACTGCAGCTGTGCGTAACGCTGGTAGTTGGACATGACCATCCACATAGTTATGATACCTGAAAAGTCTCTTCCTTGTAAAATTCACTTTTTCCAGCGACATTACAGCCAAATTAGATTGCTATGGGAGTATCAAAGCTATATTTAGGGTGTTGTGCAAACGATGCACAAAAATAAATCTTGAAAGTTCACTGAGGGACAAGACTTTAGGTTTGATGTTCTTATGTCTGACCAGAGCTTAAAATTAAACACTATTAATCATCAAAAACTGGGTGACAGATATGTATTGATTCAAGTAGAGTGAAAGAGAAAGGGCCTTTTTTAATAATGTTGGAACAAGAGGTGGACATAATGATACCACATCTATCTGCTTGTGCTTGTTAGCTGAACTCCATGATCAGATTACCTGTACAGCTGTGTTTGTCAGGGCAAAGTTGGGTACTGTCATAACATTACTTATTCTCCTTATAAACTTTGAGTAAGGCTGAATATGTGAGTCAAAGCAATTTGGAGCCTGTTGTAAGTAAATAGTGAGTTTTTCCGCCTGGCGTAAGGGGAGGATGCTCTAACCAGCTGGTTTTAGTGCTAGGGTACATGCTGGAGAGAGTAGTGTGAAGGGGCAAAATGGTTTCTTCCAGAACCCGTGCAAGACTGTAATTGATTAAAACTGGAGTGAACAATCTTTGCTAGATCCAAGCTGGGGCCATCACCAGCTCTCTGTCTGAAAGCCCACGGCAGCTCTGGGAGCCAAGTGCTTGGTTTGCAGGGAACTAAACTCGTGCTAACACTTGTGCTAGCCCTACCCAGAGCCAAGTCTTCTGTCTGCAGCAGAGCGAATGTGCAATAGATGGCACTGTTAGTTTACAGCTCGGGCAAACCACCCACGGGCGAGTGGGAGTAGATGGTAGTTGCAGTCCAAAAATAAATGCGTGCTGGGCTGAATAGCAAGTGCAAGCTGCCACTGCAGGCCAGGGGACTGATTGACAAGTGCGTTCAGCTTCTTGCAAAAGTCAAATGACGTGTGTAGAAGCAAGCATCAAGTGAGCCGTGAATATTATAAACCTAGTTCTACCTTCAAGTACACCTGTGTGATTCCCAAAAAAAAGATTAGCCAAACTTTGTGTGACATAGTGCCAAAACTTGGGTTGTTGCTTTTAAGTTCAGATTTGGCAAATGTTCACACTTTGTTCCCTCTCCTTCCTCCAGTGTTTTCTTTTGCAGCTTTAATAGCTTCTTATGCCCCTATTCTTCCCTCCAGAAAGGGAGGTTTTTGAAGTGTTCTGTGATTCTGTTTCTAAGTGACTGTATTTTAAATTTTCCACTGCTGTGAATGATGTAAATGACTCGAGCAGAGGAATTGCATGGCTCTAGGTAGCCAGTATACTCTTCAAATGCTGTGTGTGATTGAGATGAGTAGATGCTATGATTTCAGGACAGCTTTGCTAAGTTCTAGGAGGAGCAGAGTAAACTTCACACTCCACATTTCGGTAGGTGAAAGCTCTCTATGCAGGACAGATACCCAGTGGAGACACTGTTCTAATTTTTAAAATCATGAAAGGCTTTTGACACTTGCTCTATTAATTTTCCACTAAGGACAGTGAGTCCTTAAAATAACTGTTTAGCTAACCTCTGTATGAACGGGCTCTGCTTGTTACTACTAAAATTGGAAGTGCTCATTGTACTAATGGATTTTGGCTCTTCTCTACTGCTTTACCTTTATCTCCTAAGTATGGACGTTATTATTTGAGCATTGGTTTTCTGAGTAAAAAGATAAAATGTGCATTTTAAATTAATCCTCCTTATCCTCTTTGCTACCCTGTCCCCTTAGAATTTCCTCTTCGAAGCTCAGAACAGCTGAACAGCAGTGCAGTGGTAATGTGCAGTCCTGTCAGCTCGAGCAATGCCACTGTGAGGCTTTGCCTAGCTTTTTTAGCATGCCTGTTCCTAGGCACCAGGATTTCTAGCTTCCCTCTCAGGACATGACTTTACTAACCCAGTTAATAAAGCTGGAGACCTCTGTTGTGAATTACAGAGATGTCTTGATTCAGCTTTGTGCCATCAGTGTATTACCACTAATGTCTGCACGTTAACTATTTCATCCTTTTTTTGATTCTCCATTCCACAAGTATAAGGCTCAGTGTGGAGGCTTAAGGCTGCTTTGATAGACACTGTTAATCACTTCAGTGATTAAAGCCCCCTGCCTAATATATCAAGCCTCAGACTCATTCACTCACTAACTTCAAATCCTAAAATCTCAACTGAAGTATTAGCAGCAGGCTTCAAACTAATTTCCTGACTACCTAGAAGGGGACAAAAATCAGCTGCAGCTGTATACATGGGGGTTGAGCTGAATCTTAGGGTTTCAGTGTACATTTGCATGCAATTAATTTTCATCTGATTTGAGGTCTGAAACTCTTTGAAAAGCAAAATGCTTGCTCTTCAGAGACTTTCTCTAAAATTGCTTTTCCTTTAGGTGAGGGAAAACAACAACCCACATTTTAGCACAATTTGAGGTAGTTTGGTGAAAAATATACATGTAGCCATTCTAACATAAGATTATTCATAGATTAGATTTAAGAAAAAGCTAGATAAAAACATAGCATATGAATCTGAAGTATTTGAATTCATGGTTATCTAAATTTTATTTGAACATCATCCATTTGGAATGAAAAGAATTTCCAAGATTTAGCACACGTAGCAACTAATACCTGAAATTAACCTATTCTAATAATTCCTAGTGTGTGTTTCAAGGACTAAAATATTTTTGTAATCCTTTTTCTTCTCATTTTCTCAAAGAGATCCAACCTGAGGGTGAATGCCAATAGGTCTGACAAACGTTTTCTCCCTTTTTAATCAGCTTTTTGTGCAAATGATGGCTTGAAAAATAATTGCTGCCTGTGCTTGTGTTGAAGCTGAGTTTTCTTTCACTTCTGTCATGCCACTATTAAATTGCAGTGATGTTTTATATACACAGTCAGAAGCTATTCAATGCTTACACAGCCTGTGATTGCTGCCTGAAGTATTTGAAGTCTTATTAATCTCTTTGCTCTTGCACTGGTTGGCCCTTACCCTGTGCTTAGGTGCTGCACTCAGGACGTCCCCAGGCCCACGTGTAGATGGTGCGGTGAAGGCTCCGTAGCTGAGGAATTTGTCCTGTTGTCCATGATCCTCACAGCTCTGCTCTCACACCTACAGGCTTGTTCAGATTTGTCCCTAACAGGCTGAGCGTGGAGGTGACAGGGGAGTAGATTTAGCGCTTGTAGAACCTCATGAAGACCCTACCATGTACTTCAATGGATGTTACATTAGAATTGAACTTCATCCCCTCACTGAAATTCAGGCCACTTATTCAGATGACTGTATATGGTTTAGTGATAAATCCTTCGTGATTTATAGGAGATCAAGGCTATAAAACAGGGCTAGCTAAACTAAATTTGACGGATCACCAATAACAAGTCCCAAAGTACCCCGTAGCAATTTCCACCTGTATCAGCAGTTCCCTGCATGCACTTGCAAGAGGGAGAGGTGTACCACCTTGTGTTCCTGTCCCTGTCCCTCGTAATGCAAACTGCAACTATTTTCTGACCTGTGGTGCTGCGGAACAGTGTAGCCTGGCCAATGTCCATGGCAGAGCAGCGTCTGTCATCAGTGGTGTAAATGCTGGTAGAAAGCAAAGCCATCATAAAAGCAGGTCTGTAGAGCAAGCTGCTGTGCTGGCTGTTGCAAGGTGGTTGTCTAGCCTTGCACTGAGTATGAAACAGAGCAAACGAACAGCAATTGAGCTGGTGCTCTCTGAAGATCTTTGAGGGTACTGACTATTTTAGATTTGGAATAAGCACTTCATTTCAAAAGAGAATTAAAGTGCTCCAGCAGGGATAGACAGTCCCTTAGTCAGACACCATTTACAAAGCCTGCAGCTTCCGTGGTATTTTCTGCCATTGACCCTTCCCTTTATTGTGCTTTCCCAGCTAGTCTATGATAGGAGACACCTGAATGTCTGCTGTTCTTTCCAGGTATAGAAATCATTTGAGACGTTTGCAGGCTAACTGCCTGAATCTGTGATCAGGGGAAGAAGTATTTTTTTTTTTTTTATTAGATAAAGAACTGCTTGTTTTTTATCGTGTACAACATAGCTTGAGCAGCTGTTTCTCTGTTAGGAGGAAAAGCAGAAATAGGCCATTAGTGTCTTGTCCGTTCTGAAACCTCTGCTGTGACCCTGCTGCGCCAAAAGAGGTCTGCTGGGTTACAGTGGCTTGGCCACTCACAACCGAAGCTGATGTAAAGATTTCTTCTAGAATAGATCTGCTTCTGCCTGTGCTTAGGATGGTTGATGGAATAGATGTTTTCTCTGCAACTCTAAATAGGTGTGGATTAGAATCAGTAAATCTCAGCCTCCATACTTCTGTTAGTGATAGGAAATAATTTTGAATTCCATTGAAAGTATTAAGAAGCTAAGTTATAGCTGGATTGTAGTGTAAAATAGCATCTTAAAGCAAATAAGGACTCCTGTCCCTTCAGAAAATGTTTGTATTATTGTATTAGGTGCTCTTTAATTTTCTTGCTTTCAACTTTTTTTTTTTTTTTTTTTTTTTTTTTGGTGCGTAAGGAATGTGAGTTTCCTTGTGCTTGAGAGAGCTTCTGCCGAACAGAAGCCAACTACTGAGTACCAGGGTGCA
This sequence comes from Heteronetta atricapilla, assembly GCA_011075105.1. Taxonomy (NCBI): domain Eukaryota; kingdom Metazoa; phylum Chordata; class Aves; order Anseriformes; family Anatidae; genus Heteronetta; species Heteronetta atricapilla. The sequence goes on from CM021733.1 coordinate 5,154,452, forward strand.
GTGTGGGCTGGTGGCTGGCCTGGGGGCCAGCAGCTGCAGGGGATCCCTGGGCATTCCTCCCCAGCAGGGGCCTGCCTGGGCTCCCTGCCTCTGCAGGGCAGAAGGGACGCTGGGGAGGGCAGCCCCTGGCCCAGGGTGTCGGGCAGCTCTGTGCGGAGGAACCAGGTACCTCAGGGCTTTTCAGGTAGCTCCTCTCCCCCTGGGGAAGATACACTCTAGGCACTGTAAACAGGCAGGAAATAAAAGGAAGAAAGTTGCTCGGATTCCACTGTGCTTTTAACTCACTATATGCTTCCTTCTTGCACGCTGTGCCAAGCGGTAATCCATCCAGCATTACATGCGCTATAGGTCTTTAGAAGTTTGCGTTGCAGGCATTTAATGTGTACAAATCACTGCTTTGCTTGCCCTAATGAAAACTTATCCTGGTTGAATAAAGCTTTTGAACTGAATTTTCTGTTAAAGTACTAAATAAGCTGTTTATTAGAAGAAAAAAACCATTTTGTGGGTGGTATCTCTGCAGGGGGTTTGCTGGTCTTTACGGCCCCTTCCAACCCAAACCCTTCTGTGGTTCTGTGATTTTACAGGGGGAAAGGAGTCTTGTGCTGTTTCTGTGGTGTGAGTAGGATTCTTGCTACTTTCTTTTAGAGGACGTTAGCAATCTTTTCAGACCATGCATATTTGCAGACGTTTTGAAAAAGATATCAAAACCGAATTTTAACTGAAATTGTTACTAGGACCTTCATCACTGGTGAGAGATCTAAATGGGTCCCAGACAATGTTGGCAGCTCACACAGCCTGGGAAGCATGTTGGCTTCCAAGATAACAATCCCATTTCCTTTAGGGATTGTCATAATTAAGCAAGTCAGAGTGGAGTTCAGAATGGCAGTGACTCATAACTGATACCGGGGGGTATGAGCAGGGCAAGTGGATTAAGATGGCTTATGCTGTGCTATGGGAATTAGCACATTTAACAACCAGCTGGTGAAAGCCTTCTGCTCTGTGCAGAACAGCTGACTTCAGTGGGACTGTGCTGGAGTAAGGTACGTGGAGTCAGCAAGGGTACAGGAGTCTGCATGCATTTTATTTACCCTTCCCACTGTATTAAGGCTGTTGTGTGTTTGCAGACCACGCGGTTGTTTGACAAGCGTATTCTCAGGCAGCACATTTGAAAGTACGCTATTTTATAAATAAATCTGTCACATGGTTTGTAAGGTCTGTCTTTCACACTTGCTTAGTGGAAAGTACGTTACAACCCTTTGCACATGAAAGAAGAAGCGTCTGTTTTGTGACACGAAGACATTTGAAACAAAAATAAATGTGTTTGTGTTACTGGACTACCTATGAGCCCTGTTTGTGTATTGGAATTGCACTCTGCTATGCGCTGTGCAAACACAGGACAGACAGTCTCGGCTCCAAGAGTTTAAAGGTCTCAACATGCTGGATTTTAAAATGTGGTAGCTTTAATGTACTACTAATAATGTGCTGTACAATAATGGTCTGCAGGTAAGGAAGAGCCTTGTACATGATAGCACCGAGATCAGCTTGGAGTGCCACAAGATCCCCAAATATTCCCCAAGTATCTCCTGCAAACCTGGAATAACACAGCTAAAAACAGTTATCACAGCAAAGTGAATCTCATAGTAAGGAAAGTGCTCTGTTTCTACGATGAAAACTTGGCCTCCTCTGCGGCTAAACAGCCTGCAAAACAAAATCGTGTTAATCAGCCATTTCTTCGTAAGTTTTAATATAGCGGCTCAGTTTTAAGGTGTTTATTAAATATTTAAAATGGTTTAACTGGATTTGGAGCCTGACTCATCTCCCATTAATACCATTGAATGTTTTTATCAACTTTATTAGCAATTAGATACAGTCCTTAACCAGTTGGAAACCACCAACAAATACATATTTGGGAAAAGCACCTGAGCCCTCATTTGGTCGGCTTTCTGGAGCCTTCAAACATTCCAAGGATTAAATAGATATTTTTTTTTTGGCCATTGGGCAAAGCCGTCTGCCAGGTTCTCACCAGAGGCATGCTAATAAAGCAGGGTTTTATAAACAGCTCTGGTGCAGGGTTCAGAGTCATCTGGGTGACTCAGAGCCGCTAACAGGGTTAGACTTCTCCTCTGCCTTCTCTTGGATCTGTTTTGAGCTGAGAATCGAGCTGTAAGCAAATGAAGTATTTGATACCCCTTCCTGAAAACGGTGGGAATTAAGTCCTCTCTCTTTGCTGGCATGTGGCATATCTCAGAGCTGTGCAGCTGGCGTTGCCTGACACGTTGGGGAATCCTCAGAGGCCAAGGACTGAATAGTCACGAAAGACTAATCAATCACCTTCCTGGCAAGCAGCAGTGTCCTCCTCGGGGTACAGCTCATTGCCAGAAGAAGGTGGGAAAGGTGGTGCTCCTGTCTGCAGGTGTTCTGTGCGGTGGGCGGTTAGCGTGATGCTAACAGGATGAATGCTCTTCCTATTTTCTGAGCGTAGGATTCGGGCTGGAGGGCTGCTTCCTCTGCCAAATGCACTGACAGCTCAGGCAAAGGTTTGGGCTGCAGACAAACGGAGGGCAGCTTGCAAGATGCACCAGTGCAGCTGTAATTTAGGAAGAGGCTAGGGCAGATATACCTAAATCAACTACTTTCTGCTCTTAGGGTGTACCACTTCAGTCTCAGCCTGTAGCTGCTGTTGCAGTAATAAACTCACATGTGAGGACTGGTGTGCAGAGGGATGTGGAGAGGCTCAGTTTCATCTCCAAGCCATTTCTGCTAACAGGATAGTGAACAGACAAGCTGCTTTTTGCTGTCCTCGTGTTTTCAGGTCAGTGTTTCCAAGTCAGGTAGTGTCCATGGAGGTATGGGAGTGGAAGGTGAGGATGACTCCTGTGACCTTCCTTTTCATGGACTCAGTCTGAATTGGTCATAACAGGGAAGAGCTCTACACAGTTCTTCTGCTTGGATGTATTTGCTCTTAGCTATGCAGTTTGCTTTTCTGTTCCTTACTTCCATAGTGGAAATGGAATAAATTCCAGCTTTGCTCTGTTCTCCTCTTAAATTCTGCCACTTGCCAGTGTTTAAAATACTGACAAAAAATATCTCTAACAGAGCAGTCATAAATTCCAGCTGGAAATGTGGTCATGAAGGTGTTTGTGTACCTTTCAGGCTGGCTTGGGAATGTCCTGGCTGCCGCAGCAGCCAGGGGATGCTCATTAGCTAATCGTGTCCTGTGATAAAGGCGATACAACATTATGGTGAACAGAAAAACTGGGTATTTAAAGAGTACAAATAGAATGAAGTGCTTTACTCTGATGGTAGTTTGGTTGTAGGGCTAGTGTTCTTGTAGCTTAAATAGTTCCTTGTAGCTTTGTCTCTGTTCTTTGGAGGGATCTGTGCTAACTGTATTATTTAAAACATCTTTTCCGACTTGCTCCCTGAAATTCATGAGATGCTGAGTTGCAGTGGCAAAGATGACAGGAGCTTTCTGTCATGCTGGGCTCTTCCTTACAACTAGGGCATGTGAGTCCTAAAGAGCTACTGCTCATTGAAGCAAGCTCAGAGATGAAGCAGGGTCAGGAAAATCTTCCCCAAAATTTATTAGTGAAACCAGCTGCCGAAGAGAAATTTAAGTTAGCTGAGGAAATACACCACGTATGTTTCCAAAAATGTCTAGGGCCTCATTTTAGAAGCTGAGTCCCTCCTAGAAGTGGGAGTCCTTATTGTCTGCAATTCTAAAACAAAGCTATTGTGCATGATTATGGCACCAGATTTTCTTGTATTATGCAACTAAGTGAAATAAAATCAGGACTTCCCGAGACTATGCGCCTTTTCTTCCAGGACTGCTTTATTTTGATTGGTCTTGACAGCCCAAAGAGCTGATTACCAGGGCTTTCTTCCCACAAATATTTCGGTTCTGTTGCAAATCCAGCCTGGCATATTTAAGGCTCTTCTATTCCATTGTCTGCTTTATTTATTCTTAATAGCTACTTCCTTCAGAGTGGGAGATCTCCGTGTGACCATTTTGGAGATCTTCATTTTTGACAAATAAGATAGAACAACATATATATTGGAAAGGAAATCCTTTGGTAAGACAGAGCAAGAGGTGTGACTCAACTAACAATTTACCAGGCTGATCAAGTTTTCTAGCTCAGCTGCAGTCTGCTTCTTATTTTGTCTTGGGCAATTCACTTAATTCACTTGATTCTTTTCATAAACATGGGTATGATGCTCCTGTATAAGGAAGCTGTAATCTTAAATCCCATAAGGCTCAAGCTGCATTGCTACATGGTATGAAACCACAACCTGGATGTCTATTCAAAACAACTTTATTACTCAACTATAATTTTTACGTTTTGTCCAAACCAAATGAATGCCAATTTAACTGATGTGTGTTGTGTATGACCCTTCCATAATTCATCCTATAGTAAAAAAAAAACAACTTTTATTACAGTACTAACTGCAAGCAGAGATAGGGAATAGATATGTATTTTACAATCTATTAATTCTGTACCATTTTAGAGCAAGATACTTACCGGATTACTTACGGTAATATCCTTTCTCTAGGCTGCTTGAGGTCATATATAATGGATGATGTACCTTTTTGTGTACATATGCATTATGCATAATTTTTGGACAAGTTGTAATCAGGTCTAGGAATTGTGCCAATTTATTATGGAAAAAAAATGATGTTATTTAGCACTTTACATTTTTTCACATTTTACAGGTTTTCAAGGGGAATTTTAACTAATTAACCCCTATATGTCTATGGAGCACAAGTGTTGTCAAAGTTACAAGAATCTAAGTGATCTTTCAAAGTTAGAACCAAAGGCAGAATTAAACCACAAATAGCTCAGTCTGGTAATCAATTTAATAGGTCACCTCACTTCATTTACTTCCAATAAAGAGTCCCTAAAACAGGGACTGGGTGAGTAGAATCCAAGAGCCTTCTGACTTAGCTGAGGGCTTGACTCCCTGGATATTAGGATTTGACACAGTGAGCAGGTAAATATAACGTGGAAGCATTCTGTCATCAAGTCATACTGAGAATATCCTGCTGTTGGTTAGTCCTTGCTAACCACGGCTGCTGGGGACAGGGTGTTACTTGGTTTCTTTCTTTGCAAATTTACCCCATTTGGTTATCTTTTATGCTCCCTAAGCACACGTAAGATGAGCAATTGCAGGGGACCATGTGAAAAGCTGAAGGCCACACTGAATGTTATAGAAAGGAGGGACTGGAGATGGCAATGTGAATTGTCATTGCCTGGGCTTGGGAACGTGTCCTCACAGTTTTGTTTGCTAACTACTTTTAAGTGTAGGAATGGCCCTCATTATAAAGTCACTTTCTCTTTTCTGGGAAAGTTATGGCTTATGAGGATAGACTTGTAGCCCTATAGTACAGAAGTGAGAGAAAACAGCTTTAGACAGATCCTGGATGGCTGTTTTCTCTGTGCTTGCTTCCAGAATGTACAACTTTTTCAGGGAGTGGGTGAAACGTATCTTCTGGAATTTTAAGCCCTCTCTAGCTTCTTACCCCAAAACACCTTTCTCAAATTTGTCATGCTGTAGGCTGCTATGGGCATAAAAATCTTCAGCTTTTGCCTATTTTTGTGTGTAAACCAATCTGGCTGGTTGCACCTGGTATTCTTCCGACTTCCTATTTTAATGTTACAGAGTGTGTTTTTAGAGTAAGGCAGAACTGAGTGAATGGGATTAGACCTGACAGCATAGATTTCAGATCAAAACCATATCTAAATCCCAGTATTTCCTAAGCTTCTAGAGCCAACCAATAAGAAACATGGGATATAATAAATTAAATGGCATCTAGTCCTTACTTGTGTTCTTTGTGTTTCCAGCTTTTGTTAACCAGGCTGGAACACTATTTAATGCCATAGGGTTTTTCATCCTTACGAAGGATTTCAGTATATGTGTGTATATATATAGTGTGATAGATAATAACATTTCAGTGTGACCTATAGACATACTTTTGCTTTTATATTGTCATGGCTTGCAGCTCTGTTCATAAAAAGTGGCTCTTTCCTGAATATTCAGTATTCAGACCACCCCACTGACCTCTGTTGAGCTGTTAACATTTGTGTATCAGCATGTAGTGGTTCTTTCCACATTGAAACAAATTTGCTGAAAATGCCGCCAGGCTCTCCTGGGCATGCCACAAACCCTCACAGGTTCCTTTCTTTGCATTTGTATGCCTCAAAATTTGCATGTAAGTAACTGTCCCTGATCCTTCTATTCTTTGAATATCCAAGCTTGTAGGAGTACAAGCAGTCGCTTGCCTGTCCTTTGCATGCTGCTGTATCTGCTTCTTTTGCCAAGGTTCTCATAATTGTCTGTCTTTAACCCGGTATCTTTCTGCCTTCAGGAAGCAGTTTATTTTCCATCGGGGTTGGTTTGGTTTGATTTTTAGTTTAAAAATGTCTGATGGCTAAAAGTTCTTGTTTTATATGGATTCTTCTGACCTTGATTGTTTTTAAAAGATTATACACACTGTCACTTTCTGTTTCTACTTATTTGTAAACATTGAGTGTTATGGTATCATGCGTGCCTGACCCTCTGCACTTTCCTTTTCTTTTTCATATATCACATTGTGTGAGAAACTCTTATGGAGGACTCAGTCTATACCATAGAGTTATTGACTTGAAATTGAAGAACTGGGATGCTTCTGTCTCATCCCAAGCAACAGGCAGATCTCTGGAGGAAGATTAAAAACAAAAGCAAAACCCAGAAAATGGTAGAACCCTCAAACCACCAGAACAACAAATCTTGTCCCCAGCTTCTGACAGGCATTGAAATAGCAGCAGAAATGCTAGCCCAAGTTGCAAAATTCTTTTGTTCAACTTGCCAAATGGTTTGCTCTGGCCTGGTATGGTTCAAAGTAAGTGGGAGCAGTTGTTCTTGCACAGCCGACTGGTGCTTGCTCAGAGGTTTAGAGTAACTTCAAAGTCCTGGTCAGACTCCAGCATGACCTTGCAGGAGTACTGTTTAGATCTGTTGCCTTTATCTTTACCTACATGCTGTTCTGTGCATTATGAGAATCCCACAAAGGGGTATTTCTTCTCTTCTTATAGCATGGGGCAGCATAAGCCAACTACATTGGGATCTATCTCAACGTTTGGAGTCTCTTCTTCACCCTGGGAGGATGTTGGTTGTCCTGAAGGATGATGAAATTTCCTCATAAATGCTTTTTATTCTAGTCAGCATTGCTGTGGTCATTCATATTCACATTAAAGTCCAATTCTTGTTCTCTTACAGATTAGATTTTAGAATAATTTGTCTTCAGGATAAACCAAGTTGTAATGAAAGCTAAAAAGATCTCAGAACGGCTTAGGATCCGATGTGCATTTGAGGTCACTCTAACTCTAAGTACTGTTTTAAAGTTATAACAGTGAGAGAGTGACAATATAATGTTACTGTGAAAGCATAATTCATCTGCATGTCTTCCAGTTTCTCACACTATTAAGCCTATTAAGCTTCTGAAACACTCTGAAGAGGCATTAAAAACTGTTGATGAGAGAAGTTCCCATCAAAGTCCATTAGCATAAAAGAGTGGTCACAGTAGCTGGGACTGACATATTTCATATTCTCTTCCTATAAGAGTAAGTCTGTACTTCTGAGGAGCTTTCAGGCTCAATCTTATTCAAAGATGATCTCAGATGCCACTTAGTATTCCCATTGCTTTCATGCACTTCTGTGAGGAGCAAGCATTCTGAGAATGAGGTGTATATTCATTTTAGTAGATTAAAAAAAAAATAGGAGAAGGGGAAGGAACAGAAGCACGGCTGCAGGGAAGACTCTTTCCTGGATTCTCAGCTTTGCATACCTATGGAACAAAAGGCCTGTCAAATCTCAATGTGGTCACTAGGTCTTCCGGAGAAAAGGAAAAGCTCCAATTCTCCTGTCCAAAGTACCAGGAGATCCTTGGATACTGAAACACCACGTGGAAGCAGGAGGCATCATAACGTTATGGTTTCCAAAACCTGACATTAAGTATGGTGATACTTTGCACTTCGAAACAGGACTGATATACATAGAAGGGACTTGAGCAAAATCTGTACTTCGCTACACAATCGTAATGATTCGCTTCACTCTTGTCCGTAGTGTAAGCCACCTCAACTAATTCAGGTTTGTTTGTAACTGTCCTTGTTGACAGAAATGAGAACTGTGCTGGCTCAGCATACCCATGGCACATGGCCTGGATAACACCACCCGCCAAGGTAGGAGCAGCAGGGTAAGCAGGCTGCGTGGCTGGGCTTCTCAAAGGGCTTTGAGCACACTTGTCCAAAGCTGCTCATATGAAAGCAAAGGACTTTTGACGTAAGGAATCAGCTTGAAAAATAGTAGCAAAAAAAAAGCATGAAAACTTTCAACAGTGGGGAAGAGACCCTGAAGCAGAAACAGCAGTTGTCAGAAACAGGTTTGCTGCTGCCAGAAGTTGTCCTGCAGCATTATGACCTCCACCTGGGCCTGGCTGAGCATCCTCTGTGGTGGGTGCCAGGAATAGCTGCATCCAAGCAGGGGACTGTCAGTACAGGGCGCGGCAAGTAGGGACCCCTTCGGGGCTGTGCGTGTGTTGGCAGGTGTGAGTCCTGTGGTTTTCTGTTGTATTACTAATGAGAATCACAGCCACTGGAGTGTGAGAGTCAGGAAAAGTGTTCTAGAACCTGGGGAGCTTTAAAGCAAATTGAATTGTAGTTACTTGCTCCCATCTGTCAGGTGGGTAGGATGTTAAATCAGATGCTGAATAGTTTATTGGGCTGCATTTTCCAAAAAAAGAGCTCAGCATCCAAATCACAGCCAGGCTTCTCCATACAATCTAGGCAGTTAAATATTTGACCATATTTTCAAAAAGTCATTTTTGAATTGAATGTTCCTGAAGATATGAATCTTTTACTACTTAGGAAGTCCCTATCTGGGTACCAGATTTCCTATGAAAGTCTTGATTAACTTACAAGCAAACACGTTTGAGGATCTGGTCCTGTGCATACTTAATCCCGCTTCGCTACTCGTAAGTGAATCATTGTGCTAGGTTAACAGCTGGACTTGATGATCCTAGGTCTTTTCCAACCTAAATAATTCTGTGAGTGTTTTCATCCGTCTTTTAGTAATTACAGCATGTTCTGTGCTTATTTAATTTATGCCATTTGAACAAATTTTACAGGAAAATTTTCAGTATCTCTTAAAATAACATTGATGTTGTCCATAAAGTTGACTTTTTGTGACATAATTTCAGAATTATCTGGGATAAAGAAAAAAATAAACATTTTAATGGTTTATTTATACATTTAAGCTCTATTTATACTCTAAAAGAACTTGAAGTGTTTATTTGTAGTTGTCTTAAAATTATTTGCTTAAGAAGGAGAAAGGTTAAATCACAGGTATGCTAGAATGCATTGCTTATTTATGTTGGCATCAACGTGTACAGAAGGGAATAGAATTAGTATTCTTAATAGATGACAGTAGTAGAACAGGAATATTTGTAATCGTGCCCATGTTCCTTTCCCAGTTAGTTGTATTGCTCTGATAAACAGCATTAATCAGAAGCAGTATTTTATAGGATCAGCCAGTGACTAATGGCTTGATGTGCCACACAAGCCTGGATCCTGCAAATTTGTCTTTGACATCTTTGTAAAAAGCTGTATCAGTTAGCAAATGTTGTTCCAAATAAGATCTATTTATCAACAGATATTCACATATTCATAAGTTTATAGCTTTAGGATATCCTACAAATTACCCCATCAATCATTAGATACCTTTCAGGGTGTGTTGTTCTTCCAAGTGTGATAAATGAATAAAAGATGGGCTGGAACTTGTCATAATAGCATTGCAGTCCTTCTCCTGTTCATGTCCAATAACAGATGGTATTCCCGTTCATAAGATTCCTATGTTGATCACAATTATGTTGAAATCATTTTTCCAAATCACTGCTCTAAAAGTTAAGTGTTGGGTTATGCCCTTCTTAAATTCTGTTGTGTTTTGTCTCAGTTGTTCTTCTCATGTAATCACTGGGACTAGTGTGACTAAGAATATTAACTTGACTATAACATGAACTGGACTTTTCTGGGTCTCTGGGGGCTATGAATTAGTGTTGCACTGTTGCTTGATGCCAGTTCACATCACCTGAGGATCTTGGTTTATCTTCTAATGTGCTAACTTTAGTGGAAAAAGAGGTCTGAAATATTACTGGGAGAAAGCTTGTAGTAAATGCTGATACTCTCACCTCTTGCTTTCCTCTGAATGAAGTTTTGAAGGCTCTCTGTGCTTTATATGTCAGTAGCCCTTTATTATGCTGCATTTTTTGTCTGCTCTTTCAGTATCTCTTTGGGGTTTTGCTCTTGCCATCTTCTCATCTGACAAAATGATGTGGTTTTCCCATGCTTATCAAAATGTATTTGCCCAGATTCTCGGTCAGATAGAGCCTCAAAACTTGGGGTAAAGCCTGATTAAACAGTTGAGAAACTTGTCCTGCTGATGGAAACAAGCTCTGGTTATCCATCTTTTTTCACATTTCCCAGTTCCCCTATGCAAAAGGCTTGTCTACTCTAAGTGCCCGTTGACTCTCAAGGTATCCACAGCAAATATGCCTTATCTTCTGATTTTATTGTGATTCAGGAAACTTTCAGCTGGGACTGATTTATAAAAAGTATAAAGACTAACCCTTGAATAAAGCAAACATGTATTTTATAAGCGCAACCTAAAAATATAAGCCAGAATTATAGTACAAAGACTTTGATTGTGTGAGGGGAAAAAATGATTTAACTCCAAGTAGCAGTGCTAAAAGCATTATTTATGAAGTATAAAAGGAATTATTGCTGCATTTTAAAAGTACACTGTAATGAGAAGGAACTTTCTTTTAAACTGATATTTTACTCTTCCAGTTATATTTATAATGCAATACTTGAATATGCATAGGTAACTTCATAAAGTTTACCTAAAAATCAATACTAAAAGGCTAGAATTATTTGAGATGTGGCAATTACTGCCTGCAATATTATCGCTCTCTACTGAACACTTAAAGCAAGCAAATCACTGCCAAAATACTGCTGCTAGCAAGAAAGTGTGTTAAACAGGGAGTGTAAATCACAAGCTATTATGGTGTTTTTATATGGAGTGGTTCACTAACAGATCACAAACCGTGGCGGTTAGACTTATAACAGGCATGTTCCTGAATTCAGACAATACTTAGGGCGTTTAACTGCAGGAGGATTTACTTGCAGATCACTGTTGTTTCATCGCTGGGCTATTTAGCGCATTGCTGGTGTTCAGCCTGTGAATTGTCTGCAGTGGGTGAATACTCCCACACTTCAGCGAGCGCTTGACTGCATTGCTAAATCAGGCAAATCTTTTGGCCCTAACTCCAGGTTTTGAGGCAGAACTGTCAGCAGGATGTATGTGAGTGCACCAGAGCTGCTTTGGCACAGCCAGGATGGGTTAGGTGGCCTCCAGGGCAGTTTAAGCTTGGCTGGCAAGATGGTAAGGGCTTAAAAATGATGGAATCGTAGGAAGGCTTGGGTTGGAAAGGATCTTAAAGATCATCTGGTTCCAATCTCCCTGCCATGGGCAGGGACAACTACCACCAGACCAGGTTGCTCAAAGCCCCATCCAGCCTGTCTTCGGACACTTCCAGGGATGGGGCTGTATTGGGTTTACATGGCAAGGTTTTGGTGCAACCTTCCCCTTACTGGGAATATCTAAACCAGTCTCACTATGTTCTGGATTATAGGGGTTGCTGTAGGAGAAAGTGAAGTTCTTTCTTACTGATGTGGGGACTTTTCAGATGGAGGTACAGACATCCAACTTTCTTCAGCGATTCTGTCAGCACCCCGTATATACTTTGGTAGCCTTTTTGTTCCTTGTGGGTTTTAACTGTGCTAAAACAGTTGGCATTCAAATAACAAACACAGAGGGGAGTGTGGCTATAAATTGCAGGCACTCCCTATTATTTTTCTATCCCAGAATTAGCTTACTTGAAATATGAAACAAATATGAGAGATTTTTGACTCAAATGCGTGATGCAGGTAAAGCCAGCTGAGCTAATCAGGAATGGATAGTAACGTCATGGGAAATGGTTCTGAATGTAATGCAGCAATTTCTTAGTCTACCTGGGGAAACTAATTTTTATGCCATGGCACAGACAACGCACCTCTGTTTGCTCCTGTCTCAGACCTGGTTCGCTCTAGAGTGTCTTCACAGATTAAATAATGCAGTATACCAATTTCACTAGAGAGCAAAACAGTCTTCAGACATGTAGCATGCCCACTTCTGAAAGTCTGACTTCAGGAAAGGCAGAGAAGCTTGGGCGTTTATTGCAGACAACTGAACACCCAAGATCAGGAACTTAGAATGAAAATATCTTCCTGTATATTAAGTGCAGCAGCTCTATTACAGTTATACGTCAGTAGGTGCGGTACCCTTTGGTAATGTTTTTCATGCACATTTGATCTTGCATCGTTTGGTATTAAGGGACCCACATAATCCCTTTAAATACCGAATACTATCTTCGTATACTGAAACCTGTCAGTAGTATTATATATTATATGTAAAGCAATCATCCCTTTTTCATTTTCTACCTATAAAGATATTGTCCGTATTTCCCTCTCAGATTTATAACAGAGACAGGTTTCTTTCTGAGTAGCTGTACATATAAAGCCCCTAGCAGCAAAATGGCTTTGAAGTCATTTTTATAGCCCTGTAAGGCAGTACCTTTTAATGGCCTTGCCTCAGACCATAGAAATGCTGCCATCAGAGGTGGGCTGTGGTGCTCTGTATCTGCTAGAAGAAGGAATTCTTCAGAGGTTAAAGCTCTTCATTAGAGAACACAACTTTGTATATTGAAGCAAAGATTGAACTCTTACTTGTTTTCAAAGCTTTTAGAGACATTTACAAAAGTTATGCAGAAAAGCCTTGTTATTCAATTGTTGGAAGCAGCATGGGCCAAGCTCAAACAGCTATCAAATTTAGCGTGTGCCTGCCTCAGTAGGAATCTTCTTTCCCCAAAATGTCAATGATCTCCAAATACATTTCTCAGTTACCTGAAGAGGTGTCCGCACTCACTCAAGCTTTGATTTATGATGCAAGAAAAACTTTAAGGAATCCAGCATCAACTTTAGAAACAGAACATCTGTGCACTGGTATGATAAAAACTCCGCCTCCTGGTGACTGTGAGTAGCCTTGTCCTCCTCCATCTGCCACCTTGCAGTACTAGAAGGCAATGCGTGTTCTTTCCTGTCAGCAAGCCTTGCTTGTGCTTTGGGGTCAGACGGACGCTTGAGCAGCAGCATCCAGAACCTTGAGGATGGCGCATCTCCTGTCCTTTGCAGATCTGCCCCGTGCATCAGCCACATGTGCCTTCCATCATCTCAGACTGATATTTGACATGCATGAATAGCCTTAGCCTGCTGCATGCATGGTTTGGGATTGATTATTTTTTAGCCACAGGCATGAGTGAAGTGGAGCAGAACGGAGCTGAGCTTGTGCTGTGAGAAGGCAGCTGATCTCACCTCTGTCCCACCGTGCCTAGAGCTTGGCCATTTACAAGCTCCAATTCTCCCACCAGGTCCTGAGAGGTGCAGGCCATGGGTAAGAGGTGTCGAGGAGGCAGCAACTAACCCTTGCCCAAAGGCAGGAGGGATGAATTCTGTTCTGTTTGGGAGGTGTTGGCTAGCTGTTTCATAAATTAACAGCCTCATAAACTGCTCTCAGCTGTGATTTATCTATTGATCCATGCTGCAGGCTGATTCTTTAAGGGCAGCAAGGAGGCAGGTGAAGCAGGCTGTAATTGGGCTTGGGGATTTAAGTGTTGCAGAGGGGCAAATCAGTGGTCATTCTGTTGGAAATTGATTCCAAACAATTTGAGAAAATGTAGAAAACTGATGACAGCGAAAATTGTAGTTTTCCATGGAGGCATTCAGTATGCCATGTTCCAAGCACAACGCTTTTTAGATGAATATAAATAGGGATGTCTGTGTGCATGGACAATAGTCACATCCCTTCTTTCACATAAAGGGGAAGAGGCTTATCGACTCCCTTTCTCATACCTCAGAAAGATACCCCAAAATGTTCTCATATTCAACATTCTTTAAAAAATTACGTTGAGAAAATACTACACCAAGATGCTAATTCTTCTAAAAGGTGTGCGCAAGATATGTTGGAAAATAAGCAGCAACCTAGACTGGAACACAGTCTAGCCTTTGAAACACTTTCTCTATGGAAGAATAAACTTTGTATCTCAGATAATTACACCTTGATTAGCTTTGCTGGAAACCATTCAGAAACGCATAGAAGTATTTTAGAGCACACAATACACTGTCTTGTCAAATGAGCAGGAGATCACTGGCATTCTGCTGCCCTGCCCTCCCAGACTACTGCACACAGCACATGCAGACCAGTGTTCTCTGAATTTTCTCAAACTTCTCAAACGCAATGCCTCCTCAGGGAGACAGTCCTACCTGGCAGGAAAAGCTAACACAGGAGGTACTTGGGCTGGTACAGCACTGAGGAGTAATGATTTGCTACAAAATAAGGACTGAATATTTCAAGCTCATCGGCTCTTCCAACCTTGTCCAGGTCTGTGGAGATCTGCTATCTTCAAAAGCAATTCTGGAAGGAAAGTGAGAAGACTGTGGTGCCTCTGTGGCACATCAGAAGTCAGCTGTTTGCTACCAGGGAGCGATAATGTTAGAATACTTTCGGAGAATCCTGCTGGGGATATATAGAAATCAATTGTTACTGTCTCTTTGTGGTTTGAACTTGCTATCTCAGTGATCATAGATGTCCCCGGGTGCTCTGTGAAGCTACTTCTATGGATCTTTGTCCTTGTTCTTTTTTCCATTTTTGAGCACGTGCCATGAACTTTATTGCTTCCATTTAATGAAAATCCTCCCCTTCTGCATGTGTTGCCATGGCATTAACAAACTGAGTGTGTTTTATATTGCCTGTTAGTGTAACTCCAACCTTTCCATACAGCCATCTGAGAGGCACATTAAGATTCACTACGAAAAAGTAATACTGAGTTTATATAGCAACTTTACAGTCACCACAATTACATGCTGAGATTCATGGTTTGTTCTTTTTGTGGGTTGCATGGCATTTTCTGTTGACTACAACATTTCTTCCATCATCAGACATGTAATATCTGGAATTCTTCACAGGTATAAAATCTGGTATCAAAACATTTCTAGTACAAAAAAAAAAAAAAAATACCCTTTGCTAGATACTGGATGGAGCATGAGAAGAGATGCTGCATGTTATAAAGCTCCTAACTGAGGCTCAGTTCATTCTGTGGGGGAATCTGTGCATCCATAAACATGATTTCCAACAGTCCTTCTTCCCTCAGTGGAATGAGGTTCAGCTCAACTGCTGCTGCAGCGCTCTGCTTTCAGCTCTTACTGTGCCAGTGGCCTGTGTGGCTGGGGACTTCTCAAGGGAGAGACTAGAGACGGAGGGAACGGGAAGTGAAGGGTATAGCTTGGACTTCCCTGGTGTAAGAAGGTGCTGAAAAAATTAAATCAGGAGGTTTTAGGTGCAGAGAGTTTCCCTCATAGAAAAGACAAAGATGTACAGCTGATACTCAGGGCACAGAATGTGGGGATTGTGTTCCTCGCTTCCTTACTTTGCTACTTAAAGGAAAGGTCTGTCTGCTTCCACAGAATTATTAGAGGGAAATGGTTTCCTGCAAGGGAAGCAAACTGGCTCCAAACCGGTGTCTCTGTCTCCACTGCCATTGTCTCTAGGTAGCATTTTAACTAATGTTCTCCAGTACTATTAGATATTAATTACAGCTTGCAAAATGCTTATCAGATAATACCCATGTCCCTTTTTTAGATCAGTAATTTGAGGTAGGAGGAAGCTTTTACTGATGAATAGTGATGGAGAAAGGAAAGAAGCAGGGAGACCTGACTCTTAAATACCTGCTTTACATAACAGATCCTGGCTTTGTGCAAGTAGTTACATGTTAGTATTTTGCATTTCCTGTCAGAAATACGTGCACACTAATTTGCTTGTAAGAGCCTGGATTTTTAAATGGACACAGCCTCCATGTTAAGGGCCCCTAGAATTCCCATGTCCCACTTCTGTCTGTGAAATCCACCTCTGATGAACTAATCCCAGGAAGAAATCAGATCTGCAACCCAGAGGAAATCAGTGAAATACCATGGTAGATCAGTACTGTGCATGGTGAGGCGCTTGGATTTGTACCTTCGGAAGCAGGACTGACACCGCTCTGCCTTTGTAGTTGATGAGCTCACACTATTGAATTTTCAGTGACTTTATTTGAAATGCCAAGCTGAAGTCGCACTTTTGTGTTGTTCCTCTGCTTTCTTTTATGCTCTTTTCCTGAGCTACTCTGCAAGGGAGCTCTGCTTTAATTCAAACACTTTTTCAGGAATAAGTCCTATTATCTTAGTTTGATGCATATTTGAGATAGTAGCAATGGTTGGAATCTTATTGACAAACTTGGTACCAAATCGTATTAAATGCTAACCATCAGTATTTGTTTGTATGTTAATCACAAGATCCTTACCCCCACCCTGTGCTGCTCTGTTCATTCTTGTTATTGCATCATATCTAAAACATCTGTTGTTATCAGTGCTGTGAGGCATGTAGGAGAGCAGAGAAACAGAGCTTGATTAGCTTTCTTGGAAATCTGGGCTCAGTCCTCAGGTTGTCTAAGACTTCTTGTAAGATTGTGGTCTCTTAGGAGAGTAATAATACTCGCTCTGAGCACGCTTCCTTTCTTTATGTCACTGATTTAGATAGTAACGAACAGCCCTTGTCCAAACAGCTAACTGTGTGTGTGCGTGAAGTATGGTTATGCTGATGACTGAATTCTTGGTGTGTTACAAGATTATAAACAGGTTAACGTATTCTTGGCACTGCAAAGCAAATAATGTCTATTGTTCTTGTTTTGTTTCTTTCTTTTTTCTGTTGAATAAAGAAGAAAAAGTAGTTTATTTAGTTGGCATTTAGATTGTTTAATTTTGTAAGCACAGAGTCTTCTTGCAGATGATCTATGAAATACTGGCAACACTGGTGGTGGGAATATTAATTCAAATCAGTGCATGTGCCAGATATTCCCTATGACTACTGCAAATCTCCATGTTTACAAAAGTCAAGAGGTATTCTTTATTATAGTCAGTGATATTCACTTTTAGCTTGGGTTTGCTCATGGTTCTGTATCTGCTGGCTTCTCTGAAACCTGAGAATCGGTAATAATTGCTCTTTTTTATTTGAAATTATATGTCATGACCTTTATATATTTACAAGACTACTGGGAAAATGAATGTTGAATACTAAATTAATCATCAGGTGTTTCATCAAAGCTGTTGCATAATCTTATACAAAGGTAATTGTAAGATAACTTACTTGCTTTCAGGGGGGCTGTTTGGAGCTCCCATGGAAGCTGATGGAATGTCTTCAACATTTAATTTGGTCCCTTTCAGTTTTACCTGTTAGCCCTCTTCGTTTCTATTTTCCTGGAACAAAAGAACTTCTGTTATTAATGTCTGGTATCAAAATTGAGGAGAATAGGGGAGCAAGGGGGTCAGTGCTGTTTGCTGATCACTGCTACGGAATAGGCACATTGGCCGTTTCTCTCCTCCTGCTAGCTATGTTTTGCTCATGAATATCATGATGTAGTCTGTGCTCTTCTTTTAAAAAGGCACTTTTCCTCTTCTCTTTAACCTCCTGCCTTTCTTTGACAATGGCTTT
The DNA here is from genome assembly GCA_011075105.1 of Heteronetta atricapilla. Taxonomy (NCBI): domain Eukaryota; kingdom Metazoa; phylum Chordata; class Aves; order Anseriformes; family Anatidae; genus Heteronetta; species Heteronetta atricapilla. The sequence continues at coordinate 5,172,158 of CM021733.1, forward strand.
ATGCTTCTGACAATGCCTTCTAGTTGGGAGGTTGGTAAATGTTGTTTGATTGCTCAGCAGGCATCCTGTTAGAGCAGATTGCCTCCCAGACAGCCAACTGCTTTCATCACCGAATCATAAAATCATCACTATATAATGGCTTGGGTTAGAAGGGACCTTAAGGACCATCCAGTTCCAACCCATCCCCACTAGATGCCACCTACTAGATCAGGGCCTTGTACAACTGAGTTTTGAACACCTCCAGAGATGGGGCGTCCACAACTTTTTCTCTGAGCAACCTTTTCCAGTGCCTCCCCACCCTGAGTAAAGAGTTTCCTCCTAACCTCTAATCGAAATCTTTCCTCTTTCAGTTTAAAACCCTTACCCTACCTGTCCATGTAAAAAGTCACCCTCCATCTATTTTAGAAGCACCCTTTAAATACTGTTTTCTTTTGTTGCAATGAAGAGTTACAATCCATTTTAAGAGAGATTAAGGTTCAAGGTTTGCATCACAACACAATTGCTCGAAGCCTCAGAAATACAGTTTTGGAGCAACTGTTTTCAGCTACGTAAATGGTGTTCTGTTGCTTTGTGACTCATGTTTTGTCAGTCGTGGAATTTCACCCTTTACAACTGCAAGTTCTGTAAAATAGCCAGAATGGGAATGAGAAGTGTGTGATTCAGAATAGCGTATTGTAAGAATAGTTCTGAAGAGGGAATACAGAAGGAATGTTAGTAGAATACAGCAAGGCGTAAAGTTTTAAATGAGCTGCTTAACTTCAAGATAAGGCATACCGTCAAAATCTTTTCGGCTGGATCTGAGAAGTATCAAAAGTCATAAAAGCACTTGTGAAATCTAAAATAACCTTGGAAAGGTATCAAATTGCTGACATCAACAAAATTTTTCTCCTTAACTTTGTATCATCTGAAAGAATTATAAAACCCTTTCTATCAAGCTTGCATTTAAAGCTACTTAAACTCATGCTATGGGTGCTACCTAGAAATTCAGGGCATGTTTACGCTAGGCTTCTTCCCTTTAGGAACTTAAGTCTAAATGGGTAATAGTCACCTACAGGAACCTGATTTGAATTTATGGAAAGAAGTCTGGGGCAGATCTGAGACCATAATTCAGTTTTTCAGGCTCATAATCTTGCATCCTATCTAAAGATGAGCCATCCTCTCTCCAGCTTGTGGGAATTACAGAAGAGAATCCAGGGAAAGTACACACTTCTAAAAAATATGATGAGAGGATTCCTGTAATTTTAAGGCATTGTGGGAAAAGCATAAACCAGGCAGTTTTCTATTTGTATGAAGAACAGAGCACTGTCCCATTCATCCAGCAGCTACAGCGTCCAAAGGACCAGTTCTGCTTTCCAGAAGGGCTGAGGGTTGTTTTCATTGCAGTTCCTGCTTTGCCACCCATTCTATGATTTTATCTTTTAATTCAACTCACAGCTAAATTGGATGTAAATAAAATAAACTGGATGTAAATAAAAGCAGGTGAGATGATCTGCCTCTCAGTTGGTTCTAACCTACCTATACAGCTGGGACAATTGTTAAAAGGCAGAAGGAAATAAAAAAAAGGCAAAGGTGAGGGACAGACACAGCCTGGGATGGCAGCCCTGGGGGCTGGGCTGAGGTCGGGCTAGGACATCAGGCAGTGGGCAGGGCTGGGGCAGAGCTGCAGAGCGTTGTCCTGCAGCATCGCTGGGGCAGAGACTGCCAGCCCCAGGCTGAGATGAAATGGGGTTCTGGGCCGTGGGCAGGGCTGGGGGCAGACCCCAGGGCTGTTCGTGCTCTGAAAGGCCTGGCAGGGTGAGACAGGGAGAAAAGTTTGAGTAAAAGGTAAATATTTCCACACAGATAAATCTCAGCTTCTGGTTGTGTATGAAATGTACATGTGAACGGTACACGCATGGAGCTCTGCTAATTGCGCAGTAAGGAATTAACCCTACCATGCTGCGAAAGGTCCTGATGGAGGAGCTCTCAGGTGCCAGTGGGTGAGAAATTCTGCTCGGTCGTGTCCTCTGCCCAAGCCACTGGGGGGTTGTTCTTCCTCACGGGCAGCACTGTCTGAAGGACTGTGGATGGCTTGCTGTGGCAGTGATCCGCAGGTGCCAGCTGTGCACCAGGCCAAGCCACCCGGAGTAAAATACGGTCCCCGTGAGTATAACAGTGAGTAGGTCACTCCATGTACACAAAGACGTGGGCTGTCATAAATAATCCCAAACACTGTGCATTAATCTCATCCTCCCAGTATTTTAAAGACATCTTGTGATGCTGATGTGAAGAAAAACAAATGATTTTGACAAGAAATGGACTTTTGTGTAAGCTCTCCCCCTCCCCTTCCAATTTTCTTTCCGTGCAGCAGCTGCTGTTGCCAGGCTGTCTTTGTTGCTATGGCGGTGTTTTGTGTGCCAGAATTTGATATTCACTCTCGGAGAGTCACCTGATTGAGTGGCTGTGCCACATAAGTTATCAGCTTCACTCCTAAAGGATAGATCAGACTGCTGTATGTATGACATCTAGCAAATTGATCAGATTAAATACAAGCATATTCCACCAGCCGTGAGTTTATGGAGTGACAATTTCACAGGTAAACTCTTTTAGTAAATGAGTGACTTAAAAAAAATATCTTTAGTAGGTTTCATTTTTCGATGTGACAGCCATATACGAGGCAGTTTCGCTATACCTTGCAGTGTTTGTCTCTCAGAGGTTAGATCTGAGTTCTACTCCCTACATAACTTGAGAGGTGCTTCTCTCAGAACGACTGCTTTTATCAGGGATGGAGGGTCACAGCTTCTATATTTCTTTTCTGGAGAGCTGTTCTGTAGAAGTTAATGATTCTGCTCCCACTGATAATTAAAGTATAATTTGGCCCAATTTAAAACGCAATCAGGATGATATACTTCTGTTGAAACCGAGTTTATCTTTAATCCTAAATCCTGCAAGCACTGCCATGTATGTTTAACTCTTAGTATGCCAGGTGTACCGGTGCACTTAAGCTTTTTTGAGGCTGAGGCCACTGCTTCTTTTAAAAATATAGACTTACACCAATAAACTCAGGACAGCAAGTGGCACTGAGATATTTCATATATATTTCTTTGAAATCAATATTAAGATTAAATTATATTTAAAAGCATTTCCCCCATCACCTCATGATACATTCTTTCAGTATAACTTTCCCCGCATCTTCATCTGACCTGGCTTTGATCAATGCCATCCGTTATGGAAATCAGCTGCTATTGCACTCAGCTCCTTTCTCCTATTTGTCTACATGCATTTCCACGCGTGAATGTAATCGTACTGGGTATTCAGCTTATTCCTCTGGAAATGAAATCTTGCTGCCTATGTATGCCATATAGAAAGAATGATTTACAGGCATTTTGCATTCTAGCAACTTGTTTACACAAGACAATCATTTTACTGCCCAGTCTGAGATTTTGGAACCTGCAGAAATAAAACCATTCAGAAGCCAGTTCCTGCAGCAATGCAAGACCGGGGTGTATCACATCTGATATGGACAATTTTCAATAACTACCCAAATAAGCTCACCGCAAGTTTATTTTTAACAGTACAGCTTTTAATTCCACAGAACTAAAATGGCTGAGTCAAGGAGAAACAGAAGCTAGGAGTAATGCTAGGTATTTAGTGGGGCTTACTGCACGGTTGGATAAAAGGTGTCTGTTTTTTTTTTGTTTGTTTGTTTTTCCCTGACTTAGCCCCATCATCTAATGATAAGATAATTGTACTCTTTCTGGGTGTAGTAATCCTGCGGAGTGTAGCCTGTTTCCAGGTCACTGATGCCATGCTTTGCGGAAGAAGCTTGAAGCTAGATGTGCTTTGAATTTAAGTGTTTGCAGTATGTACCAAGAAAGGTATTCTTAGCTGGAGCAGGGGCTAGCTGAGCAGCAGTGTAACACATGAGCTGTCTGGGCTGCCTAAATTCCCACTGATTTCACTGAGCCCAGGATTTCAGCAAACACTGAATCATAAGCACTTTCCAGAAATGATGTTTAATAGGCACAGTCATAGTGTCATTTCCTTTTGAGCTTCTTCCTCCTTTTGATGCAAAATCCATTAGCTATCTGCCATACAAAAGGCATGTTTCACTTTGGCCAAATACCATGGTCTGGTACATTTCATCAGATTAAAACAGTTAAGTCTGAGAAGCCACAAAACTGCTCCAAACAACACCTCATATCTGCAATATCGCCTACAAGTAGGAGATTTTGTGCTGATTTATAGGGTCACCTCCTACATGGTCAGACTAATGGATTCCCAGGGCTCTGTGCTATCATCAGGAATCAGGAGGTATCATTGTAATTGTAATTGTTTTTTCCTGACAGAGTTTAAAGAAGTCTAGGCCGAGCAAAGACGTGCTATGGGCTTGTTGAGAAAATGGCCAGAGGTGCCCCAGTCACTGGTAGTTTGATGTTTTCCAGGCAGTTGATTTTGGCAGACTGCTATGAATACAAGCGCTTAAGTGATCACGGATAAGTGTGGGGGTATCTGTGCTCTTTGCTCCTACTTTCTGTGGGATTTTAATATTTTGTTTTCGTTCTGTACACTATACGCTGGGATGAAAAGGCAGATGTGAGCACGGTACTGAAAAGTTCTCCCCCATGCCCCCACCATAAAGAGAGCAATCCTGTACCCGCATCAGGGCACTCAACCCCAGCATTTGGTATTAAGTCATGGCAAATCAGGGGGAAATGCAGCACAGCAGGGAGGGAGCAGGCTTGCAGCCTGACTGACGTGGCACCCCTATCTGCATGGAAGGCTGATAAGAATAAAACACTGAACAAATGGATTGATTGGCCCCGGAGTGTGCATGCTGCCTGCACAGGCTGTTGTGGAGTGGATTCAGCTCCTGCTAAAGGCAGTGAAAAGTTTCTTGTTGGAGTGAAAAAAGTTGGCAGAGGACCAGCAAGCTTTAACAGCCCTGTAACTAACAGTAAGAGCAAATCCGGAGTCCGATGTGCCAGTTTTGGAGATTTTTTTTTTTTTTTTTGAAGTCACCTCCCCACCCATAGCATATATATTTTTACCTGGTAATCTTCTGAAATATCATTCCCCTAAAACAAAATCAATTTTTCTTTGAAGTCATTCTTTTACATCATTTGCTTTGCCCTATGGTAGAAGTTGGACCTGCTGCCCTTAACTGATAAGGGTCAACCGAAAACCTTTATGGGGAGGTCTCCTGTGCTGTGTCATCTGATGCTTCATCGCCACCGGGGCTGCCCGGGGACTCTAAGGGTGAGAAGGTCATTTCTGGCACTTGTGTGGCTTTGTTCTTCTAAAATCTTTCCTGTAAAACCTTGGATTGAGGATTTTGGTGAGTGAGAGGAGACTTTATCAGTGTTGTCTTCTGTGTGAAGTATACCTAAACTGAATTAAGGAATGCTGAGGAAGCATTGGGAAAGCAATTTCTGTGTATTTAAAGCACCAAGCTTTGATGGGAAGCGCGTGTACGTTTTCCTCAGAGTCTTTCCTCCCTTGCTGTCCCATTCACCACTCTGCAGGCTGAGCACTGCCAGCGTGCCACGACAATTTCCTACAACAGCCCTCACCTTCCCCCGCGCTCACCCCTTCCGCAGCCTGACCTTGCCAAAGGGCACCGCTCCTCGCCCCTCGCAGCAGCCCCTCGCCCTCGGTCTCCGGGCGCCCTTAGTGGGCCCTGGCCCCTCGTAGGGCTGCTGCAGCCGTGCCGGCGGGCGCCGTGCGGTGCCCGGGGCCCTGCGCAGCCCCGGGGGGGCGCTGCCCGGCTCTGCGCTGCCCGTGGCCGCCGCCAGGTGGAGCCGCGGGGCCGCGCCGGGCAGCGGCGGCAGGAGGAGGAGGAGGAGGAGGAAGGAGGAGGGGCGGGCGGGCAGCGGGCAGCGCCGTGCCCCTGCCGAGCGGCTGCGAGCGGGTGCGCGGCCGTATATAGGGGATGTGCCGCCGCGGGGCTCGCCCTGCCCGCCGCCGCCTCGCCGCCTCCCTCGGCCGGCACCGCTGAAGCCACTCGGCCGCCGCTGCCCTGCCCGCGGCTGCCGGCCTCGCTCCCCGGGCCCTTCCCGGCCGCTCGCTCTAGGCTCCTCGGCTCCGGGCCGGGCGCGTCGATGCGGGGCAGATGGCCGGGGCACAGCCCGGCGTGCACGCTCTGCAGCTCAAGCCCGTCTGCGTCTCCGAAGCGCTGAAGAAAGGCGTCAAATTCGTCAAGTGGGACGATGTGAGTAGCTGCCCCCTGTCCGCCCGGGGGGCTCCGCCGCGCGTGGGGGGCTCGGGCGCACCCGGGGAGCCCGGCACGGCTCGGCTCGGCTCGGCACGGCGGTGGGGAAGAGCCCGGCCGGGCCGCCCCGCGGGCAGGTGGGAGCCGGCGGCCGCAGGGGCACCGTCGGTGTCACCGCCTGGGCCGTGCCGTGCTGGGCTATGTTGGGTTGTGCCGGGCCGTACCGTGCCGGGCCGGGGGTGCTGCTGAAGCGCCAGCCCCGGGCGGCCAAACTTTCACCGAAGACCGAAGTCGCCTCCGCGCTCGCTTCGCCCACACGAGCCGTGGTTCGGCTGGCTCCTGTCGCTGTGCCGCCTCCCGCCTGTCATCCTGCTCGTCTCCATCCCCGTGGCTCTAACGCGGCTGTTTCAACCTGTTTCCTGTCTCTTGCTCCATCTCTCCTTTTCTCCTCCCGGCCTCACTCCGTGCTGTCCTTGTGGCTCCTGCCCCTCCCGTTGTCTTCCTCCAGCCCGGCAGGGTGGTCGAGCCCTGGGCGCGATGTTCCTCAGCTCCCCGCTCCCTGTCATCTTCCTTCCTTTGCGGAAGGCACTCTCCTTCCTTGGCTCACTAGGACACGAGACTCGCCTCAGAATTCCCCCTGCTTTCCCCTTGCCGCTTCCTGACACTTTCTCAGCATTGCCCCACGCAGCAGAGGAGTGTGGCTTTTGCTTCACCTTCATGGGGGCAGCTGCTCTGCCTTTGCTCGCAGGCTGTGCCCGGGACTGTGTCGGAGGAAGGCAGCGGAACGCTAAAGCTGGCTCTGCTTAGCTGCCTTCTTGTCAGAGCGTGAAAGTACAAATGCTGTGTGGTAGAGAAGGCAAACAGGCAGGACGGCTAGCTTTGCTCTTTCAGCATCGTGCCTACAGCCTGACGTTGGGTGTTGGTGTCCAGTTGCGTGCGGAGGGCTGGGGGTGCCCCCAGGTCTGGCAGCGAATGGTCTGGAGACAGAGGGGCATCGTGAGGCTAGAGCTGTGGCAGGGGAGTGGCTGGGAAAGAAGTTGGGTGTGCTGGGCTGTCGGAGTGTCAGAAGAGCTGTGAGGATAACTTGTTTTGAGAGCCTTAACACAGCTCTTGGATACTTTTGCTGTGCTAAGGACACGCACAACAACTGGCAGGAGGGAGAAGGAGCAGTTCATGTGTCTGACAACTGTTCTTGTCCTGTTACGTATCGCTGCTTTGCTGTTGCTCTCAGCCAGTCCAGCAGCCAAATGCGTGAGCCTGACCTCTATAAACCTGTGATAAAGGCTCTCAAGGAGGGAAAGAACACTGAAAAAAAAATGAACCAACTGTGGTGTGGAATGTTATTTACAATGAGGAGCTAATACCTTTCTAATAAACCGAGCAACCTGACCTTGTCCACAGTAATAAACAGTGGCTTGACACAGGTTATGATTGATCTGAAGATAGATGGAGCTAAGCTTGAATCACTTGCCTTGTAGTCAGAAAGAGAATGTTTTCCTTCGGTCAGTTTCTTTCATCAGTACATGTACAATGTAATCTTAGCCTGGGCTTTGCAGTTATTGTTTTAAGTTTGGTAAGCTACCATGAAATTTACGCAGATAGATCCAGAGGTCAAGTCAGTGGTGTAATTTCAGTCTCCAGACCAAGAGTCCAAGCAATTAGGCAACAATTCAAAAGATTTAAGTGCTATTTCCGTGCGCTGTGCTGTACACGTAGCATTCGAAGGAGGTGTTCTCCACACGCGGTGGTCAGTGGCTAACCTGTCTGCTGTAGACTAAGTGGAAGAAGAGCTTCAATTTCAACCATGAAGGCTGCCATAATAAAATAGGGCTAAAATCAGGCAAAAGATGTGAGATTCAGGTTAAAGGTGATACTGAGCAGTATGCAGGTATTACCTGGGAAGTGCGGTTGAGAGAGTCCTGTTGTGTTTAGCGAGTGTTTTTGTGAGCAAATTCAGCAATCTTGTGGAAGTTGGTGTGTATCGAGCCACACCTGTGTGATGAAGAATGCCAGTGGTACCTGATTGCTGAGCACACGCTGTGTGTACGTGTGTGCATGTCGCCCTTCCTGCCCCGTCCTGCCCTTAATGTTTCTTCTCAGCAGTGCAAGCCCAACAATATCAAAGGTTTCAGTGGAAATTAACCTCCTTCCTTTGGCGCTCTGGCCATAAGGAGGTCTCCAGACCAATGCATGTTCAGTGCTTTTGGGAAGTATTTGTCACTGAGTAACCAATAGCCACTTCAGAGTAGTTGTTTTCTATCAATTAATCCTCTTCGAGGGTTTTTAAAAATGATGATCATTAATCCGAACCTCTGTGCTCTGTCGTGTAAACACACAGGCGCAAGCTCTCAGTGAAACAATGGGCTGTAATGAGAAATAGTAAGCTACAAAATGCAACAGCAACGTGGAATTGACCGTAATGAGTGCTTTGGATCTGCTGCGCTAACAGGGCTGCTGCGAGAGGCTAGGCTCACACGCTGCTGTTCATTATGCACCATTTTGTCTGCTCTGTGTCGGAGGAACAACTGGAGCTCAGTGCTTCTGCATCACCCGTGCGCTAGGACAGCAATCATTCCTGTCGCGGGTGTACCCTGTTGGTACGCTTCCCTGCTGTTTTGTTTTGCAGTTTTAAGATGGCTCTATTGACTCGTCTTCACTTTTCTTAGGGCAAAGGAGAGTTTGCGGTGAATTCCTAGGACTCGCACCAAGTTTCAGCCCCAATTTTTTTTTCAGCTGAGTTATGAACTACTGAAAAGTAGTGCCTTTTTTTTTTTTTTTTTTTTTTTTTTTGGGAATGCAGGAAGGATTTTAACCAGGGCATGAAAGGCGTGTAAGGAATTTCATGGTGTGTAGAGTAATAGTCATTAAAGAATGCGTTCGGTAGCCTTCAGCAGGATGCTGCAGTGTGCTGCGCAGAGCGCGCCTGACAAAGGCAGCAGCAGCACAGGCTTCCAAACAGACCCACCCCTGCGCTCACCATCCCGAGCTTCCACTAGCTCTGTGCCTAATTGATAACCGCAAAGCTGCTAATACGCAGATGTGCTACTGGCACGGTTATACGGGCCTCCTCTCTGAGGAGCAGCAGGGAAGTGTGCTCCATATCGCATAGGGATCTCCTCCAGTGCCCGCATCCCCTCCGGCCCCCCGAAGCGTGTTGATAATCCGGTTTGAAGGAGCAAAGCCTTGCCTGAGCCGTGCTAAGATCTTGGCAGAGGAGAGGAAGAGGTTACATCGAGCACTTAAGATCAAACGCAGGCAGGTGGAAGGCAGGCAGCTCAGGAGCCTTGAAATTCCATTTCCTCCGCAGACTTTTCCGTTTCTAAATTGTAAAAGCATTAGGGTCAATTAAAAAGTTCTGGTTCTGCAGTTCAAGTCACACTTCTGTGCATTGGGTTCGGCTACAATGGCACTTAGGTTCAGCCATCCGATACTTATCTGGAGGCTTTTCACAAATTCAGTTTGGGATCAGGATGCAAAGCACTGAAATCAAGCCAATGATCGTTACTTCCCCGTTACTTTGCTTTTCTCACACTGTTTCTGTTTCAGTCTACAGCAGTCTTACAGTCAGGCAAATCAAGTTTAGAATCAGTTCTTGGTTTTGCTATCTCTACTGGATTCACAAGGCACCGGACAGAAATAGCTGGAGTTTGAGTGAGCGAAGGATGAAAGTGACGAGTTGCGTAGGTAGGGGGTTTGTGGATGCATGCGTGTGTGTGCCTGGTTTATGGTGCCAGTTTGCTGAGCTTCTTCAAGCCCTGTTTCTTCATGCTGCCTCCAGTTGGGATTTTACAACCACTTCTTTCTGCTGTGAAGAGACTGATGTCTCCTAAGCCCTGGTCTGGTCTGTGAACAGATGCACTCCGTCATTCCTAGAGAGAAGTGACATCTGTGAGAGAAGATCTGACTTGATCCATACGGCTGAAGTGAAACCCAGGGTTGTAACAGCTCTTCCTGATGAGCTTTAAAACAGTTTAAATAAATAAAAAGGACGCGTTTAAGTGTATGGGTGAAGATTTCTGCAGGGGGCTGAGTTTAACATAGGAGAACGTGTTGCTAGCCGAGGACATCAATGAACCCTGAGTATAAAGGAGGTTCCTGCTTCAGGAAAGCCTTCCCTCAGCACTGAGCTGAAGTCTGAAGGGGCTGAGACCTACCTCTGCCTCTTTTTTTTTTTTTTTTTCCTTTCCTTACTTTATTTTCCTTTGGCCTGCAGTGGGAACAAGGTGGACATAACGGAGTTAACAAATAGTGCAACAGCTAGAGCACAGCTGAAGTGGTGTTTTCTAAGAGCAGTAATTGGCATACTGAAGCAAGTTAATTTGATGGTGTATTTTCAAAAATAGGTTTGCTTTCAGTTCTCGCTTAAAGGCTTTCTTGTCTTCCCTAGTGATAATATGTACTTTACATAAAGAAGTTGACTGGTTGCTCTGTGGCTTGTGCTATTTACTTTTGCTTGCAAGTTAACGGTACCGGTAAGGTAATGTAACGCCTAAGGTGAGGGATGTGATCCCTTTCTTTTGTTATTATTTTAAAGGAACCTTCAGTTACTGAAACTAAACTACTGATTGGTAGTATTGTTTAGCGGATACAGCACCAGGTATTCCAGGGAGAAGCAAAAACGGGCCCAGGTCTTTTAAATTCTGTTTTAATGCCTCCTTTGCCCCCTTTTTTGTCTTTATAAATGTTTGAGTTCAGACGAGTGCTATGCAGAGTTCTCGGGCTTCTCTATTTAGTTTGAGGTTCTTCAAGCAGACTATCAAGAGTGTGAGCTACATCCCTTTTAAACTTTCAAGTACACGTAACATCTGAGTATCATTATGGATAAGCAGAGATGAAACGACAGCAGCAAAAGACTGGCAATGTTCAGAAGCGGTTTAAGATGCTGATGCTCGTGCAGCTTGTTTTCCCACTCCCCTGCATTTCTCTAAACTCCGCGTAAGTCTGTCACTACAGGGTAGTGCTGGGGCTGTCAAAATGAGCAACCATTGTTCTGTGTGTGTAAAACTAAAACAATAAACTGAAAACAGCTTTTTTTTTTTTTTTATTCTGAATGCTTTCAGTCTGGAGGGAAGAAGTTAGTCAAACATTTTAGAGCTTTTGTTGCTTTTGTGTAGTAAACAAACAACAGCTCTGTGCTATATGAAAATATTTAACCTAAATGAATAGAAGTTGCGGTTTGGGTCTTTTGCAACATAAGCAAGTTATCAGATTGAGTTTAAAACTTCTCAACAGTTAACATGTGGTAAAGGGGAAAGGCTGAAGTTAGCTCTGTCCCCCGCAGAGTGGTGCGATGTGTGCCTCCAAAGAGCTGGGGAAGACTTCACGTGGTTCAAGGTGCAGATAACATCTGTAATGGTAGCCTCTGAGCGTTTGGAGCCCCAGATACTAAGGAAAGGGGAAATCAGAACACCTCTCTTTAGTAAATAAGAATTCTGCGTGGAAGGGAAGTTAGCAGCACTTTGCGATTGCGTACTGTGTGGACTCTTCACCCTAATGTTTGAGTGCTGCAAGCTTTTTTTTTTTTTTTTTTTTTTTTTTTTAATAAAAAACTGTGGTGAAGTAGAGTTAACTTTAATCGTTATGGAGTCTTTTATCTAGTATAAAGGAAATGCTTCATAAGCGCCTCTTAATTTATTCTCACAAGACCCGTTAGATGACAAAATGTGTTCCCTATTGTACTGTTGTAGGTCCAAAAAAAGAAACCAACATTAAAAACTACTAATTTCTAATCTGCGATTAGATACATTGGACCTAATTTTCCGACTGCATAGCCCCACGCAGTCAGATATTCAGAATGAGTCCCCAGTGACTGCAGATGACTGATTTGGGCTCAGCATCTTTAAAACTTAGGTAATGAAATGTGGAAATAGAATTCTGGCTTCCCCTTAAAATCAGAATACAGCAGTTCTGCCGATGAGCAGTTGGGCTTAAATGATTTGCTCAGCGTCACAGCACTATCTGGCAGAGATGACAGCTTCCCAGTTGGCGTTTGGCTACATACATTTCTTTATTCCTTCCTCCTTCACTGCATAATTTGCAGCATCTACGATAAATAAGAGCTCACGCAGACAAATGGAAGCTACATGAAATAAGGCTGTAATTAGCCTAAGATGGTGGATGTCCTGAAAGAGGCAGGGGCTGTCAGCTTCTGAGAAACAAATCCCGCTTGAAGTAGCTCTTTTAAACTTGCAGGAAGTTAGCCTTAATTACCTGAACGATGACTTCTATCATGTGGTGCCGTCAGCAAAGTTGCTCCAGGGTTTAACCACTCTAATGGTGAAGAATATTTCCACGCATGTTCCCGTGGAACAAGTGGGGTTTACGGGTCCCAACTTCACTTTTAGCCCTGCATCCAGTCCCAATCCTATCTGGCCCTCAGTTCCAGTTCTGGTTTCCTCTCCTGCTTCCAACCTCCAGCGCTCGTTGCAGTGTCTCCAGCCTTCCCTTTTGGCAAGCTGCTCCTTTACCAGCAAACCAGGGGACGGACAGTTTCTCCCTGTCATTTGTAGTTCAGCTGTCAGACTAAGGAAATTCATAGCGCTAATTGCTTGCGTAATCCTGCTTAGTTCCAGTCTGAGTGTGCCCAGTGTATTATGGAATTTAGAAGCTAATCTATTTGCCAAACGCATCTAAACTATGGGTTTGCTATCCCTTCTCCTTTCCTCTTCCTCCCCTCAGTCCTGCAATCCCCATTCACTGTGTGGTGGCAAGAGAACTCCCTGCAGGGCCGCTCCTCACGCCTTCCATGCAGCCCTTGCGCCCTTGCTCAACCAGAGTTCAAGCCTGTTCTCCAAGGTGAAAGAAAAGTTGCAGAATACTTTGCCTCTGCCAGAAACAACCTATATTTCTTAGCGTTGTGTTTGGAAGCAGCTTGGCAGAAATTTTCCAGGAGAAGGTTCAAGCACGTAAAATACTGCTGTGTGTAAAAGTATTCAGGTTATTATTTAAGGATGTTAAGAGGTCTCCAAAAATCTGAGGCAAAAATAGGAAATGGTGAGGGTTAATAAGGCAGTGCTTTAACCCCTACCTGTAGGAGGAGCTGATCAGAAGGGTCTCTTTTCCTTTTAAAAGTCTGCAGGAATGAATTTTGACTGTGACTGTTTATAGGCAACGCCGTCAGTATCTGTCTGCTTTACAAAAACGCAGACTCACCTGGCTTGTGATCTTGAGGTTGACAAGGTACGCTTAGAATTTCACTCCCTCGTAAACCACTTGTAAGATCCATTAGAGGCTTCCCATTTATGGTGGGATTGATCCAGTATTTGCGTCACAGGTACGGTAGCGACATTCTCCGATCCTTTTAACGGTGATTTTTTGTTCTCACCACAAAACATGGTGGTGATAGTATACACCTTTGCTGTAGCACATAAGGAACGAAGTACAGGGGCTTCTTGGTCAGTAATACTAAAGTAGAGGTGGCAGTTCTTGCTGGCTGATTTGGGATGTAGCTTAGGGGACCTACACCTGACGTTAGACCTTGCAGTAGTTATATACATTTAGGTGTACATTTGCACATTGATCTTTTATGGCCATGTCCTGCTGTGCCTGGCTGGTAAATATCCCAGAGTTCTCGGTGGCACTTGGTGGGAATAAATTTGAAACCTCTTTGTTTAAAAGTATAAAACAGAGAATATCGCTAACGCGGGGTCGGAGGTTGTGCTGCCAATTAGGAGGCAAGTGAATGGAATATGTATAGACCAAACCACATCACTGATCTGGGGCTGTGAAATTGGAGCAAAGTAGAGAACTGGCCCAAAGTCAACAAATAAAAGGTAAGGGGCCTTTAAAGGTCAAATTAAAAGTTTTTTCTAAAAACAAACAAACAAAACCCATTCGCTTAAACTCAAACTGGTGTGCTATGAAGCCTGCTAAGCCTGTCAGAATAGGACCACTCAGTCTTTCTATTCAAGAGCTTTGCAGCTCTTGAAGCTTTGAGTGACTGCAGGTGTGTCTTCTAGGTAAGAAGTCACATTTTCTTCCATATAATACAGTATTTTTTGTAAATATACCAGACAACTGTCATTTGAAACAAGTTTCTAATTCAGAGAATTGAACCACTCTTTCTCCTGAATTGACATGTATCAAGTTTTTTTTATGTACCTTATTGACTGATGCCTGCCTGCAGGTGATTGCAAAGCAGTATAAAAGTAACAGCCCTCTTCCACATGACACCAACACGCTGTCCTTCGTCGAGTGGGCAAAACAAGTTGCAGAGCTGACTAGAAAAGTTTCTTTCCATTCTTCTGTTCCCAGAACTAAATAGTCTGGCTCCTAGTGGCAGGGACTTAGATTTATAGTTATCTCGTAGAATATATAAAACATTCTGCATGTGACTTTTATTGCTGCTGGTAACTGTGTGGACGGGTTCCTAATGCTTACGTATACCAAGTCACATGTACCGAGTTATTCTCTGATCCTGGGTTTGTGTTCAGTGTCTCAGGGTGGGGTTCTCATGTTCACCAGCGTGTTAATAGGGCTGTACTTAATGTCAGAGAAGTGTAGCTAATCTAGCAGACAGGCGTAATGTATGGCGGCTTTTTTTGTTTATTAAAATCTTCCTGGAGCACAGGGGATCTTAAATTAACTCATTGTTACCATGAGATTTCCTTTATATTGCCTGCTAGATATTGAAGGCTCTCTTCCCCAACCTCCACTTTCATGAGTCTGATTCAAGCCAACATCTTACAACCCACAGCTAGACAAGTATTACTTTGACAGCTCAAAGTCATCAGCACAGACAAACCCAAACAGCTTTGGGGTTGGAGCAGCTGACACAATTACCTTTTGACACAATTAACTGGCACAATTGATTAATCTGATATATAATCTCTTCATGCCTGTTTCTCATCACTTCTCCCCTCTCCCCCCCCCCCAAGTTGTTTCTCATCCCAAGGCAGAAGGACGTTTAGAGTCTTTTCCATTCATTTTACATAGTTATGCAAAGGCTGTGGAACATAATAATAAAATAAAAGAGAGTTGTCTCCAGAACTGTTCTTTTCTGTTGTAGTGAGGAAAAGAGGGGTTGGTGGTGCTGTGTGAGCAGCTCTGCTCCCAGCTGGGCTGTTCCCATAGCTCTGGGACAGCCACACTTGCTCCCAGCCTGCGAAAGCCCACGTGGAGCCCTTTGGGTGTCACTGTACCTGGGGCACAGTTAATCCCCAGCCCACATCTTCTGGTAGCAAAGAGGATTTCTACACTCATTTAGGGGTTTGATCTTATATTTCTTCTTAGTGTAGAATTGCATTTCTGTTTGCAGAGATAGAAAACGTGCTGAGATAGACAACATGCAAACTGGGAATAATTCAACTTCCCTGATTCATGAACGTCCATTACTGGGAGTTTGCTACTCCATCACGAAGGACTGTACTAATGGCATGATGCAGAAAGCTTATCTTTTGCCTTGGAGATGACACATTAAGTTAGGTTTTATTTATTTATGATAATGCCACCTCCAACAACTTCACTTGCATTTGAAGAAAACAACAAACAAATCACAAATGCATTTGATTTTGGTTTGAACATATCAGAGCCTATTTTTGTCCTTAGAGGAATTCAGACTGACCCTCACGTACTGCTGCTTTGAAAATAGGTGGATACTACAGCTGTAAAATACCTGTAACACTCTGACAGAAATCTACATCCTCTTTGAGGAGGAATTGTGTATTTAGTCTGGTTTCCTGTGGAGATAAGGTGTAAGCAATATTTCTCTCTGCCTGTCTCTCTGCCTGTTTTCCTCCTCTTTTCTGTGCTCCCTCCATAACTTTTTAATTGAGTTTGGCAAAAAAGGTAGGGGTCCCCACACAGCAGCATTTTTACAGATGTCATGAAAAACAGTAGAGGAAGGAGAGGAGAGGAATTCTATTAGGACCTGGCTGCACTGATTTCAATTATTGTCAGGCACCAGGGAATCTCAGTGGGTGAGAGATGTAATGAACACCCACCTGCAGGAGAGGCTTGGATAGAGCTTATATCTCCTGGGTCAGACACCAGTCAGAATACATGAATATGTAGGAAACCAGGCCTCCTTAGTGGTAGTGCTTACCAGTGTGCTTGTTTTTAAGTGACCCGAGCTATGTTTGTTACTGGAGCAGACAGGTTTTAAACTGATCTGGGGGAAGGGAAAGAGTATGTGTACTTCATTACTAAAACCCTGATAGCTGCGTGGTGGTGGTTGTTGGTGATAAAGTCATTGACGAAGGCTTATTATAATGTAGTAGGTACTACCTCAGGTTTTGTCAGCAAAGTCAGTCTTTATATGTTAAGTAAAGCTTGTAGGCATTTAGGATTTGTCTATACCTAAAGGTAAATTTGGATTCAGATGGGACTTGTGATAACTGTAGTACTTTTCTATCTGGGCTCTGGTTTGACAATTAGCACATAATGTCTGTTTAACTCCACTTCCAGCTTTTCTGGAAAAACTCCATGTGTTGACACATGTGAAGTTATTTAGTGCTGTCTTTTCAGTAATGGAAATACATTATGTCAGGAAGATGGAGATTAGGTAGGTGACATTAAATTCTTCTAGTGACATCTTGCAATTGATACCTTCCGGGTAGTATCTAGATGTTGCAGTTCATTAACAGGGGTGGCAAAGCAGTTAGTTCATAATTACGTGTTCTGTGTGCTGACATGTTGTTTTTTTTTTTCTTTCTAGGACTCCACTGTTGTCACTCCAATTATTCTCAGAACAGATCCACAGGGATTTTTCTTCTACTGGACAGACCAAAACAAGGTAAGAAGAAAAGATTTATTACTTCAGAAAGGTTCTTTCTGTTTACTGTGGTGTGATGGGCAGTGGTCAGGAGGCTTTGCGTGCTGGTTCTGGCATGTTAGACAAACACAGCATCAGCATTTGTTCCTCTGCTCTTCTGGGGAGCAAACATAAACAGGCCTGTGGCCCATGCCTGGTGCACAAAACATGGAGAGAAGGGTAAGAGAATGGGTTTCTGCTGTGTTCCTGTTGTTTCCAGCCACATTGATGATCTGTTGCCCAATGAGTTGTATAAATGCTTTGGTTTACAGGTGAGAATCAATCTAGCTGTTTTGGTTCATAGTTGACTTGTGGTTTCTGTCTTGCCTTCCATGTGGTGCATGGCAGAGCTAGAACACCCAACGGCTGGAGCTCCTTTTGAATTCGTCCTCCTGAACTGCCTCATGCTCCCTGGCCTCGCCTGGTGGGCCACGTCACTGAATTCTTACTAATCCTTACTGGACGCTCACTTTCTTTTAAAAACATTCCAGCATGCTTAGATCACTATTATGGCTGGGGAGCTGTTGGGAAGCTCACAGCCTGATTCATCGCTGCATTACTCCAGTTTTGTGTTGGTGTCACCCCTTGAAATCAGCACTGTTGTATTTCCAGCTGTGGAGACTGTGGTTTGCAGCATGGGGAAAGCATCTGTGCAATTAGCAGTTGGGCACAATTTCTTTCATGAAGCATATAAAATATATAATAGCAAATTGTTGCTGAAATTGTTATAGCAAAATGCTGCAGTAAAACTAGAAACTAAAGAGGTTCCTCTTTTCTGCAGATGAACTTTCAAGTGCTTAGGAACTAAGTTCCTGTACCCATTGCCTGTTGAAAACCTGGTAGTGGTGGGGCTTTGGCCTTGTTTTGGAGTACATGCCAAGATGACTAAGTACGCTATTCTGGCTATGGAAAGCTGCGTTGCTCATTGTGTAGCTGTTTTTCACAAGTTCCTGTTGATTTTATGTTTAGATACCAATGCACAAATTTTTTGAGGAGGTAGCAACCATTAAATGTGCAGACTATACAGGCAATTTGCTGTTACATTAGCTCGTATTTATCTTGCTATGTTTGCTTTATAGAGGAGATGGAGAACGGTTTTGAGTCAGTGTATTTGAAAATCATATCATGGAGTTATAATAAAAATCCTGTCTTACTTTGCTTGTGCTTGTACAAGGTGGTGCTGGTTAATAATGCATTCATCTGTTGACAGTCTGGAGTTAACTAGCTGCCCAAAGAAGCAAAGTGGATCCCCCGAGAAGCTGAAGGATGTGACTGATTTACGCCAACTCAGTAGCTATGCCAAGATGCAGCACAGTCTACTGATTTGTTGCTTCCCTTGCATAAACTAATTGTTTAAGTTGAAAAAGAGTAGCAAACTCTGTAATCATAAATGGAAAGCCAGAGTTGATTGGAGAGTTTATTTAACTTTTAATATATTTGGCACTAAGACCTCCTTCAGTTTCCTACTGTTGTTTCTAAAAACAATGTCTTGAAGCAATTCTGTGAAGAATAGCTATTTATAGAATTGTTGTTCTCATATTCATGAAAAAAAGTATTTATAATGCCCAGAGCATTTTTTGAAAAGCTTGGGTATTTGTACAAGAGACATTAAATGTCACTTTGATTTTTAAACTTGCAAATCAAGCCTCTGTGAAGGGCAACAAAAAGGATTTTTTCTGGTTAATAATTCATGGCAATTAGGGAAAGCTTGTTCCTGTACCCCATTATAACAGTGCCTACATAAAGAAAATTAATATATTTCTGTTAGGGTGCTGATACTGCAAGGGCTGGGAAGGAAACGGCACTTTCTGCTGTTGCAGAGAACGGTTGGGTTCGTGTTTGCTGTGAAATGATAAATCTATTAAAAAAGGAGGGTACATAGAAATACTCTTAATTTCCTTTTTTTCTGCGTAAGTGATGATTTTGACAGTGGAATTACTTGAAGAAATAGTATCAGAAGGACATGGCTGCGTGTGACTATGTGATTGTTTTTTTAACCTAGTATTGTTTGGAAGAAACTGGATTTTGTTTAGCTCCTTTGGTTGCTGTTGTCTCATCAGTAATCTAGAATAAACACATGAAGCACTGTATAGTTAAAAAAAAAGCTCCCCTTGTTAATTTTTTCTTTAACCGAAGTCACTGGTGGCTGTAGCTGTGCAGCTTTCTTTAACTGGTTGAGCTTGCATTGTTTTCCTGTTTCCTCTCTGCGGAGAAAGGAAATAATATGTAGTTTCTGGTGTCTAGCAGCGTGCCTGAAAAGTCCTTCAGACTGAGCTCTGACTGCATGAAGAACCGAGCTCCTGGAGAGGTCGTGTGTTGCTTTCTGGGTTAGGATGAGGGAGATGGTAGCGTTTCCCTTCCTGCCTCAGGCAAGGCAATCAGTGACCTGCTCAGGCCTCCCTCAGTGCAAGTTACGTACCCACGTGCCTTGCTTCTTCCTTCATGGCTGTGTTTTGAGCCTTTGATTATGTCTGGGCTGGCTCAGATGTGTCCAGATACCCAGGCCCAGCACCACTGCACTTGGACTTGAAGAGGTTTTGTACTACAGAGTGGTTGATCACGCTTCTCTGTTTAATTGACTTTATCAGCAGAGTAAACAGTAGCCTAGGATGGAAATGTGTACGGGTTCTTCTGGCCACGTGCCGTTTCTCTGTGATTTTTATGTGCTAGGTTGACCTTTGCTGCCTACCATAGCTTGGTCTTGGCGGTGAGGGGCTGTGAAGCAAGTTCAGTTCAGCTCTGGCCTCGCGCTTTGCAAGGAGCGATGTGGGATCCTGTGGTATGACACGCTCGCTGCGTATTTGCATATTTAACGAGATTTTGCTGCCGCCAATAAAGATAAACCTTCAAAATAGTCATCTGTAGCATTTTGTTATGTTTTCTTTTTGTGATAACAACAAGGAAACTTAAAACCTATTTTAAACAGATGGCAGGACAGCTTTCTGATTGTAGTTGGATTTTATGAAATTCTTTTGTTGATGAAGGTTCTGGAATATTTGCTTCATCTGTATGCAGAGAGCTGGCTGACTTCACATTATGACTTGAATGATTCTCAACATGGGGTTTTTAAAAAAAGAAAAAAAAATAATTAATGTGACAAGCTAGCATCTGTTTTATATCTTATTGTTTCAGTAATGTTTCTTAACTATAGGAAACGCAGACAATATTAATTGCATTGTTGTATTTTTATGGCCTGACTAAAACATAGCTCAATTCCTCGCTACTTCTTTGAAAACAGAATGCCATTTCTGTCATTCCTCCTTCTGTTCATGAGTGTTGAAGAAGGACAAATTGAAATTCAACCAGGTGAAAAGAAATTCTACCGGAATAAAGAGGAGTGATAACAGCACTTCTCAGGAGATGAGAAGGTGCTGGAAGCAAAGCTAGAGAAAGACTGATTTCTGTCTGGGTGTATGAGCGGATGCGTAGGCAGAACAGGGCCAGAAATAAGTGTTGTTGGCCAGTTTGTGCATAATTATTTTTGCATCCTCTATCCGTAAGTTGTATTATGCAATCAAATGGATGGTAGGAGAAGACACCTATTGACTCTGCAGCTCCAACACTGCCTGGAAAAGGAGCAGAACAGCTAGTTGTTTTTGAGGTGGAGCCACTTACGGTTTTAAAAGTCTGAGGAGGATGGTAGGACATGCCTTCCTCTTCATCTCACTAGCAAGTGTTGATTGGTTTAAGCGGGAAGGTAGGTAACCTCACTGACATGGCAGCATGCTGAAAACGGGGGATGGAGACCCGGTCTCATCCACATGGAAGGAGATGGGCTGTCTAACTGTGGGTGTCATGAAATGTAGGCATCCAGGTCTGGGGAGTCAGCAATGCCTTCTAATCTGTCTTCTGCAGAAAAGCTGTTGTAAAGAGATGTTGATCCCATTTGTCCAAGAGAAGTCCGTGCTGAGAAACTGCTTTAAGTGCTGAGGGGATCATAGAATCACAGAATATCCCGAGTTGGAAGGGACCCATAAGGATCATCATGTCCAACTCCTGGCACCGCACAGATCCACCCAAAAGTTTAGGCCATGTGACTAAGTGCACAGTCCAATCGCTTCTTAAATTCAGACAGGCTTGGTGCAGTGACTGCTTCACTGGGGAGCCTGTTCCAGTGTGTGACCGCCGCCTTGGTGAAGAACCTCTTCCTGATGTCCAACCTAAACCTCCCCTGCCTCAGCTTGACACCATTCCTGCAGGTCCTATCGCTGAGAGGAGTTTTTTTGGCCTCAAAGGTCCTTTCTCCTCCTGCGTCCTGAGGTGACCGAGTGTCTTCGGGCCTGAAAACCGAACGTGGACTGCTGAGTGGATGTGTGAAGGAGAGCCCCAGGGCTCTGTCTGCAGTAGGTAGGATTCTGTAGGATTAGACTTGGCTTCAGTATGTTTGTAAATTCCGTGTCATTCCCGTTGCCCTCGTCCAAATGAAAGATGTGGCATTTTTCCAGCTGCTGGGGATTATGGCTGAGTTATTTGAGGGAGTTCTTTTGTGCCTGTCTTGAACAGGGGCTTTAAAGCAATCGGGTCAATATTTGGACTGCCCTAGGGGTCAAAGATCTTTTCATTACTTCTTTCTAGGTTTTACAGTACATTTGACAAGCAGACAATAATGGATGAAGTTAATGTATCAATATTTAAAATATATGTAATAATTTAATGGGAATGATTTAATATTTAATACTACTAGGTTTAAAAATACCTGCTCCTAAAACCAACTGTTTGGCTTAATTTATTCAAGAGCAAGGTTACTCAGTGGTGGATCTCGTTGCTGAGAACATCCAAGAAGTGCATCATTAAACATGTATTCACACTTCTCTTCCTGGCGTGTAAAAGGGAAAAAAGCTGAATAACTAGACCTTTTGGAGAACTGAGATTATAAATATAATTAATTAAACGAGAAAAGATGGTTCATGTCTCTCCATGGAAATGGTGATTTTAACACGTACGATGAAAAGCTTGCTGGCTTTCCTTGTGTTTTTTAGCAGCGCTAGCGTTTCAGCAGTCAACAGCTGCCTGTTAATACTGAATATTGGATACGTGGGACTCTGTCAAACAGCTTCTGACATGCAAATAGACTTGCCTTTGATTTAGCTGCAAAACATGGGAGCTGGAAGAACTTAGATCCCTGTGCCACACTGGAATTTTACCAGGTACTGAATCAGACCTGTATATTTAAGTCTTTGAGGAGAGTTTTGTTTGTACTAGTAGCAAGTTCTGTATTAAATGGCTCATGTTCTCGGTGCTCTAGTACTTGTGGTGCTTCTCCATAGACTTCTGTAAAAACATGATGTATAATCTACATCTGCCCATTCTCTAGTGTAGAACTGGCATGCATAGAAATAATGTAACAGCTGAGAAAGCTTCTTATCAATAGGACCCTTGTGGTACTGGATTATAATCCTCTTCTACTGAAGAGCAAGTTAAATTGCCATGAATGGCACCGTTTGAGGCTGAGCCCATATGGCGCTGTTCCTCTATCCATTTACTGCACGTGTGGGTTGCTTCTGATTTTTCAGGGCAGGAGTAACTCACTGTAGTTCAGCTGGAAATTTAGGGAATGGAGCATCTTTTGTGTTTGAAGGTGGCTGAGGGACTGAGGAAGTGAGGCTAGTCTTCCAGCACTATGAGAAGTTGGGTTGAAATGCCTTTTTCAGAACAAAGAAGCCATATGCTGGAAGAGGTGACGCAGGGTAGTTTTCTTTGGGAATCTGGATGAGGAATCCTCTGGGACACGAGCTGTGATGTGAGGATTCCAAAACTAGAAATTGGTGTGAAACTGAAGAAGCTAGGGAAATAGTGGTGGCCCAGCAAATACCTGGGCCTCTGCCTGCGTTTTGCATCTTCTTGGTTGATGAATTTGAGGCGTAATGTTGGGAGCTGTTGTAGGGGCAGTAGGAACTCAAGAACAGGGATGTCATTTCTTGAACAGGCTGCAAAACTTTGGATAAGAGAATACAGGTGTCCAAAGTTGTGTCTGTCACATTTTTAATGAGAAATGGAAGAGAAGCTCTTCAAGGATGCAACTGCTTGCTGAGAGGGATGCTTGTAACCAGTAGGCTCAGCAGTGCAGACATTGGAATTGGAATCTAAAACATGAGTTCTTCCTCCACAGATGATGCAGATGTGTGAGAAACACCACAAAAATCAGCTTGGCAGTGGATAATCTAACTAATCCCTAGCAGCAGTTCTCAGGCTGAGGGCCCTAGCGCTGGCTGGAAGCAGCTGAGGGTAAAGCATTCAAATGTTGAGCTGCTGGCTCTGTTAGAGGCCAGAGTGGCAATCCTGGAAAGTTCACCTGCCTGCTGGTGCTTTCTCTGCAGTACAGAAATAACTCCCGGCGTGCAGGGCAGTCAGCCTGGCAACAGCTCGTGGTCACCTGGAAGTTGGAGCTCGTGGGTTTTCGCAGCCACTAAAAATACTGGTACGTGAGTGGAATAAAAAAGACAAGGCAAGTGGTAGAGGATTGACACAGAAAGTGATAATGGAAGGAAATATTTCATGGAGGTCAACTTCCCATCAGGCTGCTGATTTTATTTTTAAAAGGAAATCTCTCTGCTTTCAAAACATGGAAATTGTTCAAGGCCAATTAGGGAAATGGTACTACATCAAACAGATATCTAATGAGCATTTCCACTGCTAAATATCTCCCTTATTATTGTGAGGGAGGCAGGAATAGAAAACAGGGTTTGGGTTTAATCTACGCAGTAAGTTCAGAGTACAGTTCCTGAAATTAGGAACCCAAAGAACTTCAAGAAAGGAGGATGACTTTGGACTGTCCACAACCTTCTGGAATCCAAATTTTGGCACTTCTAAATTCTCAGGTACTGAGAACAGTCCTAAGACAATTTGTGGTATAGAAGAACATTAGCTGTATGCTGAAGCAGCTTCTTTAACGGGCATCTGTGTCAGGCTTTCAAATGCTGTGACTTAAATAACCATTTCCCCATGATTCACACCTCCTGTGGCGTAGTACTGTTTAATGTATTGGTGGACGCTTGGCCTTAACTAAGAGCAATGCATGCTTTTAGGAACTGTCTGGGAGTCAGGAGACCTGGGCGCTCATTTCTTCTCGGTCATGATTTGTCCTAACTTGGCAATGGGCTGCTGTGCCTCCTGCTCTGCCCCCTTCTGACTTCGTCCATCAGAAGTCCTCCACCAGGAGGTTACAGCAGGGACTGCCTGCGACTGCCCGCTCAGCAGATGGCACAGGGTGCTGCCGGCCTCTGACACCGCGTGTGCCTTGCTGCTGGAGATGCTCATGTGCTTGCAGTAAATGAGAGTTAGTCCTCAGTCTCACTTCTCCTCCTTAGTTAAAATAGTCTCTTGTGTTGACGTCCACTGTTTGTATGTACATCTGGCTGAATTTCTGCAGCATGTGCTTTGCTGACTGACCTATTATTAGCACAGGTCGAAAATTGGCTTCTAGGACACCAGCTTTCTGATTGCTGGGAGGGTAACTGATCTCTGAGTGCCTGTCACATTGCTGCTCAGCTGTAGTGCTGCAAGCTCAGACACTTCTCTAATGCTTCCTGTCCTAGCTGTTTCCCATCCCCAATATGCTTGTTTTTGTTTTTCTTCCCCATGCTCTTCAGGAGATAGAGCATTATTTTCAGGGCACTTCAAATAAAATGCCCTGTCTCCGTACATGTGATCTTCCTGTGTGCGTGTCCAAGTAACTGGCAACAAATGTCCATACAGCTTTACCGTTTACCATTAAAAACGGATGCTTGACCTTGCCTTCCTCTCCTGCCTTTTGCTTACTCCTGCAGTCTTGATGGTATCGTACAGCAGCTCTGCATGGCTGCAGTTAGCGTCACACAGAGCAGAAATGGCAAAGCACCTGGCCTGCATTTACCGGGATAACAACGGTCTCTGTTGTACGGCGCTGCCTTCCTTTTTGATTCGGGGTTAGTGTGTCTGGACAGAAGACCCTCTGTAGTGTCCTTTCCCAGAGAATCACATTTCAGTCCTGTCTTCTGTGCTTTAATGACAACTTTCATTATACACCCCAGTATTGGGGTGACACAGAAACAACCTCAGGCTACAAATCAAAAGAAGTTTAGGTTCGTTATGTGTGTCTGGCTGTTATTGTTGGGCCTTTCTAACTACCCAGATGTTGTTTGTATATCACTGTTCTCCTCCAAATATTCTGCTGGGTTAGCCTATGAAATCAGTAGGCAGCCTCTGCAAGTGGCACGTATATTGTCTCTTGTCTGTGACCTGGATTTAGGTTTTCATGATGTTTTTTGCTGCTGCGTCTCCTCGACAGGCAGAGGTCTTCCTACTAAAATTCAGAGCTAGCTCTGGAGGATGTCACCCTACCAGAGCAGGGGAGACTGCGTCTGAAGAAGAGACCGTGCCTTCACCAGCTTGGTTTTGTGTATGTGTGCACGTGTGCTATCAGCACACAAACTTCCTTCTTCATCCTTCCAGAGTTAGGGCTCTTCACCAGAGAGGAAATGAGTATTCATCTTCATTACTTCTTCTAATGAATCTTCACACGGAGGCAAGTTTTCCAGTGTCTTCTGACTTCCTGACGTCGTTGTCTGTCCTTCACTCATGAAAGAAAACAGTAATAGATGCATGTTCTCATCTCTGTTACATAGTGTGTGACATCGTAGCTCTACTGACGTCAATTCCTCTTGCAGGATTGCTAGGAGGAAGGTGATGTAGAGGGTTTGGGCTTTTGTCTTCATTCATTTCCAAGGAAAAATGATTTCCAGGGTCTGAATGCCTAGTGTGGAGATTGATCCTGCTTTATAGACTGGCACATGCCTTTATTCAAGATGTGCTCTACGTTGCGCAAGAGGAACAGCGTGTATTCTTTTCGAAGAGAACTGTTTGTCATTGCAGAAGGGATTTAAATCCTGAATCTTGCGGGCACATTAAACACAGTGCTGTCCAGTTAGCTCGATAGCAGTGTCATCTGTGGGGGCATGTACAACAACATTGTTATTTCAAGGCTGTGGTTCTATAGAACCAGCAGAATTTTACCTCTCTGCTATATCCCCAAAGAGATCCCATACCATACGGGGGCTGGGGATTATCAGAGCCTCCCCCTGCTCTCAAGGCAGGTCACAGTGTGTCTGCAGAGCTCTGCTGAGCCTTTTATGGCTGCAGCCTGTACAGGCACCACTGAAATGGCTGTGTGCTACATCCCTGGCAGCTCCAGGCTGCGAAGTCTGCCTTAAAATTGGAGAAGCCTGTGGGTTGTTGGCTGCTACAGCACAGCTGTGCCACCAGCTATTTCAAGTACTGCTTACTGAGACTGAGAGCTGGCTTGCAGCTGACCTAGGCGAATGCTGTCTCGCTGATAACAGTACGTTGAATAAACTGTGCAAATGGTAATGTATTTACCTGTACAATGTGTCTCACTTAAGAGGGCTATGAATAATTTGGACAGGTGATTTACTACCCAGGGAGCTGATTATTTCTGATTGATAAACAGCAGTAAGTGCTGTTTAACAAGAGTAATAATAAAAATATTGATTAGCGGGGTAGCTGTCTGGTACTAAGTGATACTCACTGAAGCTACTATTAAAACAGGAATGAAACTCTGAAGGAAGTTTTTATCTATTATTCTAGTTGTTCTGGGCTTAGGAGAGTCAGGTGTAAAGCTTTATTTAATAAGAGGTGCTATAAAATAGAGCACTAATGCCTGAAAGTTAGGAATATGGAAAAAAAGTGGAGTGTGCCATGAGAGAAATTTATTTATCTTAGGTAGTTTAGACTTCAAGACCAGGAAAAATAAATATCCCATATTTAAGGGAGCTTTCAGAACAAAGCAGTTTTACAAAAGATATCTTTATTCTGTAGTTCCTGTAAAAATACTAATAAAAACGGACGTTGTCTTTCTGCTTTCAACTCCCATTTGCTTGGTAAGTAGCGAAGAGCATGGGG
The DNA here is from genome assembly GCA_011075105.1 of Heteronetta atricapilla. Taxonomy (NCBI): domain Eukaryota; kingdom Metazoa; phylum Chordata; class Aves; order Anseriformes; family Anatidae; genus Heteronetta; species Heteronetta atricapilla. Next base: position 5,198,995 of record CM021733.1, read on the forward strand.
CAGTGTTGTTTGGGAAGAGCAGCCTTGCAGAGGAAGGTACGATTTGGAACCTCCTGAACTGGTGTTTCCCTTGCCACTCAAGTCCGTGGTGTAGTGGTGCATCTTTAAAGCATCCTTTGCCTCATCTAGGCTGCCGTAATGTGGCAGTGGCTCTTCAGCAGCACTGCTTGGAAAGCAATGTAGTAAGCGAGAATAATCTAACTGCCCGTAATTCAGGGAGGTGGCTAATAAGCAACTGGTACCTGACAACAAAGTAATGTGCTTTCACAATTGCCTTTTAAATGTGCACTTGTCACAGCCCTGTAGAACCTGTATTCGGAGAGGAACTCAGTGTGCTTTATGTAGGTGAAAAGTACGTCCCCTCTGCAGCCTGTGCCTCTGAGTTAGTTGGAAACTAGTTGGGTGTAGAGTACCTTGGCTTATTGAAACAGAATGTTACCAGCAAAAGTGTCACAGTCTAAACTTATCACAGCTAAATCTCTGTGTGTTGTACCCTCTTGCAGCTGTAATGGAAGACAGAAAACTGGCCGTTTTTGCCAGCCAAAGTTGCTGGGAAGAGCCTGTCAGAGATGCTGCAGTAATGCTCTGAGCATAACGATGTCATACGTACTAAATGGGCTAGGCGAAGAACAATTCTCGTTAGACTTGCATGCAGCGTCACTTAAACTGGGGAAAAACAGCCTGAAAAGTGGTGCTGCTTTGCTGCTGCCAGAAGTAGGTTTTCAGCGAGCTGACTGCAAATGTATCTTGTCTCTGACAACTCATACCAGTATCTTTTGCATATCAGTGTGCTGCATAAGCAGATGTAGGTTCCTGTCTTGCAGATGCATATGTTGAACTTGCAATCGATATTTTTACTGAAGTCAAGTAGTTGCAGAAAGGTACAGAGGAAGGGAGTACAGGTTAAGATGCAAAAAGCTGGAGGTCAAGTCAGCCACTCTGACGTGCAGATTGAAACACGCATTTACACTCATCTCCACAGCATCTCTACATTTCATTGACACAAATGGTTCTGGCATCGTAGCTTTTGTTTAAGGGGAGAATTATCTACCCTTTTGTAGTTACAGTGAGGGAAGGTTTGGTTTAGCCTCTTCAGAAATCCTGTTGCAAAGCTGGTAGTGGAAACAAGATTTTTAATTCCTTGACAGGGCCTTTTCTCTTGGTTGGGAAGTAACACGAGACATTTCATAACAGAGTAATGTTTTTTTCCTTCTCTTTTTTTATTTTTTTCTCCTCTCCTGTTTAGAACCTGACGTTTCATGCAGAATGTACTGGGATTTAGGCTAAAACTGTATGTGTTTCCTCCTCCTCTGACTGCTGCTCCAGGCTCAAAATCTGCCTCATGCTGAACCGATAAAATCTGTGTATACTGCTCTGTCTAGATTTGTATCTGAGTTTCCTGGACATGTTCTCTTTTCTCATGCAGAAATTCTGCCTGTGCAGAAGGATGACTTTCGCCATTTCTGTCTGGTTTCTAGGTGGGCTCCACAATGCATGGGCTACTCAGCTCTGATCCACCCAAATTACATTAAAAAGGCTCTTCATGACTACCTTCAGAGCCTGTGAAACGTGACGTGGGCTCGCACGTGGTTGGACTGGCAATTACAAACATAATTGTGAATGAATGACATGTCAGTTTGTGTCACCTTCTTTAGAGTGCTCAAACTCGTCTGTAATACTGTACCTAAAGATGCGAGCCTGGAAACAGCAACGTAGGGCTCCTAACGCTGCCAAATGCAGGCATTTAGTCACGGCCGTCCATCCAAGTCCTTGAGGTTTGTGCTGATGCTCAGCCACGGCCACTCTGCAACTTCCCTGGACTCAGGCCAGGAGGGTGGCTAATGGAGCAGTCTTTTTGTGATCTGTTTGGCTAAATGGCTGTAATAACGTGGGATATTAAAGTACCAGATGCTGTTGACTGTCCTGCAGTAGATCAAAGTTTGTATATACAGGAACTATGCACTTCCTTTCTGAGCCACACTTATAATTTGGAGCTTCTCATTTGTTGCTATGGTATTACGTTATCAGAACGACGAGAGACAGAAGTGGTAATTCTAATAAATTAAGTCAAAAGTGCTGGTCTGTAATGATCTCCGCTCAGAGCCAAAGTAATAGTTCTTTGGTATCACAAGTAACACAGAAGGGTGCTCTGTGGATCCCGGTATTATTGGCATCTGAGGATTTCAAAGACTTTAGAAATTGTAGCCCAAGCTTGCTGGAACAGTCCCGTGTTGTAAGAGCTGGACACTTGTGGCTCACAGCTCTGTTACAGTTCTGTGTGGGTTTAGGGCAGCCCCTCAAGCCCAGCTGGCCAACATCTGGAGTTGCATTTACCTTGGGGAACTGCGGGCCTGGGCTCTGGCGTTCAGCATCACCTGCGCCTCGTGGAGTGGGCTGGAATCTGATGGGTCGCACCTCCTGCTGCCAGGGCGTGGGGAGGTGAGTGGAGAAAGTGGGACATGGAAACGAAGCATCCAGCTGGTGGCTCTGACTGGTCCCTCTTCTTGGGATTTTCTTCTGTGAACCTTTTCCTAGCCATGCTTCATTTCTCCTGTTGTATAAAAGGAGTGACTGAGCAATAGCAGATCCCCCAGAGTCTGGAGATGGATGCTCCAGTCTCTGCCTTGTTCAAAGGAGGGATATGAAACCTGGAGCTTTAGCATCTATGTATCGAGACTGGTGAAAATACATGGAGTGTTTCAGCTGTGAATTGATTTTGCGCATTTGAGTTTAATCAACGCCAACATGAGGATCCTCTGAATCATGAGGGCATTACGAGTTGACAGTGAATTCCCCAGAGACTGAAAAAGATGCCAATTATATGGGTACAACTGAAAGAGCAAGGTCTTTGGGGGAACTGAAAGCACTTCACACATAATCTTAATGGACCGTTTCAGAAATGGTAAAATCTGCTCCACTAGCGTAATATCCTAACATCATTAGATATGTTGTTTAATTGGCTTGGCTTTATGTTTGGAATAAGGATTGTTGGGTGGTGTGAACGCTCGTATTGATATTGTTAATTATGTTGTTAATGATTTGCAGAATTAGCCTGAGAACATGCGAATAAGCGTGTTATGAGCGGTGGAGTTGTATTCCAAACAGAACAGCATTGTTTCAAGTTGAAGACTTGAACTGAAAAGGCTGTTTATCCCCATTGCAGGTCTAGTAGATGCAGGCTTTGTGACCTTTGAGCAAAGGATTGCCTTGCGGCTTGCTGCAGAAGGCAGTGTCGGTTCCTGTCACTGGTCTCTTTGAGCCCCTTTCTCCCCATCTGTGCCTCGTACCCATGGAGGTGAAGCCTTTCCACCTTTCTGGCTAGGCAATGAGTTTTAAGTGTTGTTACGTGCGTGAAGCTTGTTCCGTGTGTAAGGGGGGCTGCATGGAAGGAGGTGGAGTGTAACAGGCTGTGAGACTCGGTGACATCTGTGAAATGACAAAATTCAGTTTAACCTGGGTATTTCAGCAGAATGAGGATCTGACTGGATAGAATTACCTGTGGGCATCAAGAGGACTCCCCTTGGGAGTCAAGGGACTTACTATCGGCCAGTTGTTACTGTCCCCTTCAGCATTTTGCCTTCTCTTTTTCCTTTCTGCTCGCATGTAGGAATTACAGCAGCAATAATGCGGTGTGCGAGCACAGACCTCGTGGGCAGTGGCAGATGATCACTTGCTATCATCTGTCATTGCCCCCTGCCGTCCAGCGTCCTAGGTTGGAAAGAGCTCTCGGAGGGAGTCTTGCCAGTTGGTCTGCAGCTGCATCCTGCTAACGCTGCGAACTGATCGCTGCCTAAGGATGCAACTCACCACAGCTGGGGCTTTGATATTTGTTACTGATGTGCCAGTGAGGGTGGGAGTGTAAGGGGCAGGCTGCAGTCAGCTGAGAACGGTATATGGGCTTAGTGAGCAGGACTAGCACTTGCCCTGATGCTGGTGGTAGCGAGACTGCAGTTACCTCTTCCTATAATCCAGGAGGGATTTCCGCGATGCCCACCCCAGCACGATGGATGGGCAGCAGAAGAGGTGGGACTGCTCCTTACAGCCCGGGCTCCCACCTGCCTTGTTTGGGAGGGACGTGGGAAGTTCCTCCTCCTTGAGCACAGGTCTTGTTTTAGGATTATCTGTGGAGCAGATGGGATCCCTAGATTTGATCGGATCCTGCTTGGGTCTTCAATGCTTGGTTCTGTAGTTGTATATAAAATAAAGTAGGATAACTTGCATAGGCTCATTACTTTCCGTATGGGCAGGCCTTCTTATGTTTAATGGAATGCTTTTGGAAGTCTTGAAAGTCTTATTTTATTTTAATTATTGTCGCGGGGAATAGGAGTAGACGTTAGTATCTGCTTTCTGTAATGTAAGGCAGAATGAACAATTCTGGTTTAAATCCAAAGATACTTGGATTTTTTAGAAGACAAATACTCTGGTATAAATTCTGCCTCTGTACTTTTCCCTACTTTTTCCTGGTGAGAGGAAGATGCAGTAATTCTGACCTGGGTTGGCTGGAAGACTCAGGCCGTATTCTAATGCGGATTAATCAAGTTACCTGTTTTATTTATGTTAGAGAGAAATCATATGCTTTTTCTTTTCACCAGAGACTGTCTAAAAGGATATGCTGGAGTTGTAAATGTGCCACAAGCTGTGTGTGAGCTTTCTTTTTGATCCCCTCAACTCACAAGAGCATACCTGTGGCATACCTGAGATCTGTTGTGATCTTTGTATTCTATCCAGCTGACGTGTGCTGACCCTGAAGTAAACGATGTGCGTTATTGAATACTCTTGCAGAACGTAGATGAGCCTTTTCCTATTACATTAAGTGTTGTTTTGACTCGTCCTCTTCTTGAATGCCTTCGACGTCCTCTATTTTTTTTCTGCTTTCTGCAGAAAGCAGGAGGCTTAGTAACGCTGTACAAGAGCGGCTTCGGTAAGCTGGAATCGCGTCAGAGATGTGTGGTAACACGCGGCACGGTGCTGGACTGCTGAGCTGAGTCGAAGTGCCAGTGTGTAGGATTAAGGGCAGGGGTGAGGAGGGGAATGGATGAGTGCTGTCTGTTACCTAGCAATCTCAGAGCTACGAGCAGACTGCTGGTTTGCATCCACTTCCAAACGTTACACTGCTGATAAACAGCTTTTGGCAATTGAACCTTAGATTGGGAGGCAAATAACTAATGAATATAGCATTAAAGTACAAATATGAAAAAAAATAAAACCACCAAAACCTCCCTTTGCAATCCGTGGGGAGATAGTTTAGAGCCATTTCGTTTTAACTCCAGCATCTTTTTTTTTTTTTTTTTTTTTCAATTAGACCGTTTTCTAAGTAGTCAGTCTAAACTCTGTGGTTTTAAACTTCAGAGTAAGATGAAGCTGAATGGTTTTACAGTTACCCAACGGGGCATTGGAGAGGTCTTTCACTGAAATAAAGAAGAAAATCCCTTTTTTCCTTCTTTTTAAGTAAGCAATATAAATTTCTGTGCCTCTGAAAATTCAAAGTCGTGCAGTATTTTTAAGTGGGCTCATGTTGTGCATGCTGTCAAAATAGGAAAACACTGCTAGGGCTTGTTCTTTGAAGATAAATTGGTTTCCAGAGACAAGCTTGCTTTCTATTGTCTTAGATTTGTGCCCAGAGATTTCTTCCTTGCAAGGGACCTTTTGAGTAGAAGGTAACGAGTGACAAGTCTGGAATATCACCTTCATCTGCACGCAGTGGGGCAGAAGTTTCTGTCTTCAGGCCTTTAAGCTTTGTCTGGCCTGCTATACAAAATAAGGAAGAGAGCCGTCCTCAGGGGCTTTCGGCTTCTGCCAAGTCTGTGGTGCAAAATGCAGTGAGTAGTATACCAGTTCTGGTTTTCTGGTGTCTGCGTTTTGTAACGTGGACGTGGGCTGTCCCTCTCTTAAGCTGTCGCTCATGTATGGCACGCCGTGAGGTACTGCTGAGGAACCGCACAGCCCTGCCTTGCGAGCAGGTTGACTGATGCTGTAGCTGTCAGCTCAACTGCTGCCTCTTCCAGCTGGCCGCCACGAGACAGGTACATCTCTGGGATTTGTCTTGCTGGCAGCAACATTTAATTCCTTGACAGTTTAAAAGTCAATTAAAACAGCACATATCGATCTTGATTTCCTCAAAGCCTGTTGCTGCCTAATTCTGGAGTCAAAGAGCAGGTGCTGGCCCGAAGAATGTGGACCTTCCTGTGAAACTCAAAGCAGTAGAGTGGACTTCTGCCCTTCTGCCTAACGGTACAGCACAGAGAGGAATGGGGAGGTCTTGTAAGCAATGCAGTGTGCAACATATTAAATCTGAGATTTTTTCTACGCTAACTGTATTTTTGCTAGGCTCTTTTGAGCTTCCTGTGCTTAGGTGAAATTTGCCAATTGTCCTTCCGTAGAAGGGATGGGGGCAGTCAGGCAGCCTCTGACAGAATGGTGACGTTCTCAGAAGCTAAAGGTAGTTGTTGCCTGGTGGCATTTTGCGGGATGCAGCACTTTTTCCTCCTAGAAAAGGACTGATTTTTGCAGAAGAAAGGCTTTGCCTTACTGCCTCCTGACTGTGTGGGGAGCATCATATGATGATGACTTTCCCATCTGAGGTCTTGGTGCAGAGTAACTCTCCAGTGTCACCGAAGATAAAGCTGGACGGCCGCAGGAGCAGATGGTGTTAAATGCTCTGGTGTGGGCACAGTTACTTCATGCCCTTGAAGACTGGGTACAAATATACTTTATAAAAGTGGGGAAAAAAAACGGCGTTAGTCTGAAACCTGTTGAAGCTTTGAGGTGTTGGTGAGGGTGTGTCTTGTTTGGCCGGTTGTGTTTTCTGGCTGTATCGCACCAGTGTGGATAAACATGAGCTCTGTGTCTGAATCTTCTCCCCAGGGCATTTGGCTTCCGCTTTCCGCAGGTGAATAGTAATGAGGCATAATTCAGTGAAGGAAAGGATTTCTGCCAGCTATGTATAATCCCCACCTGTTACTACTAGTGTAATCATTAACCTAGCCTTTTAAAGTAACTGGAAACAATTATTAGCACAGAGGATATTAGGTGCTAACAAAGCTTCCAGGCGTGTCAACTCCCCTTGGAGCGTTTTTGTTGCTGATTGTCTGTAACCCTTGCGACCTGTTGAAAAGTTTTGTACTTACAGGACACTGAACTTCTGTAGAGGTGTGAAAACAAAACCTGGGAACAGCAGGATGACTTAGCTTGGTGCTTCCTTTGTTATTATTGCTATTGTAACTTCCTCTGTGGCTCAGATGGTTTCATAGTGTTGCTCTCTGCTCTTGCTAGCAGTAACCACTGAGAAGCCTGTTGGTGGTCCTCGGGCTGGTGGAACTGGTCGATCTTCAGGCTGAACCCCCTTACAGCTACACCCTGGATTCACGCTGCACCCTCTCTCTCAATGACTTAGCCAAGCAAAATTATTATTTTTTAAAAATTATTATTTTCAGTAAACATTTAGGAGAGGACCTGTCTTCTGGCTTCCATCCGGCTTTGTTAGGTTTGGCTGGAACTGGCCATGCACCAGCAACGTGTGAGACCAGAGAAATGGAACTGGTGAAACCACAAAACACACAGCCCGCCATCGCGTGAGCCTCGCTTGCAGCAAGGAAAGTTAGAAGGGTGCATATAGGGGGCCACTGTCCCTTCAGTGTAGTCACACTGAGATGGTAAATTGTGTGCTGGAATTATGCCTCCGAGTCCTCAGTGTAGTACATATACCAGTAACTTTTCTTAAAAAAAGAAAGAACAACAACAATAAACCCTCAGGATTTTTTAAATAAGCATATAGCTACAGAGGAAAATACAATAATTGCAGCTTTTCTGGTATTGTCGTTGGAGAAATAATAACAAAAAAGCTGACCTTCAAATAATAATAATAATAAAAAAAAAAACACATTCATATCTTTGTCTGACATTTGGAATTATTTCAGCTTTCTTGAAAAAGGGCTTGGCTGTGTTTTAGCAGGGCCTGAACTTGGCGATCCCCAGCCAGCCTTTCCAACATCTGATTCTCTGGGAGCTGGTTCAACTTCCAGAGCTGAAGGTGCAGCCGGTTGTACTGACTGAATAAAATGCCGGGACAAATCCGTATGCTCCCTTACGTCTAGGATGGATGACCTGCTAGCTTAAGTGAGTAGGGAGGTTAAAACTGAAGCCTGGGAAAAGTCATGAATTGAACTATGGAGGGCTGGAGGGAAGTAGTGTTGAACGAGGTGCATCTTGATTGCCTTCTTTTCACTTCCGTCTGAGACAGAATCACTCTGATGGCTAAATCCTAGTTCAGCTCCATGTCCTGAAATGTAGGCCACAGATCACCGCGAGGTCTGGTTTCTGGTAGTTTCTGGGTATTTGGAGGCACCGGTTTCACTTTGAAAGACTCTTAGCAAATTTGGGCCATTGCTGCGGTCCACATTTTCAGAGAAGGAAAGCAGAAATAATTGAATAGAAAAGTTGACTTTCTCCTTTGTGATTGACTGGAGAAAGTGACAACAATAGGTTTACGTCATTAAGGCCGACAGCAATACAACCTGGTGTCTTGTCGAATTCCTGGCATTACTTCACAAGAGACTGATTTATGTGAAACCTGCGGTGTTTGTCTTCAACCCAACAAACGGTGACTGAAAGCTTCCACAGGTTGTACCTAGCCTTGATGTGTGATTTTTCTGTGTGTGTTTTTGAAGCCCAAAGGTCAGTTTAAAGGATTTTCCTAACTTGGATACGCAAAAGTGAGAAATTTCATGGCTGCAGCTGAGCAACTGAAACTTAGATTTGCAAGGTATTTGCTGAATGCAGCTCTCGTGGCAGATGCTGCTGCCTGTCTTTGAAAGATTAAAGTGCATCTAGATGGATCTGTAAGAGCTAGAGCAGCAAAATTCCGATCCTTAGTCTTCTGAGTTGTTTGAGTATTATTTTTACGTTAGCAGATGCTTCAGTAAGTAGAAAACATTTCAAAGATCCCAGCTTTAAATTCAGTGTCAGTCAGTGGAGATGCTCCATTATTTTATCATGGCAGATACCTGAGATTTAGGAAATGCCGAGCTGTACTGCTTAGTTTCATGAAAATACTCAATTGAGGAGAAGTAAAGAAAATGTATTTAATATTATGATGCTGAAGAGTTTAATGTAGACCCTTTGGAGTATCTTTACTAGAAATCATAGCATAATCATGTTTTATAAGGACACCTTTGTATTCATTCTCAAATCTGGTGCTCTGGTACAGTGTCATATACTGTAAAATTCCAGGTTTTTAATGCAGTCCTTAGAAATTTGTAGCAAACCTTTACTGAGCAGAAATAGGATTGAGCCTGTCCCTTAATAGGGATTCTGTCCTTCAGATGAAATATTAAACCAAGGTCCTTTCCGCTGTGAAGAAATAGTTCCTCCAGAAAGGGCAGGCTGTAACCTTGGCACGTGGGCCGAGATCCTCGCTCTGTCGGGCTGTGATATGCCAGGCTGCACGACGAGTAACGCAGCGCTGTACTCCTGCAGTCCCGGATGGAAACTCATTGTGTGCTTGGGACAATGGGATCCTGACCTGTGAATGGGCGTCCTGTGCCACTGCAGGGCAAATAATCTTCTTTTTTTTTTTTTTTAAGCAGTCAGTAGTATGTGTTTAATACTTAAAGCCTTGAGCTGAATGTAAAAAATGCCTTTAATAGTTGCCAGCTAAATAGTTTTTGTTGTTGTTGTTGGCCATTATGAAACTTCTTAGTAGATGCTTAGAAACCAGTGGCAGCTTGGGATGAGTTTTTGTTTTTTTTAGAAGCCAACCTAAAAAATAGTTCACAAAGTAATTATTTGGAAGGCGTGGTAGTTTGTGGTGGTCAGGACAAAATTTGGAACTCATCCAGCATTTCCATATAATCATTACCCAAATTGTATCATTTCAAGGAAAACCTGTTTTTTCCAGTTCATGCAATGCTTGCCACTTCCCTTTCCCCCCATGTCAACTTTTACGTTCGATTCAATACATGTGTCTGATTATAAAGCATGCTAACGTGTTTTGCATAGAAAATACCAGTAATCAAATTACTGTTGACTTGTGTTATGCATCATCTCTAGAAATTTCAGCCGTTTGAGCGCTCAGCTTGTTTTACTGCCTGTATTTGCTTGTATTGAATGTGTTCCAGTTCTTCATTTCCCAGGGCATACAAAATTGGTGAAATTCCATGGGAAAGGATTGTTTTTGGGTACGTAAACATAGAGCCAAGCGCTTGTAGAGCTCAGGAAGAGGCGCTTAAAAGCTGTGGGAGTCAGACACATCTGTATGGCATGCTCGCGGACCTTCCTCCAGGCAGTACGCTGTGCTGCCACACTTCTGCAGAGATCGCCTTCCCCAATAGTTCTACCCACGTTCTCCACGTCAGGAGAAAACAACTCTGCTGTGATTTCCTGGATGGCGCGTATTTACCTCCGAGAAAAGTTATGCAATAAATAAAGCAAGACTTGGCCTGGCCAAGGTTGATGGAAAGTTCCAAAGGAAATGTCTGTGTATAGTTAGTGTTTTTCTTGAAATTTTTGTTGCACTTGCTAAAAAGAGAAGTAGACGTGTAAACAAACAAGACAAGCTTGAGTCAAGCTAAACATGGAGATTATTTTCCAATTAATCAGATATTTATTATGAAATGTGCAATGTGCAAGTACTTCTCGAAAGATAAACAATAGCTGCCAGGGAAAACAGCAAATCAAAGTGTGTTCACTACTGTCCCAAACTTTTCATTTTCCAACTGGTGTATTGTCATTAAGCCAGTAACCAAAAGTTAATGTGACATGCTAATTTAAAGAATGTGTCTTGGCGTCTTCGTGTTTAGCAGTTCATCACTTTGGCTGAGCCAGCACAAGGCTTTTCACTTGCGCCTTCCACATGCGGCCGTCCAGCTGAGCTCTGCCTCCAGCCGGCCTCACTGAGCCTGCTGGGGCTCGCTGGATGTCCAACAGTGTGATGGGCACGTTGGACTGACAGCTTCTGGACAAGGGGGGAAATAACTTGAGAGTTGCAGTCTGTGCTGGGGCAGTGAACTCTGCTGGCACATGGCAAGTGCTCAGAGCCACCGGCTCTGCTTTCCTGAGTACCCTTCTAAGCATGCCTATGGAGAGACTTCAACAGGGGTGAGGCTGTCTCTTCACCAGGATGCTGCGTAGGGCTCTGCAAGCAGTGATTTCCATTGGTCTTCACTCCCAGACACTGAGGGGTTGGAGGTGGAAGGACGCAGATGCCCCAAAGGTTGGCTCTATGGCCAGGGCTGGCCTTTGCAGAATTAAAATAATCAGCTCCTTGGCTCCTGGAGTCTTGTGAGGGCTGTCAAGTCCCCGCAAGAAGCGAGAAGGCGTTCTCTTGGTTTTGTAGGGACTGCATTTGTGTGTGGTAACAGGGCACTGTGGCTATTTGGTGGCTGGCCTGTTTAACAGTGGAAAGAGGGATTTGCAGTAAGGCAGCGAGCCTTGCATAAAGTCGCTTTTGCTGAGAGGCCTTTAAGATATTGCCATAAAAGTCAGTATGCTGTTAAGCCCTCCTCCTTCCCACTGTCCTGCTACCACTTTCTTATTTATAGAGCTTTTCCCAAGAACCTTCTTGTCATCCCACCCTTGCGGGTCTTGTACGTGTAAAAGTGCTGGAGAAGCAGCACACGCTGTCCACAGAGCAGTGCTTTTAGCTGCTTCTAATCTTCACCGTGCTGAGCAAGAGGAGGTTTTGTCTTTTATGGGGCTTTTGATGAGCTTTGGAAAAGTTCCGCTCTCACTAATGTCTTCTAAACCCTTTTTCCAAAACAATGAGCTTTGAAATAATTGGACCTTGAAAATCCGGTGATTGTCTTCCAGATAGCACGTCTGAAAAGCGTGCGCCTGCTTTCAGAGAGCAGTGTCTCAGATGCTTAACATTTTTTAAGATGCTATTACAAATAAACAGTCGCTGGCAGTATTTGCTGGAGATGGCACTGCCGAATTAAGGTAAAAAACAAGTAACAGAACTTGTTCTCTCTGCCACACAAATCAGATGAAGTTCTACTTTTTTCTGCTTTTTTGGAGACCTGGAAGACTTGCACCAGTTCTCAGGCAGTAAAAGGATTGGGCTCCATGCACCAAAATACCCACTGAGTGGGTATTATTACAGGGTGCTGATCAGGGAAAGGAAACAAGGTTATGGTCCTTGTCCCAGAGATGCTCGCCTCTCTTGGCAGTGTGCGGGATAAGCACTTGAACAGGAGCTCCTCAGGTACTGTGCTGAAGGGGGAATTCTTTCTGGCATATTTTTAGAGGATTCAATAGGCTGCCTAGGAATTTTCTTTCTTTTTTTTTTTTTTTTTTTTTTTAATTTATGTATTTTTAAACGGCTGGAAAAGCTTAATAGATGATTCCAAGAAAGGCGCAATGCTTGTCAACAGAAGAGAGCAGAGCCTGGGATGATCGCTGTAAAAGGCAGCCACTGCTGGTGTCATTTTTCCTAAGAGATGAGGGTGGAAAATGTAGTGACAGAGTCCTGACATCCACAAGAATTAGTTTTCTTTTTTTGACCAGCAGAAAATGCCATTTCTCTTCCCTAGTTTAGGGGAATTTTGGAAACATAAATAACTTCATCGGGTCTTTTCAAAAACAGCCAGAGCAATTGATGGCACAGGTTTTCCTTGGAGTAAAGCAACTCTCCAAGTCAAAATGGTAGAAAGAATTGTTTACTCTAACATAAAACTGTTGTTCTTCTGTTGACCGTGCATATTTTCAGTCTTCTGATAGTTCAGGCTAGACATAGCGAGGCCTGCCAAACTCGTACTCCTTGAGCACTATGCTCTATCATTTGTGTCTGTAATCCTGAATGGTGCCAGAAACAAGTTTATAATACGCATCCTCAAGTAGTTTGAACAGTGTTTGAGTTCTTATTTACTGGAAGATAAGTGCTTCTTGAGTATCTACAGACTTGGAATGGATGCGGAGCACCAGATTTAATGCACCCTTGTACCGACACTAATAATCTTGTTGAACTATTGGGTGTCAGCATAGCTCAAATGCTTGCTCGCTCCTTTTTTTGTGTGATCTCCCTACAGCACAGTAAATGTCAGTAATTATTCCCACATTATTTTAAATGCCATTGCTAAGGCCAACTGTTTTAAAATGCCAGTTCTGCTTAAACTTAAAGATGTTGTAATTATGTTAACTCCAGAAGAACTTTTAAGGAAATAAATAACTTGTGGATCCGTGAGAGTTTAAATAAAAAATTTCTTCTGTCAGCAACCAGAATCTTGCTTATCTTCATTCACGTGTGCTTTCAAAGAAATGTCAATACTTGGAATACACTTCTTGTACTTTCAATAAGATGTCTATTTATATAGCATATAATATTTATATAAATATGTACATAATATTTGTATAGATAAATGATTTAGTAAGGGAAGATCAAACCCTCAAGGTTTTGCATAAGTTGCTTTCAAGACTTCTATGCTATCTTATCTATGACAAAACTTTTTGAAGGAAAAAAAAAAAACCAAGCTAATAAAAATCCTGTGCTGCCTAATTTGGGCAGCAAGCCACTGGCTGTGCTCGAGTCAGCTGCCCGGTTTCACACGGTGTAGCAGCAGCGTGCTGCTTGAGTATCTCCAGATTCTGGGTGTCCTCAAAGGACCAGAAGGTCTCGTTCTACGCGGAAAATGCACAGAGCTACCCGGCTCTCTGTGGGTCACCCTTCAGCAACCTGTGGCGTGGCCAGAACAGGCAGGACCTCTTCCACTGTTCCCTGATCTGTTGGGTGATTTCATGTGGTCTGCCTGGTCGTTCTTAAGACAGAGTACTTTAAGTGAGGAGAAACTGGTAGGAAAGAGAGCTTTCTTTGGGAACTGTGAGGGCCAGGGCTAAGTACCAAGTGAGATGCTGGTTAGGTCAGAAAGGAGACCCCTGTTTCTCCTCAGCGGAGGTGAAAGGCCATGCATCTTTAACCATAAAAACTATGTGGTTTGCAAACTATTGTCAGTGAGAGAATCAGCATCAAAATGCTCGTGGAAAATGATGTTGGAATCTGTTTTGTAATTATAAGCTGGGTTGCTTCCACTTCCCTCTCAATTAGTAGTTGCATGCTTTTCACGGAATAAAATAACTCTTCTGTCATTAATATTCAGGACTAAAAATGTTATTCCTTCAAGCACTTGCAGATTTTTTTTTTTTTCCCCACACACAGTCTAGGTGACAAGATGGAAGAAAGAAAGGAATGATCAGGAACAGATGTGGAGTATTTCAGTGACTATCTGAGGGGGATGGAGGATATTACTGCATCTTAACTTACCAGGTTGTCTCCGAGCTGTCACAGATACTCTCTCTGTAGGCCAGTCTACACCTGAGCTTCGGTTGGTGTTTGAAGTTTTTAACATCTATTCTTTCGCTTGGGACACAGATTAATCTCAATAAGCCTTAAAGTATAGCACTTTATATTCAGGAAGATAATCTCTCACACTTTTTCTTTTTTCTTCTATCCATTTCCTAGGCTGACTGACGCTTCTAAGCCATAATTTATTTTTTTCCTGTTCTAGCAAAAGCAGCTCCAAAGAATGTGGGCTACTTTTGTGGGTACTTTGCCTTGATACACACCTATGGTATTCGTAACAGTAAGTTACGTTGACATGCAAATTATGTTGATCGTCTGCTAGCTTCTAAATTACCAGTTTTGGAGGGCAGAAGTCAAAGACAAACACACGCAGTACTACTAGATTTGCCTCCCGCAAGTATCCTTCCTAATAGTGTCTGATTATGTTCATTCTGCATTGGCATCGTCCTGAGAAGCGGCAGGCTTCTGAGCCGTGCAGAGCTCCGTCCTCAAACGAGAATAAAATGTTATTTCTGTACTTGCAAGGGTTGACATCATTGGAAAAAGGAGTTTGTACAGACTTTGACTGGTAAAATTAATATCGGTTTTATCACTTGCATGACGTACGTTATGTGACATATGGTATATGAATGGTTTTGTACATTGACATTTGTTCCTCTTGTTCTGCTTCCTGATGCTGACAACTTCAAAGATCATTTCATGACATTATGCGTTGCTTAGCCTTATCGTGTGTCTGTGGAAGACGTGTTCTTTCGCTGAAGTAGCGTGTGTAAGGTCTTAAGACTTGAGGAGTTAATATGTCACTAGCCTGAACCACAACTTTTCCTTTCTGTCTGTCATTTGCTAAAATGACAGAAAACAGAGCCAGTCAGCCAACTCAGCCAATTAATGAGTGTTATACAATTAAGGAAAGCTGAGCTGTTCAATTAAGTTTCAATTTTTTGTAATGTCAGCGTGAATCTTCTTGTCTAGAAGGCTGGGTATGCCACAGATTTCAGAAGGTACTAGCAGTAAGTGATCATCAGATAAATTTCAAGAACACTTCGGAAATGTGGTTAAATAAGCTCCTGCCAAAGGTGCTTCTGTTAGTTTATGGCATTTCTGATCTCTGCTTAATTAGAAATATTGAACTGTTCCTGTTTATTTACAGACGCAGTGCACTTCTTTTTCCCTCTGGTATCCATATTCCAGTGAGCGCTGTTGTCTCTGTAACACGGAAAAGCAGTGTGATAAAGGAACTAGACTGCAGTCTTTCTGCTGTCTACTGTCTGATGCGTGTTGCTCATTTAGATACATAATGAAATTCCCATTCCACAGAGCTCAAGAGGTGAGTAGTACGTTAGCCATTGATCTAGAATTGAAGCTGAGACGTTGCCAGCTGTGATGACAACTTTAGCTGCCTCTCTTAGGTGCGCTAAACACATCCAGGCTTATTCGGATTTGTCAAGACATTTTTCCTTTCAATTTTACGTCGACACTGTATCTGCAAGGGCAGTGTGAAATCATTCTTGGAAACTGTTTTATGGTCTTTGAGTTCTGCATCTTGTATACACCAAGCTTTACTGTGTATTTGCCATGGAAAGCATCCGTCACACTAACATTAATTTGTCAATGATATTCTTATTAAATGCCCTGTTAGATTAAAGAAATTCTGTTTTCGGATCGATGGCAGGGGCTTATAAGTCTTAGGTAGGTATGCAGTTGTTTCAAAGGCAAGACATTGAAGATTGGAGTTGCTCTGTGAGAAGCTGACTTGAGTAATTGGTTCTTATTGTGAAAATTGCTTTTTATAGCTGACAGATGCAATTAAAGCTGCATTTATTGGAATGAAGTGCCTGGCTGCCACACAGGTAGAAGACAGATTATAGAGATGTATGTGATACTGTAGTTGTGCCCTCGGGAATGAATGGTCCAGTCAGGATTAAATCAAATTGTTTGGGTGCTGTAACGAGAAGACTCAGGTTTGCTTTTATCCCTCCAGCTAGCTGGGAAACCTCTGCACTACGCTCTGAACTGTGACATTGTGCTGTCGTATGAAGATCATAATAGTAGCAGTGAAGAATGCGTGTTATCTCCAAGTTGTTTTGGCCCGCTTAGAGCAGCATTTGATGTATCTAATACAGTGTTTACACTGCAAAGTAAAATGTTTCATCTATTACATTGGAATGAAAATAAACAAAACTGAAACCAAGGCAAAAGGCGTGAAAAGTAAATATTTGGGGGAAGATATTACTCTGTGCTTCTTTCTAGCACTTTAATAGGTAAGAAGTAATTCCTGTGGTATTTCTTATAATTTCTGTGAGTCCCTTGCAGTGCCTAATTCTAAGAAACTCCACTGCAACAAATGGATTTACACTTGCACTACCCCCAAATGGTCATTTTATGGACTTCTTACTGCTTTCCTGCAGTGACGATCGAAGCAGACTCGCGTTCTGCCCAGCGCTGCCACATGGCTTAATGAAATAGAGGATTTTCCTTGCTCTCAACTGGATTTAGCCTATGGCTGTGAATGTCCTGTAGCACACGAGTAATGGCTTTTAGAACTGCATCTGCCAAACCTCCTGTCTGTGATTTGTGTAAGCATTATTAGGAGGCTCTGTGCTCGGGTGCCACAGGCTTGGCTTTGGTTTGGAGGATGAGTGGAGGGAGGAGGGCGGCAGCATCTTCTCAGCCCTGCAGCTTCATCCAGCTTCTGCTTTTTGCTTGTGGCTGTCGGCATCCCTCACCTGACTGCAGTGACTGACTGAGCCCTGGGACCTCTTTACTTTCCCTGGATGGGAATTAAAATGAAGTGTAACTTCTAACTCGTAACTCAGTCATGTATAGTGCAGGGCTAGAACTGGTGTGAATGCCGTAAAAAGCAAAACATGTGTGGAGCTGTAGAAAATTGGTCCAGCATGCTTATTTTCTTAGAACATTCTCCGATGAGATATAAACTGATGGCACTTGGTAGAATTGAGACCGGGATCCAGTTTCAAAAGTATCCTTGATGCAAACCAGGATGACATCTTGCTGAGTGTCTCCACAGCTACAGAAGCAGTGCTTCCAGCCTGCCAGTCTTATGGCTGCTGATGTGGATTAAAACACAGTACAGTTGTCTTTCATATGCTCTAATTAACATTTAAATTTAACCTGTAGCAAGACAATATTATTTTTTTTCCAGTTACAGGAAAACTGTTGGAGCAGATTTGCTTTTTTTTCTCTTCCCTCTGCTAGGAGCACATCAAGCATCCACAGACAACTGAATTCAGCGATTCTCAGTGGGATAGCCAGAAACGGACAGAAAACATGATAGTATTCCTGCTACTGTTGCCGAGATGGGAAAGAATAATTCCGAAACTTGGCAGCTTGAGCCATTCAGCTGCCAAGTGATTTTACATGCAGCTCTGGGTATTAGCCTCAGTGCAGAGGAGGATAAAGGAAAGAAGGTGTGAAGGGATCAAATTCATTTATAGTTCATTGTCGTCTTATACCACGGGTGATGTTAAATAACTTGTAGTCAGTCTGTGTCAAAGTGGTGTTTGCTGTGGCATTACTATCTGGGAAAAAAAAGACAGATTGGTTTCTAGAGGAACACTATCTGCTCTCTTGCATCTGGGGATTTGTAGTGAGATATGGTAAGAGCTAGGAAGATTTGAAGGTGAGAGGATAATAAATTACAAAACAAACAACAACAACCCACCCACCATAGTGATAAGGCAACATATAAGCAGAAACATAAGCGCTCAACAACATACAAGGTTCTCATATTGGGGTTTCTCTTACAGCACTGAAAATACTGTATTAACCCCGTTAGCGCTTTTCACGTGAGCTGTGGGCACACAACAGCATGCGTTTAAGAAACAAAACGAAGCGTGTATCCTGATCTTATATGGATGTAAGACTTCAGTGTAACATTTTAAGATAAAATATTATCTTTGGAGATACTTCACTTGCTCAGAAGTAAATGCTCACAGCACAGAACTTACTAGCAAAGTATGAAGTGAGCGGATTTATAAGGCTGTCCCATTCCAACTGCAGTGTCAGGTGTTTCAGCATGCCATTTGTACAGCTAGAAGGGCTCCAGACCTCACCAGCAGCGAACTCAGCAATGGGTGGGCAGGACCTTGAAGCAGGCCTGGTTGCTTTAGCCATGGCCTAAAACACTCCTGGATTTCATTTACTTGTTCATTGCCGTCAGAAGTTGGTTCTGTTGAACTGGTTTTACTGCTGCCAAGTTCTTGAACAAGACCCAGTGAAGTCCTTCTTGCTGTGATTCTGAAATACAGCGTGGCTTTTCCTAGCAAACTTCATGAATGCGTAGGTGGAATCTTTCGCCAGTGTGAAAATACTTTAACCTGTAGTGCTGTCTGCCTATTTTCCTGAGCAACCATGCATGATTATGGGGCACTGTTTTCTAAAGATAATCTTGGAAATAAATACTGCTTGCACCTGTGGGCCTTGCAACCCCCTGCTGGGTAGCTAAATCTTTGGGAGCACCTGCAGGCCTCCTGTGTGCTCAGAAGTCACTCCAGGCTGGTGCTTTTGAGTGAATTCAGCTTGCTTCCCTTTTTAAGAACTGAACATCAGCTATTACCGAGAATCAAGTGTGTACATTTTCAAATGCTTGGATGGACAATTTCTTCAAATGACCGCTAATGAGCAAAGCGTACTTAGCATCTGACCTGCAGGCCGGTTGGATGCGTGGGGTCTGTGCGATGGAGCTGTTCCTTCCGCTGATGAGCACAGCTCCTGGTACAGCTGGGGTTGCAGCTCAGAGATTAGCACTTGCTAATTCAGTTCTCATTTCTGAGAATATTCAGTAATATCACTTAATTCAACATTTCCATTAACTTCCCAGCTACGTAAATTGTTCTCTTAGAGTGCTTATGGCAAAGGCAATAAAGACAAGGCAAGCCTGTTCCTCTGTGCCTGAGAGAAGCCTGAAGTGCTGTATTGCTATCACCTGTGCCGATGAGCACCTGAAATGAGTTAAACTACATAGCCCTGGGTTTCAGACTGCTTCTAAGAAATTGCTCTTGTTGCAAGCATAGAAATTCTGTGGCTGGGCTCTCTGCTGACTTCTGGGGTGCGTCTGCCCAGCTTCTGGTGAGTTGGTAGCAGAAGACATAGGATTTAGGGCATGGTTAGTTGGTGCCAAGCCAGAGCTAACCAGCCTGCCCGAGAGGCTGTGCCTTGGCCTGGGCTGGGGGCACTGCTGGCTTAAGCACACGGCACAACCTCTTGGAAATTTGGGGGAGCCCTCTGGAAGCTACATGCCCTTAGCACAGACCTTTCAGGTGGGAAGAAGGAACGCAAGGGATTGTTAGGACACCTTTACGCTCCCCACACCTAGAGTTTTCAGGGCTGAAGAGGGCTGCTGGTGTGTGTGGTGTGGCTGGTGAGCACGAGGCAGGAGGGAGCTGCTGGTGATGGCCATGCCAGGGATGGGGACAGAGCCTGGGAGCTCTCCTTGGGCAAACAACAAAAACGGAGAGCTCCTGGGAGGGCAGCTTGCTCTTTGTGGCCTAGAAACTGGAGAAAAGTGCGCAGTCTTGTAAAGGTTTGAAGTGCTAACTTTAGCAGAGCTGTTTATTGAAAATTAATGTTATATTCTGGAAGACCTTAGATGACCCAAGAAATTTCTTCAGATGATGGCATTACATAAGGATGGTAGGAAACTAGGTAGACTTTGAATGCCTTTTCTGGTCGTGGCTCAACTATATGCAAATTCAAAAGTTATTTTTAACATTTGTTTCTTTTTGGCTGATGCTCTTATAAAATATTTACAGTTACATTAGTTTGTATACTTGGTGACTGATCCTTGCAATGCTGCAACAGTAAAATGGGGTCGTTTTCCTTGTTTTTAGGAGGGACAGCTTATTGCATGTGTTACACATCTGCATGGTGATTGGAATTATTTGCATAGTTTTCTTTTAATCTGAAGATCCCAAGAAGTCCCAGCTAATCTCCAACAAAAACATTTGTGTGTATTCATACGATGAGAAGCTTTGCTGTTGTGACTTTAAAATGTGCTTCCACTGTGCCTGGCTGATTAACGCTTATTTTCAAGGATTCTGAGCTTATTTTGCATCCTATTTCCATCTTGCCTTCAAACACTTGGTGAGACTGCAAAGAGACTGGTCCTAAAGGCAGAGGCTGACCCTGTGAATGTTACGGTCTGTCGCATACTTGCTGGTCACAGTAGCAGCAGTATTATTCTTATACAGTTCTTAAATTTTTACCCATGAAAGCAACTTTCCGAAGTAAAACACTTCTCTTTTGGTCAGGATATAGTAAGACCAGCTCATATGTGCATGAGACAATTTCACTGCTAGGAAGCCCTCAGTGGCTGAAGTGAAGCTTCCGGTGCCCGGATGCTGACCATTTGTTGAGCCTCTCCCGATCTGCGCTTTATTGCTTAAATAAATATAATAACTAAAATAGCCAAGCGTGTTGAATAATATTCTCTGAGAAAGAATAGTAGCTCAACACAGGATCTAGACGGTTTCCATTCTACAGAGAGAATGGCCAGGAGGCACTACTTGAAAGAAATCCAGGGTAAGAAACAACAGGGAGTGAATAAAGACCAAGTGCTAAAGTACCTAATGGCAGCTGGCAGGCTGGATCATTTTCCTTCGGTCTCTTGATGCCTAGAAAGGAAAAGAAAATAAGGACTGTCAGAAACGAGCTGTAGCGTATGAAGAACCGCAGAGTGACTGGGTGGTGGCTGTGACAGCGATGCGTATCTAGGACGTGTTTATTTCTAGCTTGCCTGCCTCGTGTTTGGAAATAGACGAGCTATTTGGTCACAGTCCTGCAGTAGAGCATTCTTGGTAAGGTGGAATAACTTAGTATTTTGAACAGTTATTTTATTTTAGTCGTTGTTATTACTAGTAGTTTATAACAGTTTATTAATTTGTTTCAAGGTGTGTTTATCTGTAGAGTGACAGACACACTGTTTCTAAACCATGTCGTTACTGAACGGAGCCGTCCTCTTAGTTTTCTGGCCTTAACTTGAAATGTGCTTTCATGTTGGCAGAGGGAAAATTTTTGGACTGTGTTCAAGGACCCAAGATTTTACCATATCTGGATGTCCAGTTGGCTGTTTGTTCCCCTTTGGCTTTCATTTTTCAACAACGCTGCAGAGAAAGCACTCACTGGCAGCAGTGCCGAAGGAAACAGCAACTTTTGAGTGACAGACGCGGAGTCTTGTCCGCAGCCGTGCTCAGGACGAGCGAGTGCAGCTATTCCCATCTCAAGCTTCATTCCCAGAATTTGCCCCCTCCGTTTGGAGAACGCGGCCGGTTTGACGGCTGTGCGGCTGATTAAAACGAATCGGGGCTACACAAATTCAGAGATGCAGACAGCCATCGGTTGCCAACTGAGTTAAAGCAGATTGTTAGCCAGCTCTCTGTTGATGTGATTAATGACCCGAGTCAGTTGTTTTTAAGCATATCGCTGCCAAAATGTGCTAAACAATAAAAACAGGAAACTTGCGCGTCTCGAACCTCTTTGCTACTGTGGTGTCACCAGACATAGCGGAACGGAGGCTTTGCCGTGCGTGGGCTGAGCAGTGTGCAGAAGCAAGGCATGGGATATTTAGGGACTGATTATGCCTCTGCTGCACGCGAGCCACGGGCAGCTCGAAGACGCGGGAATTGGCAGCGATCAGCAAGGAACCACCTGCTTCCTCGAGATTGCTGGGATGGATCTTAGCTCTCGCTGTCCGTCCCAACATATGTTTCCTGCTCTTGGGTTTGGGACTGAGAAGAGAGCATGGCGGTAGGAAAAGGAATTTCCGAGTTTTTCTCGGAGCATCATGAGGCCACATACCAAATCTGCAAGGCAGCAGGGCTTCCTTCTGCCCCTGCTGTGCCCGCAGGGAGGTAGAAGGGGGGTAGGACACCACAGAGAATGTCTCCTAGCTATGGCAGGTACTGGGATCAAGGGGCAAAGTGAAGGAGGAGATCAAGTCCTTAGGTTGGAAATCTCCCTGTAATTTTGGTTGTGACTGTATTAAGAAGTTTGCACCTGCTCTTGTGCAGGTGAACTTCTTCTGAAGCATCCCAGTCTTCCCACAAAAGCTAAGGGAGGCTGAGTGTTTGCCCCCTTCTGAAGTTGTTTGTTCAGTGTTTGCCAAAAACTCTTAGCGCGTTGCGGCAAGTGGCACAGAGTGAAGTGGCTGATGCCATAGGTGCGTTCTTCACCGATACTCATTTCTGTGCTATCAACTTAGCTCTTCCTAAGCATGAGAGAACTGCTACAATTCCCCTGGCTGAATGCTATAGTAATGACTAGTGGTATTTAGCTCCAGTGTCAGCTGCTGGTGCTGAGACTAGGAGGCAGAGGCTGTAATTGATCGGTCCTTCTTTATCTCCTGCAATTTCACTTCACTTTCACCTATGTGTTGAATATTATCACCAGCTTTTATAAAAAGTTAAGTACTAAAGAACAGTACTAAACACAACAGTAACTAGTTATTTCTAAGGCTATTACAAGTCTAAATCTGAGAAAGTTTAAAGTGCTTTTCATGTCTCTATTAAGCATAAGAAAAGAATAAATTATTCTTAAGTAAACACTTGATGATAAAAACAAATATGCCTGGTTATAAGCCAGAACCAATTAAGTAATGAAAGAACAGGTCAGCCTGTTAGATGAAGTACTTGCTTCTCCATTTCTTTGTTTTAGGTTTTAAGTTAATATTTTCCTCTATTAAGCTTTATGAGCCTTACTGGTGCGTGCACAGATGTTTTTGTATAAATTGGCAGTTTAGATTGTTAGTTTACTCATCTCAGATTCACACTGCTTAAATCGATGAACCTTTCCTGGTGTCCTTGTAGGAACCGAGAGGAACCAGGCAATAAAGCAAATTGCTGTGCAGGATCAGGTGGAGAAGATTTCCCCTGCCACGACTCCAGACACATGTACTTGCAATTCTCCTGGTAGATGTTTTACAGCTGTGTAAATACTCAATTATTATGTGCTGCTTCTTATCTGGCTTGCTTTCTTCATTTCTAAAACTATAATACTGATCTTAATTCTGTGTATAATGTTTCCCCTACCAGCACAAACAACTCTTTCCCTTGAGTTTGTGTTCTTAATTGCAGCTTTAGATCAACTCTCTCCTTTTTTATGTAACGTTTCTTTCCTTTTGATCTGGAGACCTACTTCAAACATGTTGTAATTGAGCATGCATCTGCCACATCCTAAACATTTACTCCTAAAAACTGCTGTTAAGCCAAAATAGCCCCCTGTTCTTAATTCAGGGAGCCAGGAAGGTCTAAAGAAAAGAAGCTCACAAACAGCCAATTTTGCTTTTACTGTTATTTTGGGTGCTAGAATCTTCTTAAGCCAGCGGGTTTTACTTCACTTGGTATAAGCGCTGCTAACATCTGCCAGACTCCAGGGGGCAGTTGTCAAAGCACTGAGAATAATCCAGCAATCCATCCATCCCATGGCTTATTTTTGGATGTGGCTGTCATGGGAAAAATTAGAGCACGTGCAGGCTGCTGTGACGTACCCACCGATGTGGTGCTGTGCCCCGCTCCTTGGTGACACCTGAGCGTGTCACAAGGGGACATTGGCCACAGTAAGGGCAGGCCTGGTTCCGATCCGCTGTGGGCTGGATCAGGGTGTGAGCTGTGTCTGGCGTGTTCGGGAGTGCACGAGCTAGCTGGGTGCCTTGGAGCCTCTAGATCATCTCCAGGAAGAAGCCCGAGTGTCCCTAAAACATGAGATAAATTCTGGTGCAGCTGGGGACTGGCAGAAGGGCGTGTTATAATAAGGCCCTGTAAAAGTGCGTATGTACACATGGCATGTTAGTTGTGAGGAGGTGTTACTCCTACAGCCCTACTGGGAGACCTCTCCACCTGCAGTGTAATCCTGGCCGCAGACCTTCTGGGTGAGCGGGACAGAAGGGAGACGGAAGGGAAGGTATTTGACTGAAATGTAAAATGGTTTGGGGAAAAAAAGCAAGCCATGCTTTTGAAGCCTTGGAGGTTACTTCAGTATTTGTTCTGGTTTCATCTTCACCAATTCTTTCTCTGCCAGCAGGAATTAGCAAATACAGTATTGACTAGCATAGTACACTTAAGATAACGTATGTCGAATCATCCTTTCAGCTTTCCTTAACTGCCTTGTTTTTCCTCTGAACTGTTAGCTAATGATTTAACCACTATCAATTGACTTCCCTGAATCAGTTTGCATGGAAGGCTATGGAAGATGCTGGAGGCCTTTATAGCTGGAAGTATGCCCTGTGTTAGTAGATGTGGAACATGCTCTCTGCTGAGTAAAAAGTTGCTCTGCCTTAAAATAAAACCAAAAAGGACCTCAAACCTGCCCCCTGAGCAGGTTTGACACCAGTTGGCTGTCACTACATGCTCCCTAGGAAAGGGAGAGAGGGTTTTTGTAGTCCTTTGACATAACTCACTTGGAAATATTGCAGCAAAAATAGTCTGTTTGCTCTGAAGCTGGATGACTTTTTTCTGTGGAGGAACTCACTCTAATATTTAGGGATTTCTTCACAGTAGCGAGTAGAATTGTGTCATTTTGGTAAAGCGGAATTTCATTTAATTGGATGAATACTTGTTAAAACTATAGCCTTCTTGAAGAGTTTTTGAACAAATGGACGCATGGGAAGACTAATACGAGTTAATTTCTAAAGCAGCTTGTCGTACTGCATCAAAACTCTGCATGGATGCTTTTCTTCAGCGTTAAAGTGGCCTAATTCAATTTAGTTTACTTCACTTCCAAACTTAAGTAACAAAATCATATTAAAGTCACTTTAATTTTGAAGGAAAGCATCCACATAGAGTTTAACTAATCTTCTTTAGGTCATACGTTAAACTGCCAGTTGACTTCTCTGAGCATCCCCATGAAGCTGTGCCCTGGGAGCCCGAGTCCTCATCTGAGAGCTTCCATTGACCTCAGCAACAGTTTTATTCTAGGTGGAGGTGGCAGTCTGTGGCCCAACTATGTAACGTTAGCCTGACTAAAATGCAAATGTAATTTCTACCCTGTAGATACGCTTGGTACACCCCAGTTTGGGTTAGTACTGAGTTAACGAAGCTCTAAGAAAATGTTTCCGAGCAGTTTGTTTTAATAGTTTGTTTCATCATTCTGTACATTGACTATTGCAGCCTTTAGAAATAAAAACAGACGCTAGTATTTGAGGTTGACCCAGGTTTCTGTCGCAGGTGAGTTGTATCGTTGACGTGTATGAGTGGTTTGAGGGGCAGTGCTCGAAGGGTGGTGGCAGTAAAGCAACTCCAACCCCTTTCTCTGCTCGATCTGTAGCTTTTAACCAACGACGTGCAGACTCGAGGCAGGTGCTTACTCTTCCTTTGAGCAGCGCTATCTAAAAAAGAGGAACTCAGGTGTGTGGCTCCGGGTCACTGGAACCACTGCGTTGTCCACAGACCTGGCCTGGCATCGCTGTGTCTTGGTGTGTGTCGCGGTCCTGTGAGCGGGTGCCACGCTGGCTGTGTGCCCTTTGAGAGGGATGGAGCATGCCAAAGCCGCTTGACGTGTCACGAGGTGCCCGGGGCTCCACGTGGAGCACAGGGGGTTTGTGGCCAGTGCCTGGGTAATGTGGGCACAGCTACCCTGCTGTGGAGGGGTTGAGCCTTGATCCGTGCGGCCATCGGTTCCTTGGCCGGAGATCACTCCTGAGAACGGTGCTTTTCGGAGCATAGGTGCAGCCGTGAGGGGTGTGCAGGAAGGATTCTTTTACCTCTTGGCTGCACAGTGTATTTCAGAAAGCATCGACTGATGGATGTCTTGGCATCCGGGAAACAAGGGGAAGTTGAAAGGATGAGATGCATGCACTTAATAAGTGCATTCACAAATGCCTTCTGTTGGCGCGTAATTGTGTGACCCAAGGTAAGAAGATTTTTAAGCCTCACGGTGGTGAGGTCCCAGGAATATGTTGTGGAGAACAGGCACGAGCTTGTTTGAGAAGCTATGTGCAAGCGCTCTATTTCCTTTCATGTTTTTACCAAAAGGCTGAAGCTAGTGCTTAACAAAATTAAAAGACTTGCATTGACTTCAGTGGCATTTTTGGAGTAGGCCTCAATCCTCAAGAAAAATCCTTACGGTTTGATATATTCCTTTTGGGACGCTCCAGAAAGAAATAGCTTGAGAATATCTTGGCAGGTGAAAACGATCCAAGTATGTGAATGAAGCCTCCAAGGCACCCGGCTCTTGCGGAGCTGGCGTTGTGTTGGCAGGGGAGATGAAAGGAGATCCGTGCCGCGCTGCGCACACCCTGATCCCACCCGTTCCTGACAGCTGCTTTAGTCAGTCTGCCGAGGGGCTTGGGCCTTGCTCGGTTTTGGCTTTGCATCTTCATGTTCTGCAGTGCACCACTAAGGCAAAGCAAGTGGTTGTTGGAGGAGGGGCAGCTCATTTAGCTGATTTTGTTGTTGTTGTTGTTGTTTGGGTGCTGTGCTTAACTGCAAGTTTTAGCATCTTGCTGCTGGACAGAACCTGAGCGCGTGCTCTCCTGTTTGCCAGGACACTGCCTGGGTCACTCCATCTTTCAGGTCTCAACAAGCCGGGTTTTCCAACGTCTTCCCCTACGGATGGGCTTAGGCCGAGCTGCTTTGAAGGAAATACTGCAGTCTGGACGGATGTGGGGAGTTACTTGCAATACTGAGATACTGTCCTGGAGACCAGCCGGTGACTATGGTTTGCCACAATGTTTTCCCTGGCTGGAGCCGCAATTATAGCAACTGCTCCCTGACCTGAGAGGAGAATTTACAGCTCATTAATATTGCCCAATTGCAGCCATCAGAAATCTCAGCCCCATCCGTAGGTGACATGGTGGCCTTGAAATCCTGAGATGGGTCAGAAGCTGCGTTGCATAAAATTTCCCCTGAAATTGCAGAGCTGCCTGGAAGACTTTCTGGGCAGGTGGGACAGGGTGCACGGCGTTAGCATCTCCTCCTTATTCAGCTTACCCTTGCAGCTGGCCATGGCTTGTAAGACCTTGCTCTCTTAATAGGATGCTTACCCATCGTTCTGGCATGTTCTGGTGGCCAAGCCAGACTGGATTGGGCACAGCCCTGTCTGGCAGCTGCTCTGCTGACAGTTCTTGTCATCTCTCAGAGGAGAACATCCCTTCCTGGTCGTGGTGGGGCTCCTCCCTGCATCACCCCATCTGCTCGTCCCACTCTCACCCACCAACATGATCAGATTCAGGATTTTTCTGTTTGCTTGCTTAACAAAAAATGTTCTGGAATTGTTGGAGGGGAATTTAAATGTTTTATTGTGTTTCTTGGAGGTGGCAAGTTGTTTTCAAGACACGGACGATCTGACAATAGGGATTCTTTGAGGCTGATAGAAGTCCCCCTGTCTCTCCACATTCAGCTTTCGATGTGTTGGTGCTTGTTTTGTTTGAAAAGCATGATGTTTTTTTCCCCAGGTTGTTGACAGTGCCATTGGCAAGATTAGATTCTGGTATAAAACACATTGCCATGAGCATAAACATTCACAATACTGTTATTTTGACTTGTAGGAAGGTTGAGGCTCCCAATAAAGTTGGAGAAGGGAAGGATGTTTTGCAAGTGATTCATCATTTATTGAGATAATACATCTTCTTCAAATTCCTCCGATGCTCCACTGTGAATGAATGTCAGGCATTCCTCTTGATAGAAGAGTACTCCTCCTGAAATAAAATGTATGGAGCTAAAATTGTAGGCCCCTAAAATTGTACTCTGTACAGAGAAGCTAGGTCTGGTGGCTGAATCCCTGAGCAAACTGAACAGGTAGTTTTATTTTCACTTCAGTGTCACCTTGACCCATTCACTTTATCCGTGGCCTTTTTCCCAAGAGGGGAGTGAAGGCAACGTTTCCTTTTCCTTCTGTAATTCTTGCTGTAATTTGTGGGCACCTTGGGGCAGTGCTTGCCCCATACCCTGGCCAAATGTGCGCTCATTGTTTGGGTCACACAGCAACAGCATGCAGGAGATACACATGGGGTGCTTTTAGCACCCTGTAGCGATGCGAGCCCTGATAGAAGCATTACTTTACCGGCATAAACATGTTTTGTTTAGTTTTCCTTGGTATAGCTCTTTGTATTCTGTAGAGTTGGTTGAAGCTAAACCATAAATAGTTATGATAAGTCTGTCTGCAATGAGCAATTTCCTGACCAAAGTGTTATGACAGAGTTTATTAAATATAGATTTCATCCTAGTGTGTACACAAAGCCAAATGCAATTAAGCTATGTCACGGGCGAAGCCTAATTATAACAACAGGTAAAATCCTGCAGCCAGTCTTGCCTTTAGAATCGCACAGCCATGCTGAGCGACAAGTAATCCAGTACTCTGCTCCAGCTGAGGTATTTACCCAGTTGCCTTGTGTTCTCCACGAGAAACTTATTAAGGTAGATGTGCTTTGCAGCGTACGGCCGGAATTGATGGAAGCGGGAGGTATCCCGTGGCACGGAACGCAGAGCTGCAGGTTCCCCGGGGAGCGTCCCGCTGGCAGCGCGCTCTCCCCTCCCTGCCACAGAGCAGCCCGGCTCGCTGACCTTTGGTTTCGCGCAGGCAGGAGTTTAATCGCATATAGACGGGACCCAGCTGGCTGGGTCTTTAAATAGTTGCGAGTGCTTGACTGGAAATTGTGCGGTTCAAAAAGGAAAAGTTTCTCATCAGTTCAGGCTTCTCTGCCTGCTGCGGCGCCAGCTGTGCCGGGATCGAGTGCGTTCCCCAGGCAGCATCTCCGAGCTGCAGCCCCAGTGCTGCGGGACGGAGCAGAAGCGGACTCCCTTCACGGACACCTTGATCACCTTGGAAGCCAATCCAGGCACAGCAACCTCTGCAGGTCTGCAGCATGCACGTGGCTCGTGTTGTGCTGGTAGCAAGCGTGAATCCACCAGTTGTTCAGTGTCCTGTAACACAAGACACTTGTTAAGAGGCAAACAATATGATGTTTCACTTGGAGCCTTACACGCATTTTATTTAGCGGTGTTTACGTGGGAGGGCAGGGTGCCATCGTCGGCTCCCCGCGGCTGCAGGGCGAAGCTGGAACAGTTCTGTGGGCTGCCTCGGGGTCCCTCCTCCTTTCTGTGGGGGTGCAGACAGAAGAGCTGGGGCTGAGCTATTTTAAATGCTTTGATTTTGCTTTGTTTCGCTGTGTCCAACCCGGAGAGAGAGGAAGCGTTTGCTGGCAGTGGGAGGCTGTTAGTTCTGCTGGAAGCACCTGAGTAAGTTTTCACAGGGTTTCTGTGCTCTTTGGACTGGAACTTCTTTTCAGCGCTGGATTTACTTGCAGCTTATAATGAATGATACATCGAGGTAGGGATGCTGGTGTGTAATATGAAATATTAGCTAACATTCCCATTGCTCACCTCACCAAAGCCTTTGGTTTTAGCTGTGAATGTTACGCTGTGCTTATCTGCAGCATTCAGCTCACCCGAGTGATTCTGCACTCCCGTTTCTAAAATTGGACTTCACTGACATATTGGGGAGTTCCTCCATTTGCTGCACAGTTAGCTGAACAAATACACAAAACTCCCCTTTTTCTGAGAATCTTCTCTTTGGAAGTAAAGACAGGATGAGATCTAGAAATTGTTTTCATCAAGCCACAAAACACTATCATCTATTCATGAAGAAATGAACAGATAGCGGATGAAGTTGTGGCTATGTGACAAACCCTCCCTTAGAATGAAGGTAGCGCCTGTAGCATCTCTGTTGTGCAGAGCTGGAGAGCTAAATGCCCTGGAGCTCTTTGTCACCCTCCCCGTATCTGTGGTGCTTGGAGGGGCTGGGCTAACCCCTGCTGCAGAAACCGGTGCCTGACCTGGTGACTGGGAGCAGATGCTGCGAGCTGCTTCTCCGATCCCCCCGCCCTCGTTACCGCAATTTGTCCTGTACTGGAAGCACCTACCCACGGTGATGCTGTCTGCAAACCCAGGTTGTCTCACGAATATGCACAAGCAGTTTCTTTCTTTTAAAGTCCTTACAACTGATAGTTGGAAGTGGCTAAGTCAGCTCATCAGACACCGGTTATTTGTTGCACCAAGTCCCCTGGTTGGCAATCCCGATGGTGGTGATGAGAGGAAGGAGCACACGACAGCGTGCGGTGTAGGCGCTGTATGTTACTACCAGGCTGTTGCACCAGGAAGACCAAAGGAATATGTTTGTTCTTTATGCACTGGTGTTTGAGTTGTCTTTTTTCTGTGTTGACAAGCTTCCTGTGGGACGACTTCTTGAACGGGAATCTTAAAATGAGAATTATAATATTTAATGGTCTTTAAAAATATTTATTGTTTTGACTTTATGACATTTACAGCTGGTTCATAATGATGCGTATTTCCAGATTTTTTGTAAGATCCTGTTGCCATCATGCTCAGGATTACTCAGGTTGCTTACAGATTGCACTTCCTTTCTCTTATTTCTCCCCGTAAAGGTATTAATAGGGTCATCAGAAATACTGATTTTTAACAATTTCATACTTTAACACATCTTAATTTTCCAACTCTGATGTCTTGGCAGTTAATGTTTGACGTCTAATAGGTTTCTTCTCATTCTCTTAACCTTACTACCTGTAGTTTTGAAGTCCAAAAAATAAATCCATCCTGTATTTGATAAACCAGAAGATAATTAGCTGGTTTCTGATGTTTAGTTTTATGTAGTGATTTTGAGACACACCATGGCTGTTTTGTGGGAGAACTTTCCTTGTGAGAGGGTAATGGTACTGACTTCGGTGTATTTTAGTTCAGTAAGCTGGAGGGAGTGAGCATCCTTGGGCTGAGAGAGCAAGCTGTAACCACACACGAATTTTGAAGACGTGCTAGTATAGAAGCCTTTCTAACTTCATTCATTCTGGCCATTTCCTTTAGGAAGAAAACTTCAAAGGCACAAATAGCTATTTTCTAGTGAGAGTAGGCTGTTTAATTGTCCCTTTGTGCCTTTGAAATCTCAGCTATGCTTTATGAAACACGGACTGCAATTGATTTGTGCAGTCTCTTATCATTCAGTAGCAAAGATAAATTATTAACCGTTCTTAAAGCACAACGTTACAATAGAAAATTGTTATTTAATATCAAGATAAATCAGGGAATACAGGGACTAATTTGGAGGATGGAAAAACAATCATGTTTTAGAAAGGCTTTGTTTGTGGCACAAATCTTCATGTCAAAGACAACAGCTAAATGATGTAGAATCTCGTGTGCAATTAATTTGTTTGGGGGGGAGTTGAGGCTACTTTGTGACTAGGGTAAATCCTTTGAATCTAAGATGCTTTGAACGTTTTTCCATCTCTTAAGCAGTGCTTTCTGCTTTGTGAATTAAAGTCTGCCCAATAGTGTGGAGCAGCTGGGTTGCTGCTACTTGAAAATAAACAGAAATTAAAATCAGGGCAGGGTCTTTGCCTGAGTTGGGGTTGGGTTCAATTCGACTGTCATGAGTTCAGTGACTGCAGCGTCCCAATTCAGGCAAGCTTTCCAATTTCAGCCTGTAGCAGCAGAAGTGAAGTTACATCATGCACGTAACCTGTTCTGGGGCAGGGAGGGACGTTAGTGGCTCCATACATGCTGCCTGCGGTGTAGCTGGGAATTAGTGAAAGCCAATTTGATTAAACGGCTCTGGATAGCAAGATGACTGTGTGTCGCAACTAATTACTTGGGTACATTTAGCCGGTTCTGCTCGTGGCTAAATGACAGGTTGGAAAGAACAAGTGAATTTCACACGGCGTTCTTTCGCGGGAACAGGGGCCGGGTGGTTGCTTCGTAAACCATTTCTCTTGGTTTATTTTCAGGGAGCTTTCAGTGTGCTAGGAGATGATCAAATGTTGCTTTGTAGCTGTTAAGTGTGATGCAGGCTGGGTCCTCGTGGATGCCAAGGGGTGCCTAAGCGCATGATAAACGCACTGATCTTCCACAAATACTTCGAATGCAGCCAGACTGCAAGACCAGCACCAGGTTGGAGGGAAGCTAAATTATAGCAACGTGAAACTGGATAACGTGGATGCAAAGGGGAAGAGTGCAGCTTATGTTGGAGTCAGTAGCAAAATGCCCACGAGCTCTGGCAGGGCAAGCTTTTGTTCGCAGTACTACAGGTATGCCCTGATACAGCCAAGCTGGGTGCTGGGACTGCAGTGCTCTTATCTTAATTTGTGGCTACGTGGAACTGCTCGGTTTTCAAGCACAGTGAAAGTAACCAGCAATACATCATCAACATGAATATTATGTCTGAATCAACGTAATGAAAGCAAGTCTCGCATAGCTGTTGTTGATGTGGGTCCCATTTCATCCTCGCACACCGCCCTAGCATGTGCACACACACAGCCCCTAGCACAACCCGTGCTGGCTGCTGAGATTAAATCAATGCTGTGGATCACCTGAGGAATCTTGCTGTTTAAATGACATCTGGAAGGTTTCTGATTTAGCTTAATGTTGTCATAGTACAAGACTCTGTGCAGTGTACTTCTTTCAGGACCTTAAAATGATTCAAAATAAACCTCGCATTACACTAATGCGTTGCTACATGCTGACTTCAGAACAAAAAGTTGCTGCTATGAAGCATCGGTCTGCTGTGTGCTTCGCTCTGGCGATTATCCTGTTTTACGTTGCAGACCTGATCACCTGCGTTACTCTAAAGAGAGCTGGAGATCCCGCTATTGTCAAGGCTTTTGCAATTTCTGTTTCACCTTTTTGAAAAAAAGGGAAAAAAAAAGGTGTGTGTGTGGGGGGGGGTGGAACAAACAGCCTGTGTGCCAGGTAGGTCAGTGTAGCCTTGATCCTTGCAGCGCCATGGAGTCAATGAGGCGGTGGTTCAGGTACTGCAGAACTGTAAAAGAATGAATGCTTGAACTGTTTTGCTCCAAATCAGCTGTTTAAGAGTTCTGCCACTTGAACCAACGCCACTCCTAGCCCAGGCACGCCGTGCAATAGACGTGTGTGTGTATCCAGGTGCGCGCACTCTCAGGCACATGACTGTATGCACACATCGTGTACCAGGTTAAAAGTGCTGTGCCAGCGTATGCCCTGTCACGAGCCCCCCGCAGTAACTGCACATCTCAGCTGTGACCCGTGCTGGCTAATTCTTGTGGAATTTGGGGTTTCTGAATGGGATCATCTGTGCTGTTAGAGAGGCACTGTGTGGTTACTCCTCTCTTAAGTAGAACTGGTAGGGCATGTCTCCAAATGGTCGAGATGGTAATTTGCTTTTTTCTGCTCAAGAGATTGCTTAGTTCATCAGATAGGCAGCTTTTAGAAAACTTATATTTTCAAAAGTAGTGTTAGGATACACTGGAAAGCACGGAACTGCTCCTTTTTTGTGCCACCAAAGTGAAAACGCTTCCTTTTTCAGCAAGAAAGTATTTTTTTTTTTAATAGAAGTTGGACAACGTGCTGTTTTTCATCAGAATTTCTTGTGGGAAAAATTCTCGCTAACTGGGGGAAGATTGCTCCTGGGGTTGCAGCTTCCCCTCTGTTACGTGCGAGCCGATGAGAGACGTAAGCACCTTGTGGCGTGCTGAACAGATGCTGTGTCCTTCGTGTGCTAGGGCAGTACAGCAGCTGGAAAAGGCCAGCGTGGCCCCTTCACCAGGTGTGCTGGAAAAGGCATTACCTCTGCTGCATCCTCCCATCGCCTCCAGCACAGCATCGCCGTGCCTACAGCGCTGGGGTGTGCGTGGCTCTGCTTTAAGCTAGGCGAGCAAGGGTGGTGCTTCATTACCAAGTGACCTTGCCTGATTTAACGAAGCAACGTGTCTTTGGGAGGTTTTCACAAGGCACTGACTGGGTGCTACCCACCCGTGGCAGGAAGGTACCTGCCTTGGCAGGGAAGCCAAAGCGTGTAGGTGTGAAGCTGCCAGCGCTCCAGGCAGTAGATGACTTGGGAAGTGACATGCTGATTATGTGGGTGGTGGAGATACGTCTGCAGTGTGATTTGGCTATGTAAGGAATGAGTACATTTAAAAGCTGCAGAAAAAAGTTGTGGGTTGCTTTTTGGGTGTTTTTTTCCTTTTTTTTTTTTTTTTTTTAAATTATGGTTTTAATCTTTAGCTCTTTCTGATCTGAAATATCCCTTTTTTCTTCCTCTCCCTTTAAAAAGAACAAGGGGGAGAGACAGTAATTGACCACAAAATGACTGTTTCCATCCAGAAAAATCTGTTTTGTCTGTGCTGTGACTTCCTATTTACTTACTTACGAAGAACAAATATGGGAAATCACTATGGAAAAGGCAAAATGTTGATGATTTTTTATTGGGTATTATTGGTTGTTGTTGTTGATGACAATAAATATTTAAAGTTAGAAATAAGTGACTAAAAATGCTCTAGTTTTTGTTTTACTTGAACAGGCCTTTTGTACAGGAGGTGTTCCTACCCGGTCTCTGTTGTTGGGGGCTGCTGAAGGTGAGTAGGCTTCTAAGGAGAAGCCTGGGGGAAATTTCCTGAAGAAGTTTGGGTTTTGCAAACTCATGTTGCTGACAAGATAGTTACCTGCTATTAGGCTTGTGTTGTGTTGATGTATTCTGCGTATACAAGCACTCAGAGCTCAACATCTTCATTCTTTTATGTGCTGCCTATACATCTCGGTGTTAAGAGAATGGTAGGGCATCTTTGATTAATGGTGTAGGGCTTTTTCTCAGCCCCCTCTGAGTCTTTGCTGCTACCAGGAGGGAAGGAGAAGGTGAGCCTGAGGACGCCGCCCAGATCTGCGGGGCTGGAAATTGATTTTCTGCTTCTGTTGGCTTGCAGGAAGGATATTGCTATTCTTCATCTTGCACAGTATCAATTACCATAAACGCATTTTATTGCGCTGTTCATTTCTGGTTGACGAGAAGAGTCTTGTGTCTGCAGCTGAGAGCTGCTGCAGTAGGTTCAGGGCAATGAGCTGGGCAAGTCCTGCTGCTGCCAAAGGACGGAGCGGAGCTCCCAGACCAGGTGAACTCTATTTATCGTCTCTTCGGGCAGAGTCCCAGGTTTCAATTATTTATCGGCTCTGTTTAATGAAACTAACTCAAGTTACAGAAAATATGGATCAAAATGCAGATCGGGGTTTATTGGTTGGTTGTTTGGGAAAGTAGTCCTGAACGGATGGAGAGTGGTGGCGAGAGAGGGAGGAAAACAGCGATGGCTGTGATGATGCTGGGAGCTCCTGCTGAATATATTGTCACGAGGTGCTGTGTGGTTGGTTTCTTCTCCATTCCTCCACGCGCTTTACATTAATCTTTCTGTTCAAAAGTAGAAACAACGACTGAGATAACTGGAGTGACAATAAGGATCTTGCTTTCAGCCAGTGCCCATGAAGAAATCAGTTTTTAAGGTGACTGTTTAAAACTGCAGGATTTCAGGGATTGCAGTAGTTCTGTCTATTCCCCTTTTTTCTTTAGCGTATGTTATAAGTTATGGCTGCTTACTGGCTTTTTAGTCTTGTTTTTCTCTTTTAAATGCACTTAGATTTTTGTTGTTTTTAAAGAAGTATAAGGGAGTATATGCAGCAAAATTGTCTCAAGTGTTTGGAGCTTTTATTAACATGCTTCATCCCACGGACAAGAACATGTCTTTAAGTTCTGGAGTTCAAGTTTTGTCTGGGCATGAGACCAAGGACTGCAAATTTACATCCAAATTTTATATGTGATCCTATGTTAAACGCATCCAGATGGTAGGTGATATTCTAATGTTAACAGTCTGCTTCTCCTCCCTCTGCTGCCTTGCAAGAAGTTGCTGACAAGTCTTTCTGACAGTCTTTTTTAAGTAAATGAAATCAAGTACACTGAAGGTCTTTTATAGCAACAACCCCCGGGAAAGGTTAGACTTTGCAGTATTCCCGCAGAACATTTTTTCCTGCATCGCTGTGATTTTGGTTCATCCTGGATACAAACTCTCATCTAAATTCTGCAGCTTAGGTGATATTATTCTAGTTCCTTTGAAGGATGTGGAAATTAAACATTCTTCTTTTACGACCAGGGTATAAAAGAAACGGAGTCTGTCTTTGTCAAAGATAATTTTGTTTGTTTTCATCTGATTGCCCTGATCTTACTGCACTTCAGCTCTTTAACCCCTTATGTCCCCGAAGTTCACGTGGCACTAAGCTGGCTGTTGTACTTACCGCAGTCTATTTTTCAGGTGTATGTTAAGGAGATGGATTTAAATTACCACGATCATCGATGCCTAGCAATTCACAAACGAATGCTCTCCTTGGTAATGCAGGCTTCTTGGCATGACTTGGTTTATTCACCAGGCGGGTGGGTCAGCCTCCTGTCCCAGCTCTCTCGTGCCATGCAGTCGTGAAGCCCCATCTGTCTTTAGTTGTCCTGAGGTGTAGTTCTGGATGTGGCTTATTTTAAAGTGGTGGTTTGCATACATGTGCTGTGAGACCGCAGAAAAGCTCCTTATTTGTCGCCTGCAGACGTGTGTGCAGCGATGTGGATGCAGTCCCTTCCAGACACTGATCGGTTGGGTAGCCGGTGTACAACTTTTATCTGAAAGAAGTATGTGGTAACGTGAATCTAC
The DNA here is from genome assembly GCA_011075105.1 of Heteronetta atricapilla. NCBI lineage: Eukaryota > Metazoa > Chordata > Aves > Anseriformes > Anatidae > Heteronetta > Heteronetta atricapilla. Next base: position 5,235,732 of record CM021733.1, read on the forward strand.
CAAACTAGTTGACAAGAGATGCTCCAAAGGAAAACATGAACTGTGTTTCCTGATGTGTAATGGTTGCTTGGTTGCGTAGGAAGAGTTCTCCAGGAGCGTTACCAGTTGCTTCATAGAAATGTAGCTATTTTTTAAAATTATTCATTTTAGAGTGGCACTTGCATGCGGTGGGCTTTTACTTGACCTTTGCAAGTGGTTATGCCCCAAAGCCTGAAAATGATGTTCACTGCTGCCAGATCTGCAAAAGCCTCTACCAGGGGAAAGGTTTCCATCCACCCAGAGAAACGAGCTGCTGGCAGGACAGGAGCAGAGCTCAGAAGCTCCTCCGAATTGACACGGCATCAGCAGGACGCTCGGGTTGTTTCAGGTGTGCAGCAGCTCCTCAGCACCTGCAGGACCTGAAGTTCCACAGGCAGGGAGTATGATGTGCTCTTTGAACCCAAGTGCGGGGTTGTTCACGCGCACAAACGACTTCTGACTTGAACAGCGTGTTCTGCGTACATAAATACACATGGCCCTGTAGGGTAATATTCTCAATCTGTTGTGCAGGACTGTAAATGTCTCCTATCAGCAGTAATTAGAGACATGCATCGTGCCAGTTCCAGGTTTCAGCATTGCCAGCTGTCACCTTCACAGCCCGAGCACGGTCTGTACTGAGACCAGCTCCTGGTGGGCTCTGAAGGTTTGCTGAGAGCACGATGCCAGCTCCAAAGAGTTAAAACGCTGTATATTTTCTGGAGACAGGCCACGTGCAACTCTTGTTGTCGAAGTGGAACTATAATGCGCTGACACCAATGTGTCATTTTGCTGACAGTGGGATCTGTACCAAAGGAGTAAGGGTTTATTCGTTCCTGTCCTCTCGGGGTGACATAGCTCAGCCTGTCAATTAATAGTGACTTTTCAGTTTGGAACTAATTCATACTGATTTAATTCAAACCTGAGCCTGCAGTTCGCTCGTCAAGCTCGAAACCGTGCTAGAACTCCAGAAAGTTAGGCTTTTATGATGGGAAGTAGAGACATCGAACTGATAATACACAATGACTTGTGTAATAATTCAGGGGGCACCTCACCGCTTGCAGAGCGCGCAGCAGTCTGCGGTGGCTTTTCAGGAGCTCAAAAGGGAGCTGCCCTGCTGCTGCTGCTCCCTGCGAGCTTTCCAGGCTAATTCACACCACTGCAATAATTTGTTTGATTCTCTTTCCATTAACTTCAGGCCATCTGTAGTGCAGCTTTTGTGCCACTCGGTTTGTCTCCCGGAGCAAAGATAGAGTTAAATTCAGCGGGGTCATGACCACGCAGGCAGGGAAGCAGGCTGCGTGCGCGGCGTGTGGCTGGCCGGCTGGGATTTGCCCGTGTGGGGGCAGGAGAGGGTGCGTCGGGGAAGGCCAGAAAAACAAAAACATACACTTAAAAAAAAAAAAAAAAAAAAAAAAAAGAGGAT